>JAYGXS010000004.1:3697886-3757568 GCA_036362985.1 Ligula intestinalis | reverse complement strand
ACAGCACATACAACTTCCACAGTATTTCTTCTCTCGCCCCGTTCATGATAAAAAGGCTTTGAATCCGAGAAAGAAAAAATTCCATCTAAAAAGCCAATAAAATGTATTAAAAATTTGAAATACCTGTTTTGCAATCTTCAAGTTACTTAAAATAGAGTACATTCAAATATAATTTTGGAAGAACATTAAGATCCTTCAACCTGTTTACTTTTTTGAAGTGTTATTTATTGCATAATAGTTACCTCTTAGGTGATTAAAGTGAAACATAGTGCTTAAAGGAAATGAGGATTGCACAAAGGAGTTATTCGTTTTGCGAAATCTCCAAGGTATTTTAACAAATATCAGTTTGACGATTTCCATGTTAAATGTACGAAACAAATCAAACCACAGTTTAATCAACCGCAACTTCTTTCGTGCTAATTCATTCTACTGCATATAGTTGAAACAAACCTTTTTAAATTATATGCACTGACGGACATAAGAAGGATTATATGGTCACATAATCACTGTAACATTTGGGTTTCTTGCATTTTTAGTGCACTAAGCTGCTCTGCTAAAAGTGAAACGTACTAACCTCGTTTTAAAAAAATTAAAATTGCTGTGAAGCAGTAATTCCTTACAAAATTATCTTAGTAATAGTTCAATATACACATTACCGTAATTAAAAATACATTCAATCAAGTCAGGTTTATTAAAGGAAATATAGGTGAAGCCTTCAAAACCTCTATTTTTTACACAGCAGCTAAGAACTACATTCGTACAGCAGAACATTTCAAAAGAGGTCATCTAAATATGACAGAGAGAGACAGAGATCTTTAGCGTCATGCGGTTACTTGTAGTAAGCTTAGTCAGTTTGGTTTACTTGAAATTTAGTTTACGTTAGGTTTAGTTTAATTTCACTCAAGCTTTATTTTTAGTTTATTATTTAATTTTATAAGTTTTATTACAGCATTCGGTCTAGGTAGTTTGGTTTAGTTAAATTTACCTTGCTGTCGTCAGTTAACTTTAGCTTAACTTTAGTTAAACTTTAGCTTTCATAGCCAAGCGAGATTGCTTTTCGACTTAAAAATGGGAAAAGGTTATCTTATGTGGTCTTTATTTAATCTCCAAATGTTGTTTTTCTTCAATTCGCGGAGTTCTTGTTAACCATTGATTATTTTTCACATTTTAATTGTCGTGGGCCTCTTTACCCAGCATGAGGTTGTTTAACTTACTGTTTCTACTATTTTCTATTTTTTACGCTTTTTAAATTAATATTTCTTTGCTCTGAGATGCTTCACCTATTTATCCCATAGTACCACGGATCACTGGTTTATTTCGTTACTATGTTTATGTATGTATTAAATCCATAGATAATCTCAATATCCTCTGCCCCACAAACTACACTCGAAAACCGATATGTTTGAAATGAAAACAAGAGTTAAATAATTACAGTATTCATTGGGTTGAAACGGTGTTCCTTGCATTGTAACGGCGTATCTTTGATGTTTTGGTGCGACTACCAGTTGCGGAAAGGTTGTTTTTGGAAATGAAATGGTCAGTCGCCACATGTTCTTTACTAAATGCAAAATACATTTTCTTCGAAACAAACCAATACATAAACGATCTGATTTATTAATCAGATGAATGCCTTCGAAAACGCACACAGAATGTTAACTTGTTACGCATAATCAAGGAAAAAAATGAACATGCCTATTTTGACTTCGCAAGGGAGAATTTCCTGTTGGCTACTGCAGGTTTTGTCCGAAACATAGTAAAAGTAGGTCCCGATAACTGTCTAAAGCAAATATTAATCATTTTTAGTGATTTCTTATACAGGGTGAAACCTTAACATTAATAAAAAAAGTAAGAATTTGTTTGGACTAGCTTTTAAATATTGGCGATGCAGAATGTTGCTGTTGGGACATTCTAAGGCAGAGACAAGTAGATACAGCAGTTTAATCTTGGTAGACCTTTTGTGCTTTTGAGAATCATTTTGTCCCTGATTTGAAAGCGTAAGTTGCTGGCTACTTCCAGTTCACACAAAGTTACTACTAAATATTAAATGTATTTCTGCTACCGATAAACAACAGATGCGTTTGCTGACTATTCGCAGCTGAGTGTTAAATAATATATTAATTTAATTCACAATAAACTCCTTTGGCAGAGAATAATATTTTATTGCGTGCATTTTCGAGTCTGTTACCGCAGCTCGCCGTCAGACAAGTGAGAGTTGTAAGGAAACAGCTAGCTAACAAAAGATTCTACGCTGGGTCAGAGTGTAAGTAAAAAAGTCGTCAACCGCACTTAATCCTGCGGTCGGCGGTGGATGTTTATGCTTCACACAATAAAAATTATTCTTTCTTTTTTGTTTAAAAAATAATATATAATATATATTAGTATTGTATTACGGACAAAGACAAAATGGAGAAGAGGGGCTAGAATGACCATTTGTGGCTTACAGACCATGATTCTCCAACCCACGACCTTGCAAGATAGAAGTCCAACATTGTAACAACTGCGCCACAGGCTCGTTGCATTTTGCTGGATATGACTGGTTGATGGTGGCTTATAAAATAGAAATGTCCATCGCAATGTCCACGTGTCTTTGGTGGTCATGTATTTCTGCCTATAGTATGTGTTCTCCGTTAAGTGGCTGCTGGCGGGTCCCAAAAGTGAACCAGAAGATACTGCGTTATAAATTAGTTCAGCGAGCGCCTACTGGACATTTCTGGCTTGCCAACCTTCATCAGCGAGTCATACCCTACCCAAAGTGGTGCCTCAGCAGAGGTTTGAAACCGCAAGCTCGTTAGTTAGAAATACGCCCAGTAACTGGTCGGCGATTGCCTACCTGTCAATTGTATTTATATATTTATATAATATATACAAATAAGAATCTGTCTTTTAGAGCTGCGTGACTAGTAAACACGCTTGTCGCATACCCAGGATAAGCTAGTGAATCACAGGTTTGAAGTACACGTACTTTGAGTATAACGGGTCTAATAGACTTACATGCGGTGGGAAAGGGCAAATGACGGTGATATTTCGTGGTGAATTTGAAACTGGATACGTTAGTGATTCCTGTCGAAGGAAAGATTGGCCTACAGTATAAAAAAGACAAAGAAAGTTAAAAGAAAAGCTAAATCGTTCATCTTACTGTAAATCAGGTGCACAAAATGGGAAAGCTTCACCGGAAGACTTTTAAATCTACCTGTTATAATACTTAATGTCTTACAGCGGAAACTGCAAGCAATATTAAAACTGGGTCAGATATTTTCCCGGGTTGAAAAAAATTTGTATTTTTCTAATACATAACGCAACTTTCTAATCGAAAATGCGTTTTGTGAAATAGATTAAACAAAGTAGCACAAAAAGATTCTCTGACAATACGGGAAACCCTTATTTAAAACAAGTGTTTTACTGAGTATAGCGCTTTTGAAGGTGCAAATTGAATTTATATTATTTATAACAAAAAGTAATCACCTAAGGCGCCTGAAACGAGACCAAACGCAACAAGAACAGTCATCTGCATGCTCAGTGAATTTTTCTACAATGATATTTGGAGAAACTCCGTCATATTTATATATATATATATATGATTTGTTTCGCGTGTTCCCGCGTTGCCTGCCTTTCAAGAAATATGGGACGGTTCAAAGCGTGAAGCAAAGGCGATAGGTGGAATGTTTTTTTAACTGACGGCTCTATATTGGGTGTCCCGATTATGCGTGGTCAACATATACGGCTCAGTGGGTGGGTGTTTACTTCGCCGGTTTTCGCGATGCAAGGGGAAAGAACGCAGACTAAGCCAATAGCACATCTTAGGTGTCAACTTTATTTAATATTTCTTGGTGATGAAATGGGCAAAAAAAAGGCTACCGCCACCGACGCCACAAAAAGCTCACAGACGGGTCGATAAAACATTCTAAAAATGTTTAAAAATTAACTACTTAACAGTTCATTGATGCATATTTTTGTTGGTGAATGGAGGCGACGGTTAGAGTTCCAACAGAGCATAATATTTCTCAGGCTTGGCCAGCCGTCGTTTTCATGTGTGGATATATTCGCATTTATATTCGCATTGTATTAATATAATAACAAATGTTGAGTTTTGTAATTTCTGGAAGGAAACCAGTAACAGCATCCCAAATAGCCTTGCTATTTTCTTAGGAATGAGAATAAGGTATATTCGACTTCACAGTTATCAATAAATTGAAGTATTTCAGAAGACTGGCAGACCACTATTGTCGTGGAATATGGACGAAGCAAAAATATTTACTACTTACTTGCTGGAATATGAGCCATATTCGCAAGTTATCTTCCCAGGCAGCTTACTTAGAATATACTGTAAACACTGCAGCTTAGTGAGTTTCTACGAACGTGTATGGTATGTGATACTTGATTTATAAAAGGCAATCATTTCTGAGGGTGACAATCCTAAGTGATGAATGGATACGCTTCAGCGTAACTACAAACCATCCAATAAAATAGATAGATAGATAGAGAACTATATGTTGATGATAATATCAAAATTTTCAGCAAAAAATGGCTCCATTCACGGAGAGCAAAAACTAAGGTAAATTATGATGTCCAAAAAGCTCAAGAGTAAACGGTCAAAGATTACAAAATACTCAAAGTAAGAAATCGACACGGTTACCACATCAGTTATGGAGACAGTTCTGCCTTCAGCTTCTCAATTTCCGTTTCTTCACACGTGAGGAATCGTGCTATGAATGGAGGTACCGTGTTCTGGTAGGCAGATGTACGGCATGTCATATGACGGAAGCTTCGGCGCATCGTACGAGAAGACTTCACAGCCATTAATTCAGAGTGGAGAGGGTGAGCGATCTCATTAAGAATACGGTCCACTAAGTTCTTGACCGATTTGAAATGTTGAATTATGAGGTCAGCTAAAAAAGCATAGGAGTAACCGGCAGCTGAAGAGAACACGCAGAGAATACCTTTAATAATACGCAAGTCTTTATTCAGTAGTGCTGGAAAAGTAACTGGAGAGCAGTAAAGAAAAAGAGGGAGGATACAAGCATTTATAAAACGCCAGATGAGAGCTTGCGATGTGCGATAAGAACACAGGCGGCCGATATAATATAAAAGTTTGCGGATTTTAATAAAAAGGTCTTCAATATGAAAAGTAAATGAGAGGTTGGAAGCTAGTGTTACACCAAGGTATTGGTAGGAGGATACCTTGTTGGGCAGAAAGTCAATGGTGTCAAGACTGGGAGAGGGTCGCAGCCGAAAGATACACTGGACTGATTTCCGCTCATTAAGTAAAAGGCCATTGTCTGACGACCATGCTATGACATGGTCCAGTCCATCCTTCAGTGTTTGGAGATAGGTCTAGCTTTTGAGAGGATGGCCGACAACCATGTCGTCAGCATATTTGACAAACAAACATGCGTTTGGAGATCGTAGGTCATCATTGTGGAGGAAAAAAAGATGAGGGGATAGTATAGACCCCTGCAGGACTCCTCAATTGTTGGGAAGGACCGTGGATTTTCGCTTCCCGCTCCGAAAGAATTGGGTGCGGGAGGTAAAATAGTCCCCAAGCCAAGAGACGGCCCAGCCGGCAGAGGTTTGATTAAGAAGAAGATTTCGCGGGATCGTGTTGAAGGCTGAGGAGTAGTCAAGAAAGGCACATGCGTATGAACGACATCCTTATCCAAGTCTCTAAGAGCAGAGTGGACTACCAGAGCAATAGCATCTACTGTACTACGCCTAGCCTTGTACACAAACTGCAAGGGATCAGAAAAATTGGATGAAAATGGCTTATTAATGTCCAAAGCAACTCGTTCGGTAAGTTTGAGCAGTGCAGAAGAGCAGGCAATTGGGCGAAAGGATTTGGGACCCGTCGAAGTGGTTTTTTCGGGATAGGAGTGATTTTGACCGAGCGCCAACCGTCAGGAATCTTAGACTCCATGAAAGATAAATTAATAAGATGTGCCAAGACAGGAGCTAATTGAAAAGAGCAAGATTTAAGGGAAATGGGGAGACGTCATCTGGTCCGGCAGCTGCTGTACCTTTAACCTTATTTAGGTGTTTCATCACTGTTACCACAGACACTGGAGAAAAACCACTTGGTGGTAAGGAAATATCATTTGTCGGGAGATAGGAGTCGGTGGGAGTGTGGATGAAGTTTGAGTTTAAACTGTCTAGGTCGGCATCAACATATGCCAGTGTATTGCGTTGACCAGTGAGACGTTTGAGACTCTTCCATATTTCGGACGAAGAGAGAGGGGACGAAGATATAGAAGAAGTAAATAACTGACTAACAAAAAGGTCATTTAGTCTTGTGATTTCACGTTTTATGAGGACATTAACGTCCTTCAGTCTTTCTCGTAGACGTTGTTTGTAGAACAGTTCCTTATTTCTTCGCTAAGTTTTTAAGTGTGGAGAAGATATTCAGTCTGGTCTAACCATGACCGTGTCAAAAGGACAACAGATATTAAAAATTCCGTTGAGAAATGTTGTAAGACAACTCGAGCATGACTCGACATTTGTGTTTTCAAGAAAGGTGGGAATGCATTCAGATATACAAGTCTGAAGCAAGGAAATATTATGTGGGGACGTGTTAAGAATGTGTAATTTCCTCTTATGCATTAATAATAGTCCTTTGTTAGCCTTAGAATAGATTTTTGGTTGGCAGAGTAGTACAGAATGGTCCGATCTTGCCAATGGAGCTCTATTACTAACAGCAAAAAGATTAGATTAGTAGTTAGGATATGATCGACTGGGGCGTCATTTCGTGTATTGAAGTTAACTAAGTCGCCAAAATCTAACAATGTGAGGGGACGTAGATTTACTCGATTGAAGTCCCCACATAAGATAATTACGTGCTCGATAGACAGTGCGGCAAGTTTTGGGAAAGAAAATCGAAAAAATGGGTAAGAGCATCTTGACAGGTGGAAGGTGGTGTGTAAATACTACCATAAATGATGCCTTTTGAGTTGTGTAAAAATTTTGGCCTACAGACTACTGCAATAACGTCTCTGTGGTCTTCGGAGTAAGAAAAAAGGGACTTACAATTTGTGCACCATTGCTGGTTTAAAAAAACTGCTACTCCACCCCCTCTACCTACTGTTCACAAACTTTAGAAAGATGAGACAGGACAAACTCATCAAATAAAACAGGGTGGAAACGAAAAGGGGCCATTCATGATATAATCACAAAAATCCCGGAAATGCGACCTCACAGACTGCTCATTTCACCGACAACTTGACAAAAATTGAAAAACCCGCCATGAATTTCAACAAAAACCCTAAAGATCATCGTCAGTGTTGTCAAAAAAGAAAAGAAAATTGGCAAAAGTTTGAAATGAAGCTTCACTTTGCAGAAAATAATATAAGCATGCATAGAAAACAATTTGGTATCACAGGAAACGCCTCAAATACCAGGAGGATTCTTTTCAAAGTACAAACGTTGTGTTTTCGTGAAGGAAATAGATAATGAGGTTGTTATTTCTTTTGAAATTAAATATTTACTGAAGTTGAATTTGAAAACTACGAATGTAGACCACAACCTAATTTAAAGTTGAAGATTATCCTAAATGAAGAAATATTTGGACGCAACTAAACGATATTGTTTAGATGAAGAGCTAAGGGATGGTACAATGGCAATGCAGGTATTACGAGTGGCATCCGTTCAATCTATCTGTGCGATAAGGGCTAGAGTTAACGCGAACCGGGAAGCAGAGGCCGCATTCAAGTCCTCTTACCCCCAGAAATTTTATGTTCGCTAACTGACATTTCTCCTTATAAGCGATACCGGATACAGAAAGAGAAAATATTTTTCGAGCAAGTATTCGCAGAATTGTTTAAGTCTTACTGCGGCTATTAGCGTTCATTAGAACAAAAATGGGATAGCAGTCTTATGGGATGTGGGTGAACAAACATGCGCTGCTATTTTAGCTCTATTTCCAGAAAGGAAATTATGTCATATATAACCATATATAGCTGTGCAGCTTTTGCAGAAAATTGGTCTGCACGAGGCGATAATGCTGGCGTATTCCTGTAACTTAGAGCTAAGTCCCTTATGGTGGATCAGTCTAAAAGGGGACTACTTTGAAAGACTAGGCCGAGGGATTTTGGGTGCATTTATAAGTCTCTCGTGACTTCTAACAAATGGGAACTTCAACTGATTGCTTGTATATCGCCTAAGGTTCAGTGGTAGCAGACACTCCGAAGAACTGCTTATTGTGCAATCTTGCGAAATGGACTCGCTGAAATTCGCACCTTGCGCAGACATACCCCGAGAAAATTTTCCAATATTGAAGGCTCACGTTAAAAATGTCAAACGACCGATTTACTACAGGGGCGTTACTCACTGCCAGCCATCCGTGTCGCCTGTTTGGAGCTTCCATGGTCGATTCCCCTCCCCTTTCGTTTCTGGTTTAGTAAAGATTTGACTTAACCAATAGTCAATTCTGTCTGTCATTTGTTGATATCGTTTACAAAAAACATTCGAGTGCATGTGACTTTGTCTCGTGTGAGCGGCATATCTGCGAAGGCGTTTTCGGGACTAAATGTTTGTGTGCTAAATCCCTCGAAGCATGTGATCACCGCAAAATAATGCTAGCTAAAATAAAACTAATTCGTGCAAATTCATTGCTAAATGTAAAAAACGTAAGCCAAATTTCAAATTTAATGAAACGTAGTAGTCTTTACAGTGTCTTCCATTAGGTTGCGAATTTTTCGAAATGATCATTTGACTATTTAAATCCTAAGACAATACTGCTAGCCGTCACTTCGTGCCTCACTGTTGTTATTCGGCTGATTTCAATTTCTTTAGGCGTCTGGTAGGGGGAGAGTCGTAGGAGCCACCGGCGAACCCCCTTTCTGCGGCGCTCTGAGGTCCACCAAAAGTTTGCTAGTCAGCAAGCAAGCCATCCTTCAGCTTTGACGTGAGTTTAGTCACAATTACACCTGCACACGGGGCTATCTGACGCGCGTTGATCGGCCTGATTTGTCACCCATGAACCCTTGAATTTATGCACCCGCAAGCTTGGCCCATCAGCCAATCACTCGACCCTCCATCACCTGGCCGGTCACTTCCTCACAATGACAGGGACATCGATAGTAGATGTTGTCCATATCCACCATGGACTTCACAGCCCGGTGCCGCAGGAAAGATGCCGTACGCCTGAATTAATTAATAGTGACAGTAGAATTGCGTTGCATCTACCGCACCTTCCCGTTCCACATTCGCCTGTGCCCGATTGCAAGACAGGCTCAAGAGCAAGGAGACGGAATCAGGAACAGGGCGGCCAACTCTGACTCAGATCATATTGACTGGTAATGTCATAAAGGTCGTGGGCGGCTGGCGACTGAGCTTGCGCCTACGGGAGTCTTTACGGCCTCCTCCCTCCAAGTTTGGCATTTGTTATGGGGGCGCAATCCGAAGTACGCCTGCTATGCTTTGATCTGGTTCCATGGATGTCCAGCACATCTCCCAAATGGTTCCTTAAGAGGAAAAACACGGACATGTGACAGTTCCCCGTCGAGTTCGACGATGGGCACCACGCGCTCCATCAAGCCACAGCAAACGCTGATGCAAGCCAATGCAGACACTGAGACAAACTGGACAAGCAACAGGAAAGCTACAGCAGGCAGAAACAGCGCAGCGAAATCCCGCTAATGAAAACAGGGGTTAGAGCAGACTTGCGGAAAATCTGCTCACTCACTCGCCACTCCCACCTCCGTTTCCGGTGTAAAGACAAAGTCAATAAGACCGGGGATGAGGGAGGGTGTAGATGGCTGGCGCGGTAATCACTCGGCACGCGCACACTTGACAAAGCCAACTCGCTAGGTATGCTCCCGCCTTCGCGGGAGCGCCATAAAGGCCACATTAGGAAGGAGCCATTGCAGCCTGACTCTCAGTCCTCTTTCTCCTACCATAAATACACAAAATCACATGCGTACAGAAGGAGCAGCTACGTAGGGGGGTCCGAGTTTTCCCGTCAGTTGGCAAACCATCCAAGCCACGGCATTTAACGCACCGTAATAGATTCAAGCGCATTCGGATTTAGTATAGTGAGGAGAAAAACGCACCGAGGTCGACCTCATTCTCTCCCCCTTTTACTCTCCCCCCCACTCTCTTCTCGCCACGGATATACACAAACGCACAAACTAACACCCCTGTTAATACGCTCCCGAACGGAAGCTTTGGCCTGACACTCCTGTACTACTTCGACAGCTAATCGCATCATCTTTATATTGTATGCCCTAAGAATGACTGCCCTTCGGTTTGAAATTTTTTCATTTTATGAGTTCAATGTAACTGCATTATATCTTAGGACATTTAACCGTCAAGACAGGGACTTCCAGGAAGGCCTTTCTGGCTTATTAGCCGTCGTCAGCTGGAGATACCCAACTCTACCCAACCCTGTAATTGATCGGTGTACGCCTATCTTCTAAAGTATAGTCCCCATCAGCCACCGGCAAGACATCGGGCCCGTAGCCTAGTAGGTTGGGCATTGGCCTCTAACTAACAGGGTCGCCGGTTCGAAACTCGAGTGTGGCGGAAATTTCCGCTGCTATACTGGAGTTAGATATCTCCGGCTTACGATGGCTAAAAAGCTAGAAAAATGCCCTCCTGGAAGTCCCTGTCTTGACGGTAAAATGGTCTTTAATAAAAAAATGTTGCTGAAACATATTTAGTAACATTAGAAGTAGCCAAGCGGCAACGTTCATGGGATCACGAAAAAAGGCACATCAAAAACCAGGGCGCGTGTGCCCTGTAACTGATCAATGAACGCCTATCTACTAATGCATGATGTCTATTTAAATTTACATTTATCTGTTCGTTCGTTAGTGTCCCTCATTACGCATAGTCAACATTCCTTCGAGACTGTTTTGAGCAATAATTAATATCTTTATAATTTCATACAGCAATTTATGCCGTTCATTACGCTGAAAACACAATAGCTTGTAGACTGAAAATCCTAAAAGTAAAAGCGTAGTTTTCTTTGTCTCAAAATTATTAAAGAATTAAAAATGTTCTTAAAATTTAAGTAAGCCTTATTTTCAACAAAAATACTGGAGCTGCGATTCGCTATTTAACTGGTACAAAAGGTATATCTTTGCTTATTTTTGAAATAAAATAGATATGAACATGTTTGGGCGTGGCTAATCAATAGAAACTTAAGCAGCCGTTTTTTACCACAAAGCTGTGCATGTAAAAGTTAGCACCGTGATGTATTTAGTGTCTGTCGAAATTTTGTCGTACGCTCATCGGTGCTACAAGCTCACTTAAGTACTACATTATAATTGGAGACGCTTTTCAGAATTTTGCTCAAGATTTCACGCTACATGTCACTCGGTAATTGAAGAAAAGAATACCGAAAGCGTATGGACTAGAGACTGAAGGAAAATTACATTTGCCAAACAAGTCAATGCAGTTAAGGCAACTTAAATGTTACAGTGAGTAGAATCAAGGCAACGCGCAGTTAGCCACAGACACCTTCAAAACTGTAGTAGACGACGCCGCTCATAGAAAATGCCGATATTTTCGAAGAGGTTATAATCACTCGCAAACCGGCACCAAAATTTAATCATATCTTTGGAATCCTATTAAACAATGCAAATGCCATTCAGAATCTAATTAAACTATGCAAATTACTACAGCCTTATTTAAAATGGTCAAGTTTTTCAAAATATTGGCACGTACTGAAAGTGTGACAATCGCGTACCTGTGGCAAATAAATGTGAATAGAATGGTCAAGAGTAATCATAAATATAACAGGTTGTGCTTATTAAAAAAAACTGTTTCCATTAACGGCCTTCATAGGTATCTCACGTACTGAATTACAATTATTTTTTTTCGATAATTGTTGAAATTCCGGCAAACATATCACGTTTTTCATTGTTCTTAAATTTTTTTCTACAACTTCAGGTTCTGTTCAATATGTTACTTTAAACCTTCAGAACATGATATTTCTTAAAAGTATTTACCAAAGAAAAGAGTTTTGCTAGCAGTTCACACAGAGGTGGTCGTTATGGTCATATTTGTACCGTACCCATACGCCGAGGAGGGTGGACATACACAACGAAAATAAGACAGGTATATGTCTTAGAATAATCTAAAACTCTTTCTACAGCGCAGTTTCTTGTGTTCTTCCCCGTTTTGTAAACTTGACAGCTCGACTGTCGCTGCAGAGAAGGTAAGCGTAAAATGGTCATTTTTTCAATATACTATCGTTGTTTGAAGGCCCAAGCGCATCTGAAAGAGCTAAACCTAACGCCAAAACTAACCAGGATAATAGAGAGTGTTTTAGTCATACAGACTCTAGAATCCAGGCACGAATTGCTGAAACGCCCACGGTTTAATGAATAACGATAGCTATTAGGAAATCCAATAAAGGGATTACGTGCTGCACCAGAACGTATTTCATCCTGTGAGGCCCCAGTGGCACATTCGCGAGTTATTTATCTCATCAGTAGATACCTTAGTGACCTTTGCGTGCTTTTTGGTTAAAGTTCCAGTTTAGAGTTTGTTGATTTTTACTTCAATCAGAAATTAAACACTAACTACTTTCAATAGTCAGTAGGTGTTTAGCAATCGGTAACGGAACTCATTCGTCCCGTTGTGCATTGGGGCCCCGCTTGTGCCCCGCCAGCAGCATCGCATCTGTACATTTTTTCATGCTGCGTATAAAGTATACGCCATTCGCGCATTTTCCACTAACCTGCGCCCAGCCTGAAACAAAAACAGGCTGTCCGTGCTCGGTCAAGTAGGATTTCATTGACTCTGAATCCCACCCCCTCCCCGGAACACGTGACCAACTATCCAAACCTTAACACCTCCCTCCCCTCACCAGGACAACCTATCGCCGCAGGAGTCACGTCACCGTAACCCTCACGCCCAATCCCACCCCGTTCGTTGTAAACTCTGCCACCAAAACCTCTAGTTCGACGTTCCCTGCCCCCACATTTCATTGAGTCTGATGACGAACAAATGATACCTGTTCGAAAATTCACGATTACAACTCGATTTTGCAAAGGTCTTCTTTGTTTTTATCATATCATCTCGGAATGCAACTTACTGCACTTATTCACATTCTGATACAGTTCTGCAAATCCTGCAAACAAATTTCAGGACAAAATTTAACTTGGTAGTGTAGCGTATATCTGGATAGATTATTTTGATCAGCTGAGTAGATTTAAGAATATGAAGGGCTTTGCAACTTATATCAGTTATCCATACACCTTAGTCCACATGTAATGCAAAAATTTTATGAGCACGGCAAACAGACTTCTTAATATTGAATAGAAATACATAGTAGTAGATAGGCACTCAGCAATTGGTAATAAATTCGTGCGTTTCGTTATTGCTTATAATATTTTACCTGTTAAGCGGCTGTTCGTTGGGCTCGAGAGCGATCACCGAGACACAAGAGTACGAGTTAGTTCTGTAGTCGATCGGTGAGCGTGTATCTACAGTATGCGCTAAAAATTGTGCAATTTTCATGATGAAATTTGATTTGGTGCTTAAGCATATGGTTTGTCACATAATTTTGATTCATTGAGTGAATTTAATTCTGTGGAAGCCTTTTAGTTAGGAAAATCACCAATTTATTCAGGTTTATTAAGCGAAATGTGCATTAATTATGGCGAAATTGGGAGTAGTCTCATATAGAAGGGCTTTCCTACGCTATTACGTATGACAGTACTAAACTGTCCATTAATATAAATTACGTTTTAGAGAAACTCCAAAATAAGTAAAAAAGGTAGAGAAGATACTTCTCCCAGAAGTGGAACATTTTGTCCGAAATTGTTTAGATGCAAGTGAAGCCAAGTTTACGGAATCGCATTTATTTTCAGAAAAAAGCAACAATATCAGTTTTAAAAATTATGCTTACGTTAACCTGTGAAGTTTCTTCGCACAAAATGCAGTAACGAAAACATTTTTGTTTTCGCATTTTGCTTTATGACACCGCTCACCTTGGGAAATATTCAAGTTGCGTCCGCATATTTTACAGCGAACGTAATGTTAAGAAGGCCCTATTGAATGTAAGTGATGAAGAAATATACTTTTTTAGAATGTACGTCCCTATTTTGCGTTATTCAGAAACGGGACAGACAAAATAATAAACTGCCAGTCTTTTTGCATTTGCAAGCTTATAAGAGATCACTGAATTAATCCACATATGCGGAAAATAATCCATTAGGAAGAGAAAACTATGCCTATTAATCTTCACTCAAGTTCACTAGTTTAGCTTCAGATAAATTAACGAAATTTTTAAGTCCATAATTTCATCGTGACGTTACCTTGGAAAACAGTTAACATACACAGAAACTCGTCAGCTGAATTTCCAATTAAAGGACTGCTTAGGGAGAAAACTTATGGTAGATTTTTTTACTTAATCCTAGGAATAACAATATCTGAGTTGTCTGGCGGACGTTTTGTATGCTCGACAATGTGGTTTGCTGTATTGAAGCATTTCTTAATATTTTTGCGAAAATTTCCATTTTACGATTGAAAAGTTGTTTTGGCAAACAATTGTTTTCTGTCATTCATCATCAGGCCGATATCTGACATGGGGGATAAAATGGTCAGATAATTGCAGCGTTTATATAACAGTCAGGTTGGGGGGTAATGGGGTAAGTGGGTAAGGGTAATTAGGCAGCTGCGCTTGACTATTCTCTGTAGCGTCGTTTTGTGTGTTTTTGGATGACAGTGGCTTAAAGAGGAGGGGAATTTCCGCATGCAGTCGGCCAGGGGAGGCAGATTGCTTGTACCAGCGCCTTCTGACAGCATAGAGTGGGTTTTGCTAGCCACATTGCCACTGCCTCTGCTGTGGCTAACATCTGTTTGCGCAGGCCTTTGTAGTAGTGTGTTGGCGTGCGGTATATGACCCGAAAGGCTTCTTTCGCGTCCACTTGGTGGTTTGTGTCAATTAGGTGGGTGAGGATTGAGCTTGAGAACCGTCTATTCTCCCCTCTGCTGAGTCAAGCTGGTATGTGCTTGCGTATTCTCTTCTCCAGACGTCGCGTTGTTCGGCCAATATAGCCCGCTCCACAGGAACAGGTGAACGAATAGATGCACATCGATGTGGCCTGCAACGGTAGTCTGTCTTTACCGCCCATTCGTAGAAGAGGAGGGTTTGTGAAGAGTACGCGTAAGTCTGCCGCCGGGAAGGCACTCGTGACTGCTGTCCTCAGGCGTCGTCTTACGAGTTCACTTGCTACGTCTCCCATAAAAGGCAATCTTATGAATAGATCTTTCTTTTCCGCCGTTGCAACTGCGGCCTTTGTGACACGCTCCTTGAGGTTCCGAAGGATGAACCTTTCTGGATAACCGTTTTCATGGACTGTGTTTGCAGCTGTTGTAATTCTACTTTCACTATTTCAGGAGAGCAGATACGGCGTATTCTGGCTGCCATTCCCTGGACTAAGTTCCGCTTGACGTTAAGGGGTACGAAGCTGCGGAAATTAACGTACTGCCCCGTCCAGGTTTTCTTTTTAAATATTCGGCGTTGTATTGAGCCATCCTCTTGTCTGTGTAAGAGGATGTCTAAGAAAGCGAGTTCGTTGTTTTCGTCTGTTTCTGCTGTAAATATTAGCGCTGTGTGGGCCGTATTAAATTTTTGGACTAGACCATCGATATCAGCGGTCTTATTTGTCAGGCAAAATATGTTATCCACATATCGACCATAGAGCCTAAGGGCATTAATAGTGTTTTTGAGCTTCGTTTCTTCGATCTTGCCCATGAAGACATTTGACAGGAATGGTCCAAGTGCTGATCCCATTGCCACTCCGTCTATTTGCCTGTATAGTCGGCCATTACAGAGAAATTGTACATTTTGTGTACAGCATGTCAGTAGTTCTTTCAGCATCTCCACTATCATTCCTATCTGTTAGTGTGTTTCCCGTATGGAGGCGCATAGGTATTCTATGGTTTCAACTACCGGGACGTTGGTGAACAGTGAGGATACATCTAATGACAGCATCACCGTTTCGCTAACATTAGTATCCTTGACAGCCTCGACAAATTCAAACGTGTCTTTCAGGCTTCTTGGGTACAAGCGGCTCTCAAGTCGTTCACCTGTTCCCGTGGAGCGGGCCATATTGGCCGAACAACGCGACGTCTGGAGAAGAGAATACGCAAGCACATACCAGCTTGATTCAGCAGAGGGGAGAATAGACGGTTCTCAAGCTCAATCCTCACCCACCTAATTGACACAAACCACCAAGTGGACGCGAAAGAAGCCTTTCGGGTCATATACCGCACGCCAACACACTACTACAAAGGCCTGCGCAAACAGATGTTAGCCACAGCAGAGGCAGTGGCAATGTGGCTAGCAAAACCCACTCTATGCTGTCAGAAGGCGCTGGTACAAGCAATCTGCCTCCCCTGACCGACCGCATGCGGAAATTACCCACCTCTTGAAGCCACTGTCATCCGAAAACACACAAAACGACGCTACAGAGAATAGTCAAGCGCAAACTGCGTGGCTTACATACACAACTCAACCCGCTGACCGTCAGAACATTTCCCTGTCTTCTCTACGCATGGCAACCAACGCACTACCCGCGCAGGCGCCCGCATTCAGGAGACGAGGGAAAACCCAGCTGCCTAATTACCCTTACCCACTTACCCCATTCCCCCCAAACCTGACTGTTATATAAACGCTGCAATTATCTGACCATTTTATCCCCCATGTCATGTATCAGCCCGAAAACAATTGTTTGCCAAAACGCCATTTCTACATATGATCCACATGGCTTCATAAAAACTTATATCAAGAAACATGTTTTTTTTCAATTAGTGCTCTTTATGCATGTCTTACTCTTAAGGTTTTGATGAAAACGTTGGACAGGCGACCAAGTTAAGGATGAACAATTGAAGACACTGAAAACGCTGGAAAGGTTTTAACAATTCCAATTCCACGGACGACGACCGGTTGGTCCGTGTCGAAAATTCACGCAATAAAAGTGAACATTTCCCAAATAAGGTCTTCTTTTCATAATTAATAGCTTGAGATGCAAATATTTCAATGCTTACGTATGAATTTCGACCGAAGTGTCTTACTTTATGCCCGACAATGGGAAAAATGAGCAACAGGATTGTACCAAAGTCTGTGCAAGTAAAGCCTGCTATAAAGTCACCTCAGAGCTTCCGTGCTGCTATCTGTTACGGTCATTAAATGATCAGAGCGTTCATAACAGTCGCACATTACCGACTATGTAAATTCACAGAACGCAAGCAACAGAACATGCAATTTTGTCATGACCTCCTTCCGATACACAGATTCGAAAATCTACAACAGAACATCACCCGTGTCTCTGAATTAGAACGCCTGAAAAAGAGAAGCACCTAATAACAAAAGTGAATGAGGATTTCTCATAAAAATTACAATCAATCTACACCCCAAAACAAAGTTGTAAACCTATCTTCCAAATTTTTAACGAATACCGAAGAAACAGTGCTGAGCAAAGGCATGAAGTACAATCCAACGGATTCCAATTACCTTGAATTCCTTGCCAGCCTAGAATCAATCATAACATCATCCAATCTGACAGAAGAAGAACTATTTAAAATTCGTAAAAGCACTGAATATGCCTTGAAGAACCGACGTAAACATTCAACATTATCATACGAAGAAAGAAAGGAAAAGACATCATTATTTTACCTGCTGACTAGGGAGGTGCTACCACCATTCTGAACAAAGTCGACTACATAAATAAGATGAGCGCACTCCTAAAAGACTAATCAACATGCAAACTTCTGCCAAGCGACCCAACAAAATCGCAAAATTGTTGCATTGAAAAAACACTGAAACGCTTAAGAGGAAAGAAATTAATCGCAAATATTCTCGCCAAATCCTTAAAACAAGGTGAACCCACTATTGCTAAAATATATGGACTTTCAAAGATTCATAAAACTGATATTCCACTGCAACCGGTAGTTTCCTTAATCGGTGCACCTAACTACAAAGTCTCCAAGTGGCTGTTTCGCCAACTAAACCCACTCACAAAAAAACTCTGAGTAATATATTAACAATTCAAGAGGGTTTCTAAAAAAACTTAAAGGAGTCAGAGTCTCATCTGACGAAATCATGGTTTCATTCGTTGTGGTCTCGCTCTTCACCTCGATCCCTCTGGATTTAGCGAGATGCTGCACCGAAGAACTACTGCAAACCACTGCACCACTGATGTACCCGCCCATCGCCTACACGTCAGTATGTGCTTAACAGCTGTAAATCGCGTGTGAACTAGCTACAAGTGATAGTATGAAGTAACAGTCTGTCCCCTGGGTAAAGTCCTTAAATTTCAGTAGCGATAGGACATCAGCTGACCCCGAAATGCCAAATCTGTTGGGTAACAAGTACCAGTTGCTTCCTCAACCCACATGTTTAAAGGATTTCCAGTTACCTTTCATTGACCAGGCTGTCATCTCCAGCAGATGAGTACAAAAGCAGGTATCTTAGCAGAAATATTATGATGTTGGACCTTACGATTGTCAGCTTCACAACAAACTGAATAGAGAGCTATGGATTCGGCAGCACAGATTTCGACGTAAGCTGACAAAAAATGACCTGTGTGTGGCGGACAAGGATGTAAAATCGGCTTAAACCCCACTTACTTCCTTCCTCCCGCCTAAAATAAGAAGTCAATGAGCTAGAAGGCCTGATCAATTCGTAACATAGCACAAATTGCTGTGAGATGTTTGTTTGCTTGCGTGTAAGGACAAGGTGACGGATTATTTGCGGTCATAGTGGATTACTTCCAGGATTTGTTATAAGCTTGCGAATGTAGAAAAGAGTGGCAAAATCTATGCCCATTTTTTGAAATTACTATTATTATTCTGTTTTTTCCGTTACTAATTTACGCATAACCGGAACGCATAGTTGACCAAAAATATATTTCTACATGACTTACGTTTAATAAGGCCTGTTTTACATTAACTTCACGGCAACATATATGGATACTGCCTATTCGCCATCTAGGCGATGTGGCAAATTAAAATGCGACTAATTCTTTTCTGTTACTGCATTTTGTGGAAAAAACTTCATAGGTTAGCTTAACATAATTTTTAAAGCAGAATTCGTTCCTCCTTTCTGAACTTGGCCTAACTTGCATCTGAAAAATTTCGGACATAATTTTGCTGTTCCGGAAAAGATATGTTTTATACTTTTCGCTTATTTTGGATCGCTTCTATAGGGTAATACATGTTAAAAAAAGTTTAGTTCTGTCATACTTAATAACATATTAAATCCCTTCGATATGAGACGACTCCCAATTTCACCGAAACTAATGCACATTACCCTAAATAAGCTTGACTAGAAGGGCAATTTTCCTAACTCAAAGGTTTTCGCAGGATGACGTTTACTCAGAGGATCAAAATAAGGTGAGCAAATATATGCTGAATTGCCAATTTAATTTTAGTCATGACTCTTGCATGCAGCATTCGACATATTGTACAAGGTGTCCCAGAAGTAACTGACCTTTTTGATTTGCCAATAAAACGGAAACTATAAACGCTAGGATATTGAAACTTGTTTTATTCGAAAGAAAAACCTTTTTTGCTTTATTAGAACTAGGTTTTGAATAAAATGTCTTTTAAATGATGGCCATGGTTGCTTTGACAACTTAGGGTTCGTTCCTTTGTCGTTTTCAAAACGCTCCTTAGTGTATCAGGCGATAATTGTCTTATTTCAGAACAAATGTTGTTTTTAAGTTCTTGCAGATTTGTTGGATTTGCTACATAAACCCTTGACTTCAGGTAGCCCTATAAGAAGAAATCGCATGGGGTGAACTCTGGAGATCGAGCGGACCAAGGAATGTTACCAAATCGTGAAATAAAATGATTTGGAAAGCAATCATTTAACAATGTCATCGTGTCTCTTGTTGTATGGGCCGTGGCTCCATCCTGTTGAAACCAAGTATTGCGTAGGCCATGTTTCTCAATTTCAGGAATGAGAAATTCGCTAATCATAGTTTGGTATCTTTCGCCATTAACTGTTACTGTTGTGCCATCATTATTTTCAAAAAAAGTATGGGCCAATCACATTGGAAACAGTTATTCCGCACCACATTGTCACACGAAGAGAATGCAGCGGCCTTTCTTGAACTTCTCTTGGATTTTCATTGCATCAAATTTAAGAAAGGGTTTTCTTTCGAATAAAACAAGTTTCAATATCCTAGCGTTAATATTTTTCGTTTTATTAACAAATCAAAAGGGTCAGTTACTTCTGAGACACCCTGTATATATGGTATACATGGTATGCAATTTATACTCTGTTTCTCTGCCAGCTAACAGCTTCTATTTTTCTTTGCGAAAATTCCCAGTGAAAAGTTCAAAAGATAATTTAGCGAACATACGTTTGTTTTCGATAAATTTTTGTCAGGCCTTTACATTTATATGGTATGAATAAACTATGGTGGTTGGTGGACAGATGAAGTGTTCTCGTTGTCACGGTGGGGAGGAGGGGGGAGAAAGGGAAGTGGAGGGGGGGGGAAGTTGGGGAGTTGAGATAAGAGTGTCAATGTCTAGACGGCCCGGCGTCCAGGACCGCCGATAAGGTGTGCGTGGCTGGACTTGGGACTTGGTCGTCTCTGCGGGGGCCCGTTTCTAGGCCTGTGGTCCGCTGTGGGTGGCCGTGTTATCTAGTTTCGGCCATGGCAACTGGGGCGCCGCGACAAAATTCTTTTGGGCACATAGCAGCGGACTGCGTAGCCTGATGGCGGCCGCCTCTGCCGTCGCCAACAGACGCTGTCCGAGGAGTTTTGAGTAGCTTGAAGGCACCTTGTAAATCACTCGGAAGGCCTCTTTGGCATCCGCGCGATGGTTCGAGTCCACCAGGTGCGCTAAGATTGAACTGTTTACACCTTTAAGTTGGCCCTTCCCTAACCATGCGGGTATGTGTTCCCTTACTCTTTTGGACAAGCGCCGGCTCGTGCGACCAATATATCCTGCCCCACAGGAACGGGTCAATGAATATATGCACATTGAGGTGGTCTGGGCTGGCAGTTTATCCTTAATCTCTGCGTATAGGATGGGAGTGGTCGAGAACAATACATGGGCGTTGGCTGCTGGGAAGGTAGTTGCTACGGCTTGATTCAGGCGCCTCCTTAGTAGTTCGCTTGGTCCGTCCCCTTGAAATGGGACTCTGATGAATATTCGTTTCTTTTCTACTGTTAATACTGAGGGCTTTGGCGGCCTTTCAGCCATATTTTCAGCGATAAATCGACAAGGATACCCATTTTGTCGAAACACGCCTTCAACAATCTTAAGCTCCTCTTCAATGCTATCAGTCGAGCAAATCCGCTTCGCCCTTTGCGTCAAACACCGAATTAAATTGCGTTTGAAGTTCAACGGTACGAAATTAGCGAAATTGATGTATTGCCCGGACCACGTCTTCTTGCAATATACCCTACGTTGTATGCTCCCATCGGCTCTTTTACTCAGTAGCACATCAAGGAATGGAAGCAATCCAGATTTTTCTTCTTCTTGGGTAAATTTTATCGATTTGTGCGCCCGATTTACTGCATGCATTAGCGTTGATAAGTTGGATTGATCTGATGCAACTGCAAATATGTCGTCTACGTACCGTTTATAGTACGTTAGATTATTTATCTGGTGGCTAAGTTGCGTAGCTTCTAGCTTGCCCATGAATATATTTGCTAGAAGTGGACCTAGGGGCGAGCCCATAGCTACTCCGTCCAATTGTCTGTACAGGTTATTGTCAAATAGAAACTATTCATTCAAGGTGCATTTTAGCAATAATTCCTTCAGTGCAGTAACCGGCATTCCTATGTTCTGCTGAGTCAAGGTAATGAATTCACAGATGTAGTCTACTGTTTCTGTGATCGGCGCGTTCGTGAATAGGGACGAGACATTCAGTAAAAACATAATCATCCCGTTCAGGTCAAGTTCTTTCACGCCATCCACGAATTCGAAGGTGTCTCGGAGGCTCTGAGGTGCTATTTGACTCTGTATGGGTTTCAGCTTGTCTGCTAGCCATTTGGCTGTCGCATGGTATGGCGAGTTTCTCATATCTAGGATGGGACGAACGGGCACACCATCTTTTTGAATCTTAGGCAGCCCGTATAGTCGAGGTATGTGCGTGCCAACGGGACGAAGACGCTCTAAGTCATATTCGCTTATGATGCCGTCCTTTTGAAGTCTTTTCAGACAATCAGTCAGCTGGGTTTCAACCTCATCCGTGCGATCTTTATCCTTTTCTGTCTTGCTAAACTTTTGTTCGTCTGACAAAATGGTTTGTATTTTCGCAATGTAGTCTGTTCTATCCATTAGAACAACGCCCGTTTCCCTATCTGGACTCGTTATTAGGATCTCCTTGTTCTGTTGGAGCTGTCTTCATTTCTCCATGTGGGCTTTCGTCAGCAGACCCCGATGATTTTGGCCATTGTTTAAATACTTATATAAACAGTTAACTAGTGTAGACTTAAAGTGCTGCATACTCTCCGCTGACACTGGCTGAAGGTCATGTGTTTGATTAAGCAAGTTTTCAAACTTCAAACACTTTCATACACTTCAAACACTTTCAAACACTTCATCTGTCCGCCAACCACCATAGTTTATTCATGCCATATAAATGTAAAGGCCTGATGAGAATTTATTGAAAACAAACATATGTTCGCCAATTTATCTTTAATTTTTCAGCCAACATAGGATTTTGAAATTACCCTGGAGGAAGTATGGAAGAACTATATATATTACTAAGTCCGACGTGTTCATTAATTGGTATTACCTTATAGTGCGCACACTCCAAACACTTAAAGTTATTGTGCTTTTATGGAGTTCTGAATACTTACTTGATGGTCTAAAAAGTGGAGGAAATTTTCAACATTTATTTTATTATTGTGCCTTGGGCTGCTGTTTTGCTTTTATTTAGAACTATGAGCCACAATCTCGAGAGGAACATAAAAAAACGCCAGTCGTGATGCGCAGGTGTGCATACGTGATCTATCGAGTAGGATTATGACTCAATCCAGGACTTCAACTCAATGTGTGAATATTGGAGTCGTGCTCACCGTGTGAGCGACGCATTAACTCGATGCCAAGAAAATTATCAAGCCTCAGCTGACCTCTCAGTGAAAACAAATTTAAAAAATTAATGACTGACCGCAGGTGAGCGCAGTTCCATCTGAAGCTCGGTATAACAATTGCAAAGCAAGCTAGCTGTTCGCAATGGCTATTCGAAGCGTGATTTTGAATTGAGGGTTGCCTACTGTCCTATGACACATACCTCCTGTTAACATGGAGGTTATCAACAGGACTCAAGCAGGTACCAGTCACAAACGCACCAAATTCAAACTTCAATACAGATAACTAAAGAGAAAAAGATGGCTTTATAGTGGACAGAAATAACGGCAAAACCGTCTTGAAAGGTCCCCTGCATATCCTCCACCTCATGGTTTAACATATTTTGTGGTCAAACATTTAATCCTGGATGACTGAGTGTAAATGACTATTTAACTGTAATACAAGTGATCAAAAACATCATATTAAAGAAGCTTACAGGATGCGCCCATCCTGTGATAATGCTTTTGCGAGTCGGATCAGCCAACTGCGTTCCGCAAAGCTACTGACAATGGATATGTTACTAGCCAACTGTCAGTAACACATCTTTTTTATGTTTTGTCGAAGGAGCAATTTTTAGCAATTTCAGCTGCTACACTAGAGTTGGCTATCCGTGGCTGATGAGGGCCAATAGCCCGAAATAGCTATATCACGGTGCCTTGTCTGAGCTTGAATACTCCTACGACAAAACTTACATTTGTTCCAATGTACTAAACAGAATTATATCCATCAGAATACGGACGCCAATTAAGGGAAATTATAACTTATGCTCGCGGGAGTTGACGAAAAAAGGGAAATTCGACCTTATCATGACGGAATTTACCGAAAAAAGAGAATGTCGGGTAAAGGAAAATGTAAAAGTAGGTTATTGTCATGAGTCAAGGGCAAAAAAGACCGCTAAATGCAGCCCTGTCGAAATAACTGTAATGAATTACGGGCCAGGACATCTATGCAAATACTGTTCGCGTTCATGTTTTGAGATATAGATCTGATTTCTGATTTCCCTACCATTATAATTTGAAGAAAAATCTCCAAGATTGCAGTAGACACAGTGACTGTTCATCGATGGGCAACCATGGTGAGCGCAGTTGGCCGGAGTCCCAAATAAAAGATTGAATCTTGTAACCAAGCCAGATAAGCGAATAGCCACTCCCAGGTAAGCATGATGTGGTACACTAGCTGAATCCTTTGCGCACTTCTGTAGTTCATGCTTTCTCCTCTTTCACATGTCCCAAGAGGTGATTGCTAATGGCTGACGTAACTAATCGCTGATCGGCACTTCATCATACTGTGTATCAACATATCAGTAACCTGATGAGACAAACTTAATGCATTACAACATTGTTCAGCAGTCAGGAAACACTAACTACGACCAAAGAGCATGCTCTTTTAGTTGAAACTGTTGCATAGGTTCAGTTTACAATGTCGGCAAATTGAAATATCAGTCGTGGCTAGTTTCTTTGAGGTGCTTGGACAACTTACCGCGAAATGCGTTTCCAACCAAGTATTATAGTCTCATACGGAGAAATTCGTTGGTTGTATTATCCTCTGGACGGTCTCCAACGCGTGCTCTACCAAACTAGACTGTTCAAAATATCCGGTGTTGTTAATCATTAGTGATCTTTAAACAGATTAACCTTGCATCTATCGCTGGTTGGACCTGGGAATGAGTTCACCCACGTTTATTTCGGACTGTCTTGCACTTACTTTATGTTGCATTATAGGTCCGCTTCAGTAAAGATGTTGTGTGCGCAATCTTCAGTAAAAAGCAGGCTGTTCACAGTTTCGAAATTTCGACCATCGGTTTCGACTATGCCCACCGCGTACTTGACTAAGGCTATCAGAGGTTGTTAAGTAGGTTAAACCCTCGCAACTGCGATCTTCAGGCCTGGTTCCTCGGGAGAAGAGAAGACATGGATAGTCAGAGTCGTAATAACAGTTTACTATGTACAGAAGTAAGTGGAGAATGGGCAGATGGAATTTGACTGTCAGACGAACGAGCAACCGCCGGCCACAGTGCTGTGTTAAAAGTGGCACATACCTCGTTCCTGTAGCTAGTCAGGAAATGGTGCACTCTGGTTGGCTTGAGTTCTCACAGGGCGAATGCCCAGGCTCGCGGTTGTAGCTCGACCTTGAGACGGGCAACATGGGCGCGCGAAACCTGCAGGCGAAGACGCAATGATTCAGCTTTTGGCGGAAATTCACGTGCAGGCCAGCAGCTTGGCAGTGGCAGAAAACCAATTTAGCGCAGTGCGGCTGATCACTGGTTCTGAAGTGGCGCTAGTGGGTCGCTACATAATCGTCCACCTACGCACTCTTCTTTTTTAGGTTCCTCTTTTCCTGTATGCCACTACAGTATACACTGCTTTATAATAACCCTTATGAACCCCCTTAACGACAGCAGAGCTCATTTCTTATTAACTTACTCTGTCTCTCAAGAACAGACGTAAACATATGTGCGCAAAAGGAAGTCGTCTGTTTATATGGAGTCAATTTTTTTACAATAAGATTTGTCAGTTCAATGAGTAAACAGTGGGATTGCACTGTTCAACCGTACATTCTTTCTCTTTCATACATTTTGTATGCCGAATGAACACCGCATACAGCAGGTGTTATCATGAGAAAAGTAAAGTCGATTACTCAGAAACATAAGGATTTTCTGTGATTAATGAATACCATGCCATTAATCTTCTGCTGTATAATATGGCAGAAGGAGATAACCATCCAGTACAAGAGAGACTGACGAGAAGTTGTTGCGAAGTTGCAAATATGCGTCAGATACAGCATTATATACGTGTACTTCATAAAAATGGTGTCAATACTTAGTGGATACAGTCCCTATGCGATTTTATACCTAAAACGTTTAACAGCTCTCCCTTCCTTGAAGATGTTTGTCATCTAGTGTGCTGATCCTTGCTGAAACTTCATCCGCGTTGATGATGGTTTAGCCAACTGGTTCATTGACATTGACGTTGGAAAAACATTTTCACCTTTCCGTTCCCCGAGTGGCTAATTGCTTTTGTCAGAATAAGTCTCAGCACAGAATGTGAGTTGGTAGGTCATCACACTTGTTAATACACTAGGTGTCCGTAAAGTATGGCTCAAGTAACTCGCGGTTCCCGTGACTGTCACCTCTTGCGTGAATTTCGGCCTCATCAAATGTGAACGTGTGGCAATATTTTTTTAATTGAGCCGCAACTTGAGGATTGCGGGAAAACAAAACCGAACTGAGCGAAATTTCCTCGTAGGCTGGCTGGTCACTGTTATGAGTAATTTCAGACACAATACTGGAAATATGCATAGATTCATGCATCAGGTATTTATATATCAAATTGATTATTGCCTACGTTTTTATGTAGAGATATGTCAAACCAATAGCATTCGAGTTTTCTTGGAGGAAGCATGCATGATTTAATTTTCGAACCACGTGCCTTGTACCTGTGATTCGTGTGAACTATGGGCTTGCCCGACGGATGTTCCCGAACCTGCCTGCTAGTGGAAAGAACTAACGCATAAATGTCCACTCACATCTTACAAGTTGTATTTAATGTGTAATTATACTAGTTTTCTGTGCAGTTATTTGACTGTTGGGTAAAAAGCGTGATGTATGTCGAGTTTGCGCTTGAAGAAATCCAAACATTAGGAGAAAAATATCTGCGGCAGCGCATTCTGAGGCCACAACCACCCTGAGCGAAGCCTTGTAGGAGGGCCGCTGAAAACAAATGTCATTCCAACTGCTAAAATTTCTGTGTCATGCCTATGAATTTTTTCCACTGTCTGTTATTCTCGCTCATTTACGCCTACTGGCTCGTGTCTACCGGCATTAAATGATTAATTCTTACACATGTGATTCTATTACTTGGAATTAATCAGTAGCCGTGTATTTTACTTTTCAGAACTAACCGGCGTCTCGCTTTTCGTCTCAAATTAGGTTAACGACCTGTTTTCAAATGTTTTCCGTACGGTGGGCTGTGTACCAATGGCGAGTTCAAAGGTGTCTCCCCATATTTCCATTAATAAACCCGACCTGACAAAACAATAGCCCAAGCCATTCATGATGCGTAAGCTTTATAGTAGATCCCCTCGTATTCGCCTGTAGGAAAGACGAAAAGCACTGAGGATTGACACGCTGTTTGCATAGAGCAGTGTTTGCAGGCCTTTGGTCACTTTCACGGCCGCCTCTGAGCCTCATCTAAGACGGTACAGTCCTTGATAGTCCAAGGTCTCCATGCCTGCATGGCGTACTCTATACATGGCCACACATAGCTTCCAGGATGTTTGGAGACGCTGTCATTTTCAAACCCCATAAAAGCTCACCGGCTAATTTTTATATAGAAATGGCGACTTTCGTACAGTTTGGAGTTGGTTCCAGTTTCAGCTGACAATTCGAAGAAGTTTGCATTTAGATTTAAGGGCATACGCCGGTGAGTTGACTAGTCCTCAAGCTTGTTTTAAAATTTATGAAGTTATCATAAGTAGCCTTGATGGCTATGAAGAGATCTTTGGCTTGTGGAAGGTAGACAGTAAGGCAACGTCTGCAGATCTATTTTCTTCCTCCAAAAAATTATGGAAACGGTCGCTCAACACTCACGTGAGACAGGCGCAAACTTTTATTGTTATTAAGGCTGGACAATTAGCTGGGAAGAACAGTTCCATTCAGGATAGTTAAAACCGTCCGGCTTTGACGTACTTATAAATTGGCCGTTCAAATTAAGCGCACAAGTAGCGAGTCCTGACTGATAAGAAGGAAAAAATAAATAAAATTTGATATTGGTTAGAAGCCACCACCAGTGTTTTGGTAGGAAAAGAATTCGCGCGGAATGCTGTACTTGCCACTACCCGACTCGACACAATTCTGCTATTAGAGTTTGATCTGAGCATTGAACATTTTATACGTACGTGAGCATGGGGAAAGCAAATGCATTCATTCCCATTTGAACGACTATAATGGTCTCCCGTTCTATGGCTCGTCATCTCCTCATATTCCAGAATGGCCCCAAATCGGTAAAGCATATGCATTTTACTGTATTTCTTTTCGTTTTCTGTTTCAAGATGCAAAATAACCAACTTTACACCGACGCGATTTGAACACGCAACTTCCTGATCTGGAGTCATACGCGCTACCGCTGCGCCACGGAGTCACGCACACGGTGTCCACAAAATATTAATTAGCGTACGCGCACTGGTGTTGTGTATTCACACAGCTCTGCACATGTTCCTGGTGAATTCTCGTCAACTCTTCGCCGTAACTTTGCATCAACTTGCTTTCTTCACTCATCCTAAAATCAGTGGTTGCAAGGTTATTTCGCCTGCAAATAACTGCGCCCTCTGACTAAAAGTAAACTAGCATAAAGGCAAATCTTTTAATGGCAGGAAAATATTAAGTTATTTACAATTATTTGTACAGTGTGGAATAGTTTCATGCAGAATTTGCCAGTTTCTACGCGTTAAGATCGGCCTTGGTGAATAGAGTTTTTGCTTGCAAGCTCGCACGGAAACGTTCATTGTTCTATTTGCATACATCTTTTGGATTATTTTCAAGCTCGTTGAGACCTTTTAATGGCATGCCTTGGAGTCCATAAGTGTATGGGTCAAAATTAAAATTCCTTCTGACCCTAATAGCAATGTTCTAGTACCAAAGGATAGAATGGTTCCAGTCTGACAAAAGGATAGAGATGAATAGGCCCCTATATTTTTTGGTACTAGTGCGGCATGATTGTGTATATGGGTGGTATTCCGTTCGTTGACTGGGGAAGGTTACAAGCCGTCATCGAAATCGATGGTCAAACACACACACATACACAAGCCCCCCCCCCACCCAAGAAAAACGCTACGCGCGCGCACACCCCGTACGTTTGCTGCCTCCCCCCTCCCCCAAATACGGCGCCTGGATCGATGTCTTGCTTTGGCAAATTTTGCCGGTGTATGCCTAGGGCGATATTCAGGCCCGAATCCCTCTATGAAAAGAAGTCATTGGAGGTCAGAGTGGTAGGAACAGTTTATTCTGTACAAAAAGAATGAGGAATAGGTAAGATGAAGTTGATTGTCAGACGACCGAGCAACCGCCGGCCGAGGGCACCGCGCCTGAAGGGACTAGAGATTAGGAGATGGCCGGAAGCCCAGCGCATGTTTTGTTCAGGAAATTATGCACTCCGGTTGGCTGTGGAAGAGACTCGACCTTGAGACAGGCGTAGGCGGCCGGTGCGTGTGTACTCATTGGCAGCGATGAGCCATCACGAGAGGTCGTAGGCGCATGTCCACCGGGGTTGTAACAAGACTACCTAGCAGTGCCTTAATGTGATATATTGGAAGGGTGACTTAAGGTACTGTGACTGCATGCAGAACAAAGGCTGGCCAGGATCCGTTGGCAAAGGAGTAGCTCGGAGACCTCTGTTTGATAGCAGCTAATGATTTCGTAGAGGCGGTTGAGGGCCGATTTTGCTAATGAAAATCTTACCAATAAAGTGCTATTTGAAAAAAAAATAATAATAATAATAAGATGATGATGATGATGATGATGATGATGATGATGAAGAAGCGATCGCTGGAACAAGAAGTTTATTGTCCTGACGTTTCGGATTCCGGCGATAATCCTTACTCATAGGTAATCGTGAACAAGTCTGAGTCATGCGCAGATAAGGGGTGATATATGCAGAGATCGCACGGTATTTATAGTTCACAGCGGTCACCCACATGCGTACTATAATTGTCAGTTCCTGTAGCCACAGGTTGAGGTTTTAATTGGTGCGGTAATTGCTCATCAATTGCCACAGCGTTCTTGTCCGCGTCGGATGCGGGTTTGATAATTGCGTGACAATTATGCCCACTGGCATTAGAGTTGTTGTTGCGCCCAGTCCTTCCCACATGACTGATTCTGTTGCTCAGGAAATGTCTCAGTACACCGTATGGGAACGCCAAATCATTGCGCTTGCTGATGGACTGGGGGTCTGAGAACCGTGACTTGAGTAGCTCACGCGGTTGTCCCCTCTTGCGACGATTTCGGCCTCGTCAAACTTGAAAATGTGGCCGGGTCCCTTTGAGTGAGCTGCAACCTGGGAGTTGGCCTCTTTCTTCCTCACCGCCACTGCATGCTCAGCCATTCGCGTCCGGAGTAATCTCCCGGTTTCTCCGACGTAGTTGCTCTGTCCACAACTACACCGGATCCAGTAAACGACTCCAGCCGTTTCCTGCCGTGGCAGTGGGTTTTTCGGCCTCATGACTCGGCGCCTGATGGTTGCTTCCGGCCTGTGTGCAACTCCAAGTGGGGTGAGTAGACGGCTGACCGCTTCCGATGCATTCTTCACGTACTGAAGAGCTCGCCAAACGTTTGGACCAGCTGGACGTGGCTTCTTCTCTCGTTTGCGTATGCACTGGTTGACAAAATTGCGTGGGTGACCATTCGCTCTCAGTACCCGTCGAGCATATTTTAATTCAGCAATTTTGTCTTCTGCTTCGCTGCAATGCGCCTCGACGCGCCGGAGAATCGCTCTTACGCAGCTGCGTTTGTGACCGATTGGGTGGTTGCTGTTGTAGTTCAGGACTTGCATAGTGTTGGTTGCTTTCCTGAACACTTTAGTTTTTAGGCCACGCCCGTCTTTACGGCAAACGTGGACGTCCAGGAGGGCCAGTTAGTTGTTTTCTTCTTTCTCCATCGTAAATTGAATGTCCGGGAAGACGGCGTTTAGACGTTCTTTGAATGTCAGCACCTGATCCCGCTCAATTACGACGAAGGTGTCGTCCACATACCGAGCCCAGTGTTTCGGTCTGTGGTGTTGGAAAACCACCGACCCCAGCCGTTGCAGGATCGCCTCTGCTATGATTCCGGAAATGGGCGAACCCATAGGCGTGCCCTCCACCTGCTCGAAAATAGTTCCGTTGAAGGTAAAGTACGTCCTCAGGCAGAACTTTAGGAGCTGGAGGATTTGAGCGTGCCCGAGGCGATTCTCCATTCCTTCGTATTTCTCTCGTAGGAGTAGTTAGATAGTCTCGACGGCCAGGTCCTGTGGAATAGAAGTAGAAAGGGGCGTGACATCAAAGGAAACCATGATATAATTTGGCTGCAGGCTTACCCCTTTAAGTTTTTCCAAGAATTGTTTTGATGACCTGACTGTTGTGTCTGAATCAGCGGTCGAGAATTTGAGCCGTCGGAACAGCTACTTTGCCAGTCCGTAGGTTGGATTATCTTTGAGAGATACGATTGGCCGGAGGGGTGCGCCCTCTTTGTGCACCTTGGGGAGACCATAGAAGCGCGCCAGGGCCGTTTCTTGCGCTCTCGCCATGCGTCGGTCGATTGGTGATATTGCACCTGAGTTCTCCATTGCCAACAGCGTTGTGTTGATCTCGCGTGTTAGCTTTTTCATGAGGTTGGATTTGCACGGGACGTAGGACTGACGATCGTCCAACAAAGTTTGAGCTATCTGACAACTATAGGCTTGGCAACCCCAAGCAAAAGCTAAAGTCCAGATCTGTTCTCTCTGCTCAGGTCAAATAGCTGAACGCGACTCAATACACCAGACCTATACTTATGCAATGTTTCCATGCTCTGTTTGGACACGATAATAATTTTGCGCGATGTCATAGTTTAAATGATGCTTTCGTTAGATAGAAAAGATCATTAGGGAAACATGAACGAACTGCATTGTAAATGTTTGACACTGGCACAGCAGGTCGTCGTCGGACGTGAGGGAAATGTGTAAGGAATAGTGCGCATTTTTTAAACATGCCGAAAACTCGATAATGATTTTTCATCCTTGGTCAATAGTAGGTTTTGGTGGTTGGTGCTTTTTCCGGGCTCTTTGAGATTTATGCATATTGAATCCAAGTCAACGTGCCTATTGATGCATGATTCGTTAAAGTGGCTTCGAAAAATTCGCGGCCTTTCTTATATGGGCAGGAACGTGCTATGCAGGTTTGGTCCCATGCAAACTTGTGCCCAGTTTCAAGCGAATGCAGGGCTACTTCGGACAGATGGTCGTGCCTCTTTACTGCTTATTGATGTTCGTGTATGCGTGTAAAAGGTGGATCTTCCTGTTTGTCTACAATAAATTGCATCACAGTCACAGCAAGGAATTTTGTAAACGAGCTCTTTTCTGTCCAAATAGCCAACCTTATCCTCAGGTTGTACAAACTGGTTTCGAAGTGTGGTCATTGGCTTGTGCGCCATTTGGACCTGGTACTTCCTCAGGTGTCTTTCAACGAGTTCAGGCACATTTTTAATAAATTAAGGGTTCGCCAACTTTTTGGATTGGGCGCTTGATCTAGTTCCTTTTCTTTTTGTTTTAACTCTTGTCGTCTCATGCATCGACGCACGAAAATTTACAATACATTTTGTTCACGTTTCCCAAGGATTCTTTTCTATCAGATTATATTTTTGGGATGCCTATTTTCAAATTCAGACAAATTATTTCTTCTCAAGAGATTCTGTGAATAGTCAGTGTGTTCTCTGGCGAATTAAATCACCGTCGTTTAAATACACACTGTCTTATTACCTTGCTGCTTTGCACGCTTTCAGTAACTACTCTGAACCTAGAAGAAGAGACCACCAAACAGCTGTCTTTTCTTGACGTCTTCGTCACACAGAGATGAAAAAATCATCAGCACAGTGTAAAGAAAGGCGAATAACACAACTAAGGTGCTCAAATACCATAGCAACCATCTAAGGAAGCATAAACGAAGCTGCATTAGAGGTCTCGCCCAGAGGGAAGAAACACACTGCAGTGAAACTGAGGTATACGTACGAGAACTACGGCATCTTCGAGACCAACTGGCAAGGAACGAATACCCGAATAGCTTCGTCAGCCACTGCCCCCGTACACGCCCACGGGGAAAAACGGAGGAGAGTGACCACTATTCTGGTAACCTCTACCGTATATAAAGTATGTGTCAGAATTAACGGAACGTGTTGTTATAGAGTTCGGCGTGGGCATTGCCCATCGGCCGACAGCTACCATGCGTTCTCGCAGCATGAAAATAAATGTCCGCAGTGACCTACATGAGCAGTATGGTATCGTTCAGCCAGTACCATGTCGCGACTGTTATCGCCATTTTATCAGGCGACGACTGAGCTCGTGAATACTGGAACACAAAGGGGCAATGCGAAAAGGTGATCCACGGCCTCAGATCGCTACCCACGCCCTGGGTATCTGACACCAACATCATCAACAGGTACAGTAGATTACATATCTGATGAAAGGTTGGAAGTTGGGGGACTTATCACACATCTGAGGTTAATTATTTAGTTCACTGGGTTGACTTGAGGCGCAAAATGATGTTTAATAAATTTACTTCCGCTCAGATCAGTATACTGGGAGAAAATAGAGGCGAAAACGGGTGAAATTCAGCATTTGTTGATGACTGAGAAATTTCCTATGCTATTAGACGTTGCGGAAAACAACTTCTTGTTATTGCATGTTGCACTATAAAAGAACACTCATGAAGAGCAGAAATTTTTTAGTTATATCTGTTCGCAAAACGGAAAATTTTTTATTTAGCGTCCTTGAAATTGAGGTAAGTGTTATTATGAGATAATGCACTATTTTTGGAAAAAACGGGCAAAATAAGTTTAAAAATTATATTTTGCAAATCTGTAGTTTTGTGTCATAAATTTGTTCCTTGCTATAACCTTATTAAAAATATATATTGTATATTTAAAGGGTTGCAGGCAATGAATGCGAATAGGAACTTTATTAGTATATAGTAATTAAATCGATTGTAAAATCAATTAAAAGTTGAAGACAGTTAAGATATCACACATTTGAGTGAGTTGCCAAGGGATATTGCGATACAGTTTTCGCAAAAATCACGGTTGATTTTATTGCCACTCTGGATTTTATTTGTTATTGTAGAACTGAGCCTAGAAGTTACCAAATATGCTGAAAACTGTTCCAATTTATATAGAAGGGTTAGTTCTTTCACTTCAAATTGAAGATTTTTCCATTATTTTTAGGGGAATCAATAAACTGATCAAAATGTCCCTTTCTGATTTTGACTTAATCATCAAAAAAATTAAAGTACGCAGAAATCAGACTCCAAAATATATAAGTAAAGCTTGTTTACAACAGTCAACTTTTTGTAGAATCTTTCGAAATAAATCTTGAGCATATTCATTCGCGACTTTTGCAGTGGACGTTCATTATTCCCGGCAATGAGTTCACATGATTTGGTGGTTCTGAAACTATAACACCCGCAAACAGCTGCTAGAGAAAAAATGTTTAAAAGCTGGTTATTTATGCAAAAGCTTTCACGATATATCTTCTTTTGAAGGTTTTGGTAAGCACATAAAATATACTCATTATTTATGGTCAAGCTACTAAAGCCAGTGAAAATCTTAAAGTTTTAATTAGAATTTCATGGAAGATATGAACCTTTTCGGAATAGAAGTATCGTAATAATTACAAAAAATATGACGGAAGGCAATAACTCTTATTGTACAAAAAAATATACGTTTACAATTTTTCCCGACCATTCTATTTAAATTTATTAATCACTGACCGGCATTTTCGCAAGTGAGTTTAAGCAATATATTACTCCTGTGATCTCCCAATGGGGCATATCAAGCGAAAACGTGGTTGCCTTAGTCTAAAATAAGCCAAGCAATACATAAACGAAAGAAACAACTAGCAGTTCTCGTGAAAACGTGTTAGGATACATACTCGAAATGTAGGCTCTTTGGTAACAGCCATACATTATATTGCACGTAATGTGGAAGAATATGCTTTCGAAAACTTGACAAAACGATTATTTTTCAACGCAATCTTAATTGTACTGCTTTTTTTACTCGGTGGTTTTGCATGAACGGGCTTCCTCTACATGTAAATATTAAGTTCACGTAGTACGCCCGAATTCCACATTTTCGGAATTTTAAACTTTGTTAAAAAAGCTGGTGTTTCTATAAAACGTTGGATTCCTTCATAAATCATAATATGCCAAATTGTGAAGAAAGATAGGACTTTGGAGGCCAGAGCTTGGGCTGCGTTTGATTAAGAGGGAGTTACTTGTAAAAATCGTTGGATTTCATGAGAAAGTGCACCTACTGTACGTTACTATGTCCTCCTGTCGTCCCGTCCTTTATTCGCGCTGCCAAGGACGCACGTCGTAACGCCGATGTGAGTCGATGTAGGCGTGGACTCAACCTAACATGAATTTAACCCCTCAACCTTATCCTGCCCCTTCTTTTTTTCTACAAAACACGTCAACCCTTGCTGCACAGTCATTGTCTCTGAAGATGACCTCTTGTACAAAGTCGAAATCTCAGACAAACGAAAATGCTATCACAGGGACCGCGCGCAGCCTCTCTTGAAAGACTTTGTTATTTATCGTTTAGAGTTTCGTACGTTCAAAGGGGTCGTAAGTTGGATAATGAGAGAGCATGCTCCTTTGGCAGCTTTCGCGCATGTCGTCCTGTTCAGGAGTTTCTCTCTTCTTGGAAAGTTTTGATCATGAAAGTGCGATGACGTTTTAACTACCCTTAATGGACCTTTATGTTGCCTTTTGCGAGACTGAGGAGTCTTACGTAACCTGTGCTAGCATCGTTGACTTTAAATTCTGCCCAAGATAGGAGGCTGAGTCATTATATATTTTCACTTTTCACAGATGAACTATTGGCAATCGTGGCCACCAGTCTGAACATCATTAAGCTGTTTCAATAAGTAAGTCTCTAGGGGTCCCGGCTCCTCCGAAAAGTAAGTAGCAATTATCTTTTGAATAAGATATATTGAGGTGCGACCCAGTCTGAAAGCAGGAGCCTTCGGACGTCTCCAACCGCTGACCCTTGATCTGATGTCCTTATTCTGATTATTCAATTTGCAGAACATGACACAACCTCGAGGCATCAGTGGCTGGACTTCGTATTGCAATTTCCGAACTATAACGCGCACTTGAAGCCTTTGGTCTCAAAAATCAAGAACGCGCCTTATAACCTGGAGCGCAATGTAGGGTTCGGTGGACAATAAATCACCCAATCCGATGCCTTCTGTCTTTTCCAAAAACTGCGAATTTCACCATATGACTGTCATTATCTAAGTACAGCCACTAATTACACGTTACACACTCAATGCTAACAGAAGAAAACAGTTTTAGGAAAACCACGTGCTTGCACCGTTATTGATTTCAGATACCCTAGCAATAATCCCTTCTTGAGGTAGAACTACATTCATGAATATGCCAATGAGACGATCCGTTCAGCAAGCGCAAGCTTAGTAGCATTTCACACTGCTACAGCCAGCCGACACTGATTTTGCACAATTCTTTCGTCAAAGCAAATTGAAAAGCCAATTTGTCAGGCAAAAAATGCTTTTCGGCAACTCTACTTCAAGGCCTTAACTTTGCAAACAATGAAATTCTGAACATGTACAAAAATCAATAATTTCTGAGTTGTGCGCCAATTGGCCATTGCGAAGTTTTTCAGTCTGCGCAAATGGTCGGCATGTTGGTTGGGCGACCGCCATTCTTGGCTGGGGTGATATGCTATCGTCTTCTGGCGTCGGCGTCGGCCGCGGGAGAGACAGGGCTTGTGTTAGAGTTTTCTGACAGCACAGTACTGGATTCATCGGGCATATAGCCACTGCTTCTGCTGTTGCCAGCACCCGTTGGCGTAGGTCTTTGGAGAGGTTGGTTGGTGTCCGGAAGACAACCTGAAAGGCTTCACTAGTATCGACTCGGTGGTTTGTATCGACCAGGTGTGCGAGAATAGAGCTCGAGATCGATTTAGTTTCACCTTTACTCAAGCAGGCCGGTACGTGTTCAAGTACTCTCTTTTCCAGGTGCCTCTTTCGGCCGATATATCCCGCTCCACAGGAGCAACTAAAGGAGTAAATACACATGGGTGTGGCCTTCAACGGGAGCCTGTCTTTATCTCTTAATTGTAAGAGAGGAGGGTACGTGAAAAGCACACGTAAGTTTGCCGCTGGGAAAGTGTTTGTGATAGCAGTCTTAAGTCGTCGCCTTACCAGCTCGTTTGTTGCGTCTCCTAAGTAAGGCAGTCTTATGAATATGTCTTTCTTTTCTGTGGTTAAGTAGGTAGGCTTCTTGGTGCGTTCGTCAATATTCTTGAGGAAGAGAGACATCATCAAAGACATTGCATTTTACGGTCGATACGTGGGCGACATTTTCTGTCTGACAGACTCCAACACTGACTGACGCCATGGTCAGGAATTTTATCAGCGTGCATCCTGCGCTCAGGTTTTCCGCAAAAAAACAGGTTAATAATGAAATTGCATTCTTTGATGTCCTTATGCGAAAGCAAACTGATGGATCGATCCTGCGTAGGGTATTCCGAAAGAAAACCTGGACGGGACAATACACCAACTTTCACAGTTTTGTTCCCCTAAATATAAAACAAAATCTCGTTCAGGATTAGCAGCTAGAGTATGATGGATCTGCTCTCCTGAAACTGTCGAATCAGAACTCCAACGGTTGCAGAACACAATTACTGAAAACGGATACCCAGAAAGGTTCATCCTCAAGAATATTGACGAACGCATCAAGAAGCCTACCTACTTAACCACAGAAAAGAAAGACATATTCATAAGACTGCCTTACTTAGGAGACGCAACAAACGAGCTGGTAAGGCGACGACTTAAGACTGCTATCACAAACACTTTCCCAGCGGCAAACTTACGTGTGCTTTTCACGTACCCTCCTCTCTTACAATTAAGAGATAAAGACAGGCTCCCGTTGAAGGCCACACCCATGTGTATTTACTCCTTTAGTTGCTCCTGTGGAGCGGGATATATCGGCCGAAAGAGGCACCTGGAAAAGAGAGTACTTGAACACGTACCGGCCTGCTTGAGTAAAGGTGAAACTAAATCGATCTCGAGCTCTATTCTCGCACACCTGGTCGATACAAACCACCGAGTCGATACTAGTGAAGCCTTTCAGGTTGTCTTCCGGACACCAACCAACCTCTCCAAAGGCCTACGCCAACGGGTGCTGGCAACAGCAGAAGCAGTGGCTAGATGCCCGATGAATCCAGTACTGTGCTGTCAGAAAACTCTAACACAAGCCCTGTCTCTCCCGTGGCCGACGCCAGAAGACGATAGCATATCACCCCAGCCAAGAATGGCGGTCGCCCAACCAACATGCCGACCATTTGCGCAGACTGAAAAACTTCGCAATGGCCAATTGGCGCACAACTCAGAAATTATTGATTTTTGTACATGTTCAGAATTTCATTGTTTGCAAAGTTAAGGCCTTGAAGTAGAGTTGCCGAAAAGCATTGTTTGCCTGACAAATTGGCTTTTCAAGTTAACAATGGGAATATTTACAGAACTTAAAGCAAATTGACTTCGACTCAAACATTCATATTAACTTTCAACCTGAAAAGATTTTCCTCAATCATTTGCTCCAACTTTGCGCAATAATTACTAGAAGAAGACCAGAGTCTAGAGGAGAGTACACAGAGGGCATTATGATACATAAAATAACTATGAGCTTTTAGGTACTACCTGGGCTACCAGTATGGTGAATCATGTCCCGCGTGTATGCCCCGGACTGTCTGTCGGCGACTCATGAAGATCGCGCTTTTATCCCGCTGAAGCTAACGGACTTTGGCTCAAACATTCATCGTAAGGTTTGGACTGGAACAATTAAGCTTCAACCCAAAGGATTTACTCCAACTCAGCAAATCGATTTGCGAGGAGACGAAAAAGTTACCACGTCCCGCGGCTTTTAGGTTGTACCCGTGCGGACAGCGTGGTAAATCATGTGACCATTACGCCGACACGGGTAGGTGAAAATAGGCGGTCGAAAAAGTAAAAGAACGAATCGAACGTAGTACTAGAATTAAACCAACCCCACAAGAGTGTGTCTTGCTGCAGTGCAAACCTGGAACAGAGCGAGGAAGAAAACAATTGTACTGGCTAGTTGCGTTCTCCGATCCAATAAAACAAAGAAACTCATAACCAAATCGTAGTTTATTGAACAGTCAAACGTGGAAGACGAAGACGATGGAAGGCGTCGCCATAAAACCTTCCCGGAAGACAAAGGACACGAAGACCAATGACAGGCTTATGCTATAAACACACAGTAAGAAAAGATGGCCACCTGCGGTCAGTGATAGAAGACTGGAACAAAGCAGACACATCCACAAAGACGATGCGAGTAGGCAGACACTCAAACAAAATGGAAGCAGGATGGCGCGTGCGTGCCACACAATGAACTGCACAAGGAGACAGACCCAGTGAGCACCACAGTAACGCATGAGCCCACAGAAAACTGTCGACAAAATGCAGCCAAAGAAAAAAAAACAAGCTCAAAAGTCATCATTTTGAAGGTACAAAACCCTCGCAAAAATGGCGAGTATAGACATACACATATTAAAAAGCCCGGAGTCTGTTTGACTAGCATGGCACATTCAGAAAAGGCGGTGTTCAGGTACCTAAACAACATTCTCCAGATACCGCGATTTGGTCTCCTTAGTCGGCGTTGATGCCTTTGGCTCAGCGGCAGTAGCCATCGCCGCTGCCGCCTCATCGGCCGGCACAGACGGATAGAGGCGTTCCTTCAGGTTCTCGCACCCCGCCTCGTCATCACCACTGGCGCAAACTTTATCCGGCCCAGTAGGCGCCTTCGGTAAGCGCATATTGCTCAGGGGATCGTAGGCCGCGCCCTGAACACGCCCCATGTAACGATTCCACATGCAGGTGACCACCGCGGCGGCCACAACGTCGCCGGCATTCATGCGAATCATGCGCAACAGGAACATGCCATCACGGCGCAGAAACAGGGTGGCGAAGTTCTCTGCGTCTCGCTCGTCATAGGGCTCTAGCTCGTCAGCCAGGCTGAGGTATTTCACCACGTAGGCGGCCTCTACAGACCGGCAACAGAGTCGTCCGAGCCAGGTGAAAAGACTGATTGTATTGAGCCCGATTGCCAGAAGGATCCACCACCAGAGGAAGATGTAGATTTTTTCATTCAGCATATTGACAGGCAAGGTACACTGGGCGGTGATGGCGTTGAACTTTGAACCCAGGTTCCGCACCGGGGTATAGCAGAAGCCAACGCGGGGGAAGACGAGGGTCACCTGCCAGTCATGGCCGTCAATGATGTTGCGCAGGGCGAGCAGGCCAAAGGCGTCCGGCAGACCCAGGAAGGCCTGCATCAGAAACATTTGACCCACGGAATTTAACAGATAGAGCACCTTCAGAAACACGTAGGCAGACACTAGGGAGTTGCCGTGACGTCGTGAACACGCTGAGCCGGCAAGATCAAGCACGGCCGGTTTGTAGGATCGCCCGTCAGAACCACCGCCTGTTGACACGTCAAAGATGTTGCTGCAGTTAACTTGCTTCGGTTTTGTGTCTGATGGGGGGCGCGCAGCGGACTTTATCGCTGCGCGCTTATGTTCCTGTAAAAAGAAACATGAAGGTAGGGGAAGTGTATATAGCTTTGGACCGGTCATCTTCTGAAAATAATTGCATTCTAAAATTAGTATTCTAAGAAAAGGAGACGTTGTAATGCCAAAGTAGCGCCTTCCAACTTCGGCTTGGCGCCACGCACGAGGTCGCGTGATTGCACTTTTCGGTCTGGCTCTGGGACAGCCAATCACAAGTGCTGCAAACTGCGCGAACGTTCAAACTCTTGCGATAGCTAATGTGTGTGCACTTGTAGGCGGACCCCAATCCGTCTGACCAATCACTTTCAAGGCTGACTCACACAAGGGCTGTTCTGTAAACGCCATGATGACTGCCACGCGCAAACATTCCGGACACTGCCCCGTTCCGGTGCAGACGCACTTTCGTCCGACAGTCAACACTTTCCTACCTAGTCTCCACTAATGCCGTACAGTATAAACTATTTCTTCCACCTGGCGTACCACTTCTTCTACGGAACAGGACCTGAAGATCGCGAGGGCAAACGTTTACTAATTAATTTAGCGCGTTGCAATAAGGCCTTTCCTTCAGTAAAATACAACGCCAGTAAGGTTCTATGTGAATGTGAGGTAGACAATTGGCTAACTTGAACCGGTAGAGCACACTGCGAATAAATACAGTAGAAGCCGGCCGTGTAGACTACTGTTTCACAAATTCAACGATACTAACCAGTCTTAGAGGATCGTTCACCGCTTTGGTTACGGTACGAAACATGCCCTTTCCGTGCTACTAAGCCCCGCCAAGATTTAGTGAATTACTGAGTAATGACAACTAGTAGACTAAAAACTGTCATTTCAATGCACTTATTTTGCTGAATAACCGAAATTATAGGCCACACAAAGTGTCTGAGAGAGAATCTATCCGAATAGAATTTAGTACAGTAGATGCTCGGGTGACCAGCGGCCCCATCTATGGGCATTTCGGGTAACGGGCGGGCCACTCGCGGACACTTTTTTTCGATTGACGAGCTTCCGGCCACTTAACAAGTTGTCCGTGCGTGTGTGTGTGCCTGTGTCCACCGTTGAATCTTGCTCCAGGGCGTGGATCTTCGGTCACTTGCAGCCAATCGGTGAACTGATGTAGTTTCATCGGCAAGACAAGCGTTTTACATGGGCTGGGTGCTAGAACGGATTAAACTCGTTAACTGAGGTTCAACTGCATATAGGTTTGAAAAGAATCCATAAAGTATACAACCCCTAAAGGGAGCTGCGTGTTTGACAAGGTCAAAAGTCCACTTAGAGAAACCAAAAAATACCTGGTAACAGATCTCATCGATACAGGTTTGTTGCCCTCGGCAGTACCATCAACGCCTTCAAGAAAAGAACAGACTAGGCTACGGAATCGAAATCAGGTCACCGTGCATAGACACATTTTATCAACAGTATACAGTTTGTATAGGCAGAATGACATAAAACAAGACAAGGGAGACTAGAATGGTGACTTCTAGCCACCATCAGATAGCCAGACGCAACCACAGCTTCGACAACCCCCCAAGATCGATTCCGCAACCTGTTGGTTAGAGGCCAAACGCCCTGACTCTTGAAACACGAGTTCTTTGTCCTGTCAATTACGATCGAGTATATATTAACAGTGAATGTGGGAAGGTCACCGATCGTCTTAAGGGACACGCCCATCTCTTTGTGTCTTGGGGCTCAATATCGAGGCCCGCCAGCAGGCACTGCATTAGTGAATGACAGGCAGAATGACACTGCCGGCGAAGATAAAGGATACTAGAATGGTCTTTTCTGGTTTTTAAGTCATAATCAGGCAGCCATACCGAACCCCATGTTTTGCAACCCAAGATGGTCAGTCAGTGGACACGTTCTTCGTCGTCACCCTCACGAGCTGTGTCAGTGCCCTCAATCCGACCCCGTTACCACAGTTAAGACGTCGAAGAGGGGGTCAGTTCAAAACCTGGCTCGATTCAGTCCGGCAGGACATGGGCCTTCAGGATTTGGCCTCCAGTGTTGATGAAGAGAATGGACTAAACTGTCCAGGCCTGCTGTCATGGATTGTCCCGCATTGGGAAGTACTATCATCGAGGTCGGTTAGCTCAATCATGATCGCAGCCGTAAAAAGTAAAAGTGGTAACCGCTCTACCACCGTTAGTATACGTGATCGCAACCGACAGTAGGTTCCCGTGGCTCGATGCTTAGGATGCTTGACTTTTAACCAACAGGTCGCAGGCTATAACCTCGGAGTTTGTAAAACTGTGAATCAAGTATAACTGGATGACGGCTAGTAGGCCAGAAATGGAGATTCTGGTCTCTCTTCATCGGTGACATAATTTTGCCCATAATAAAATAGCCGCTGAGAAGCTGCTGGATGAGCACGGACAAAAGGGTAGGAAGTGCCAAACAGAGAGACGCACCTGGAAAACCATGAGTTCCACGTAGGATGCCAGCTCACGGATCATGCCATCACGAGCAAACGCTTTTGAGGTAACAGCTTGAACAGACAGGTTGATTGCATGTTCGAGGTCTGAACCACTGCTGCGATAGCAGAGCATCTGCCAGAACACTCTCGGCAGGTAAAAGAGGATGCACTGCAGGCCCAGAACGAATGGCACCCATTGGTAATACACTGCAAGTGGGAAGAGGGAAGGAACAGTTAAGGGGGCAAGAAGGCAAAGGTCTTTACTGTCTTCGGTTAAAATCTGCTTTAACAACTACATTGTCGTGGGAAATCCGACTAGAGGCCGTGAACCAAACAAGGATGTTTGATAAACCACTTTACAGTAACGGAATAACAAACGACTTTGCGCGTCTGCATTGGGATCGAGCCCACAAATGCTGCAGGCCTGAGTATATGTGCGATGATGGGAGGCGTGGACATCCGCTGCAAGGAAATACTGAGGACCAATATTAACATACCTGTTTGTAAAAGGACGGGTTCTTCTTTGCGGCCTCATGCGAAGGTCCCCGCGGTCTACCCTACTTGGCTATCTGCGTACCGTGATTACCCCGCTAGCGATCTTATCAGCCAGACCTGACGGTCTAAACATTCACCCTTGGTTCGACCCAAAGTGGACTGTCGACGATCTGGACGGATGCCTCTGTTTTTCCAGTTCCGTTGGCGGACTCTGCAATCAGCAAGGAAGAATCAGGACGCGGCTTCCACACGGTGATGATCCTGGGAACCTTTGCAATACCCCCCCCTCCAGTTGTAACCACCTTTTTTCTCCTAAATTTCACGCATTACCTCCACAAGAGCGACCGTTTTTCTCCAAAAAATCTCTGAGGAGTTTTTTCACTGTCTGCTCCTATTTTCATCCTATGACACAGGACAACTGGCCTCGCCAACAGTCTGAGAAACAAATTTTCTGCTACCACTGCACATATGTACAAATAGGGCACTCAAAGGAATTTTTTCCTACATATCACTCAATATACTGATACTGAGACCTTGTTTTCCGGACTATAAGGCGCATCTAAAAGTCCTTGATTTTTATTCAAAAAAGACAATGCGCCTTATACATCGGTAAATTTTGATTACTGACCTCGAAGCGATTTTGCGTGGTTCATAGCGTTGTGTTAAGCCGTAGTCAGGAGCGACGCAGAGTACTATACACGGTGCGCCACCATAATATTGCAGTGTAGGTATGTGCATGGATCCCAGAGTGGCACGTACCAAAAGACATGGTTAAGGCGCCGATTCAAGGATATCAGTCACGTAGTAGGACATAAGAGTAGAGAGCAGCTGCGAGATAATTCTATATTAATGAATCTATGTTACGGAAGCAGGGGGAACGAGAAGATGGCATGCGTCATGTTAAGAAGACCAAACAGCCTTTCCACAGTTAGAGGACAAAATTGAACAGTGGATTATTGAACGGCGAGCAGCAGGTAGAAGCGTCTCTACAGACTCTATCCGAATGCAGGCAACAACGTTAGCAAGGAACAGAAATATTGATCTTTGTCTTTTCGCTCTATGAAAGGATGTAATCTCTCCATCCGCACATGAACTACCGTCTCGCAGCAACTGTCAAAAGAATATCAACAAAAGCTGGCCTCTTTCCACGTATACTGCGAAAACAAGAGCACTGAAAAGACTATAAGTTTGACTAACTGACTTATCCGACTGTTTTGTTTCCCTTAATGTGCCCTATAGTCGGATGCTCTATTTTGTGGGAAATAGTATACTTTTTTAAGTTCCTAATCGCTAAGCAACAGGAATATCTAACAATTGACCTCGCGGGTCAGCAGTCTGAGCTGTCTTTTTGTGAAAATTTCTCCCCTGAGCAGAGATAATTACTGATAACTTATCCGATATAGATATAAGTAGGAGATAGGCGAGTCCACTTCCTGGTTGGCAGTGATAGTGCGCAATTGTAAGTTCTCTGAGTTGCACTCACGCGTTCAAGGACGCGTACATAGATTTAAAGTGCATATGCTAGACTGATTCAGTTAGTACCGGTTACAGAAACTCAGCAAGATAAACCGTGACATGACAGAAATTGCTTGAAGGTTAAACACTTACAACCAAAACCACAGTGCAAAGCCGCCGCACTCACGAAAGTGAATCAAACAAAGGCTATAAGAGGAGGCGTACTACCGATGCAACGACCACTATTTTCATTTGCCATCTGCATATCCCACCGTAGGCTAATGTAAATTTGGGTCCAAATGGTCGCTGGGCCAGACTATCTGACAATTCGCTTCTCAGGCTGCCGCTGGTTAAGCAAGAGCACCAGACCGGAGCCTGAAGTGCAAGTGGTGTAGAACCGACAAAGACAAGGGAGACCGAAATGACCATTTCTGGCTTATTAGCCGTCACCAGCCAGTTCTAGATCGTACAATTGACACCCGAGCCCAGAGTACTCTACGGCTATGACAGCGTCTGGGCTGGGAAAACTCTCACCGCGCCTGTTCCGGACCTTTATTATAGTAATGACACAGTGAAATTCTAAAATACCCCGAAAAAATAAAATCCGCCTCATTAACCAAGGCTAGTTGGAAAAGAACGCCGTGAATACTAGAGCGAGGCTTGGGGCTTAAGAGTATTCAGGCAGGAGGCCCATTGTGTTTGAGTGACACGACGCCGATGCCTCACACTGACCTTAACCGATACGTAGCTCTCATGCGTAGCTTCTGACGCTGCTGAGCGGTCACATCCCAGCAACCCCGTTGACTGGCCGTCTAATCCAAGCGACAGTATCAAAACTGTCACCACACACGCACTACGCCTTTTCTACGCTCCCTGTCTCACCCTCTCCCTCCCCTCTGCAACGAGATGCCGTGTGGGGTGATTGATCGTGCAGATGGCCCAGACTAAGTCCGGGATCGTTTTTCCACTAAACGCAGCTGCCTGTGGCGACTACTAGTCCAATCTAGGAATAGACCTGTTTACAGGGGTAGACATCAGAGCCTAAAAAATACTGGTGAAGCATGTTTGCAGTACGGTGTGTCATGTCTCGCGAGGACGAAAAAACCGGGGGGGAGGGCTGGTAAAACACAAGGCTTTGTTTTCCTCCTTGTGTGAAGGCGTACAGTGTCACTCCGACAGCCAATCAGAAAGGATGAAAACTCTGGACGCACGTGTACTGGCGTGCGGCTCCCGGGGAGTCCTGTTTATCTGAACAAGGACAATCGAGAGAATTGGATTGCGATACAAATGCTTCTGAAGCGCACATTCAAGTGCAGAACGACGGGATGTTGGAGTTGCCTCTGCTGATAAGACTAATATTATCAGACAACCACCCTGCCTGCGACAGGGAACCCAAAATCGTCTCGTGGCTTTGTGACTGCTCTTCTGTGGGCAAAAATGCGCCTCCGTCTGCAACTCCACCATTTACTTCTTTGAAAATGTTGAAGAAGGACTGGCCGCCCTCTTAGCAGCTGTGCCAAAGGCGGTAGCTTCAATGCTGGCATAGACACAGAAAATTCAAACCGGATGGGGGTGTTAGATCACCATAGGATCTACAGTTAAACCAGTTGGTGACAACGGGACGTACCGAGCCAATCAAACTTTCGGCTGGTTACACTACTGCGTCTGGAAGGGTTGAGGCCTACATATGAACACAAAACTGAAGATGTAAAAAGCCGACAACTCGACAAGCTTCCCGTAAGGAGGGCAGATATAGAAGGTCAATGAAAATAAAGCGATGAAACTAAAACATCCCCATAGAATAGTGGACGTGAAGGAAAAGAAAACGGACTCAGATATCCCTTCAGCCATCCGAACCCGGTGCCAAGGCAGAGTCCGGAGACGAGATCGAGCAGAGCTGCCTTGCCTGACTACGACCCCACGGCGATGACTATCATGTACCTCGCATAATAGTAGACACGGGGACGGTGACTTGCTCGCGAAGCAATTTATAATAATGATTGACTTGCACTGCATCCCTTACGCTTAGGCCCCTCTCACTCAACTGGGCCTAGTGTCACTATAGTTAAAAAGCCGGGAAGCAGAATCGGGCACAGGCGATACACACACACATAGTAGGCGACCAGAACCGCCGTGCCCAACTCAGATCCCATGGAGTGCCAAAAAGGCCACGGGTGACGGGTTTCCGAGTCGGTACCTACACGTGCAACCAACACCTAATGGAAGCAACGACAGGGATCCCAGTTCGCACAGCCTGGGCCTCGGCGTCACACACATCCGACTATACACCACCTGGCCAATGCCTACATTTGACCAAGAGTTTGACACAGCAGGAGGATAGGGTCAGCAGCTCGGATCCTAGCTCACACAGCTTGTGCCTCCGAGTCACACACACACACTCCATTACTTCCACCAGGAAGGTATACTGAGACCCACCTTGTCCGCAGTGAGACCGCACATGCCTACCAAGCGTCGGCCCGCTCGCATTCATCGCATTGTGACTGGAGAACCAGAGCCTGGAACCTATATATACACCCGTAATGCATGCTCCTTATGTCCACTTTGTATCCGCATAGACACTGTATGGGCCTATTTAGTCAAAAGGGTTTACGTGAAAATATCCTGAGGGTTCGCCCGTCGCAGACGATGGTGCACGACAAACGCATGACGGTGACTTGCACTGCACCTATCACACGCTCTTGTCCCCGACTCTTTTGAGTCCGCTGGTAAAACAACGCCCGGACCACCAGAGGCTGGATCGGGCGCAGTTGTTGGCATATGAGCTACAGCAAGGACGCCGTGCAGCTTGACTCTCTGGTTTGACAAGACCCGCTCATCTCGTCAGTTGGCAGCCTTCCAAGTCACAAATGTTAGGAAATGCTAGCTATAGCCTTAAAGTACGTCCAATTCCTTAAATTGAAGAATGCGTTAGTGCGTTGTGAAAATGGAATTCCGGGGTCGGTCTCTCTCTCTCTCTTCGTCCATACACCGACCCACTGTCCGGGACAAGAAATTATTTTAGGCTAAGATTGGGTGCAAATAGCCGCAATACATCAGGTTTCTACAAAACCCACAGTAATCACAACGGCTCAGGCATCGATTAGAGCACTGCAGATAGGCAAGAACCCATACCCTGCCTAACAAAACTGTGCCACCGCTAGGTTCAACCGAACGCAAATCACGCAGGCACAAGTTGATCGGACTGTACCCAGTTTGCGCACTGTCATGCATGCTTTTCGCACGTAGGCCGAGGCTCTCGTGTCAGGTAAGACACTGCATTTTAGTCTGTTTGACCCGGACAAACCACTGGCTTCCGTACGAGAGGAGCTACCGCAACGCTTGAAATTTTGTCAGCTGATGGGACAATTCGGCTCTTTGTAGGACTGTGATGGTTCCTCGGAGCGACCTGTATGCCATCTCTCCCATATGTGGGGTCCGAGGCCCTCTTATACCGCCTATTGAACGTAGCGAGGACCAGGCCGTTGATTAAGAGCGTAGACGGGATGTTTAGGTTTTACAATCACTGCGCACAAACTCACCTTCTGCAAACAATCCTCTCTAACATACAATTCACGAGGAAGAACAAGGACAGTAGCTGCCATTCCCAGGTGTCCTCATCAAGAGAACGCTCAACGGTGAAATTGAGAAGATAGTTTGCAGAAAGGCAACGAAAACAACGCAACTTCTCAGTTTTTCCAGCAACCAACCAGTTGCTCACAAAAAAGTTGCGTTAAAATACTCTTTAAACAAATTCAGACTAGGTGGGTATGGAAGGGGAAGAGGGGTAGAGGCAACAAAGGCTGGCTTCACTATAAATAAATCATTATCCGAACCACCGCGCTCATCTCAGGGGGTACGGGTGAACATCTTAGCGTGCAGAGTATCACTTACCCGTTTAACCCAAGAAGTGTGCCTCTGTCCTGAATGACAAGATCCGCAACGATCCACGAGGTCACAGTCAAAACAGTAAAGCACAATATTTGTATCATGCTAAATTATTAGCATCAACTGCTATTCTGATCCTCTTCTCCGGTACGTTGACCGCAAAATGAATAAAGTCCAATTCTGGGGTACTCATTTATTCTAATACTTCTGTTCTATTATATTAGTGTCATCTCACTCGCGTAAGTGTCTATTATGTTGACAACAATATGCTATTACGACTGCAAATAGGCGGACTTTACGACTAATACCCCTGGAGATTAACGAGATTCAGGGTGACAGACTAGCAGTTGAAGGCTAGACCCCATCAATTGGTGAAAGCTCTAGGTATCGGTCGTTGCGTAAGATGATCCGGTCGACACAAAGGATGATTCGTTCGCTACAATCTTATCAAAAAATTTCTGATATGATGGCCAGCTGAAGAAAGGGGTGACTTTGCTTGAGTGAGACATGAATATGTTCTAGCAGTTTACGGCAGGGCATCGGTAGCAGCGGTTATCTTTGTCCTCAATTTCAAAGTCAGTAGTGGAGACAGCAAACACAAGTAACTTCAGCAAGATATGACTCTTGCCTGTTATGCGAACTCTAAAATTGCAATAAATCCTTGATCTAGATGAGGAGAGCAATCTGGGTCGGAAATACAGCACAACACCTACCTTTATCTGCTACTGCTCTCTGATGATGAATCCGCAACGGATCTCAAAACGTCAGGCGAATAGAAGTATTGTCCCAGCGATCAAGTCCTTTTCTTCTCAAGCACTATTAGTTTATAATCGAAGGTGAAAACCGTCACGGCGTAGCGAGAATTTGTTAGCCAAATTTAAACTACAATGAGCTCCAACACAAAAACGGCCATTCACCGTATACGAAAACAAATTATGCTGTCTCGTGTTTCAAAAGTATACAGTACAATTGGCCTTCCCCAGTGCGCGATGACACGGGGCATGCGGTTTGTGCATTTCATGGCTCGTTTACTTGTATTTGTTTCAATTATTATCATGCCTGAGCAAGCCGACCTCAATATCACGGACGTTACCTTTCTATGTGTGACGATTTGCGGCAGCGGATTTGAAAAGCACCACCCACAATCTTTTCCAGCGAGGGAAACTGAAAATTGAAGGTTCGAGAACCACTTCCATGTCTTGACGAACGATGTCAAGCCAAGTCTCGAGCTGTCCACCTCTTCGGCGCCTCCAGGTGAGCTGTGGCGCCAGATCAAGGGCAGCGTAGCAAAGCTCGTGAGATGGGCGACGGAGAACGTGCCCAAACCACGTCTGTCGTCTTTCGTGGTTAGCCTGAGATATCCTCGAGATACTACCGCAGCAAGTGCGGACTGTCTGATTCGAGGCTAAGCCAGTATAGTCCTTAGGCAGGGGTGGTCAAATACCTCCTGTATTTGCTCATCTTCCACGCACAAAGTACAGCATTCACACCTACAGTTGAAGTGGGAATCGACTCCCGGGATTTTTATTGCTCGGGCACCTGAGTCGGGGATTCAGACTTCGGACAGGCAGTAAACATTCACGTGATATTGATGAAGACTGCGCGCTGTCAGATTTTGAGTACCAGTTTGCAGAAGTGTTCGCACATTCCAGCATCCAGCACCAAGTGTCTGTTTTGGGTTGAGTATTTTGGTTTACATACTACTCACCCGCACCACTGGACAAGGGTTACGAAGCGCGTCGGTTCTCGCGGACGCCGTAGCATGGATCGTAATACTGAGTGGACATTTTGGCATGAGGAATCTTGGGGATATTAAATACAGACGCGTCCCGAGCAACCACTCGGATTCTTTGTCCAAAGTTGTCTCCTCTAGCACTGTGGCTCAAGAACCTGACCACAAGGCAGCGGTGGCAAGCAAACCTATTCGATGACGGTTAACGCTCGCCACGTCACAGTGCCGTAATTGGTACTTGCGCCATGATAATACTGTCACCGCTGGTAAGCGACTGCTTATCCGCCGCACCCAGGAGCCTGTTTATGTCACAGCTAACCTTCGCTGAAGGCTGTTCCACTATCCGTCACCTGTGGACGCACGAGAGAGCCAGCAGATAGGCTAACCGATAAGCGGCCTCTTTTAGTGAGAAACCCACAATAAAGATCACGACCTAGTAGACAGTAGTGCAATTAGCCTACAAACCAGCGATTGCTTTAGAGCTGTGGCTTAGATGTGCAGTTGCAAAATAGTAACTTAAAGAGTAATGACGCGAATATATGGCGTGTCAATATTTAATGGGATTGAAGCCCTACGCGCCTTACAGGAAATGCGCAAGCCCAATTCTGACATAGATAACCCAATCGTCCTGAACACTACAAATAGGTTTTAAGTTTATTGTATAGTTTTGGAATTCATAAATAGTGGACTGTGAATAATGTCATGACGTTAAACAACAGATCTGGTTTGCAAAATGGTCGGCAATAGGGAACTGGTGGTCATAAAGAAATGATAAACGTGCGTTTGGGGCCAAGATAAGTAGGTCGAAAGCCCGCAGCGAACGACCGCGGTAAGCCCAATTGTTCAGATTCAGTCACGAATTTACGTTAACAGGAGATGAAGCCCTAGCTGTACTATATTGCTTGGAAGGGCAAAAGGTACGGACTGAAGCCGTTAGCAGTGAAAACCTATGGTCTACCAATGAACATTCAAGTCCCAGGAAGTAATTGCGAAGAAAACTCGATCGCTAAGACAATAATTTTATTCGCCTGACGTTTCGAGATCTGTCGCGGATTCATCATCAGAGACATAATCAGAGGAGTAGCAGGTAGGGTACTGTGGCTGTCTCTGATGATGAATCCGCGACGGATCGCGAAACGTCAGGCGAATAAAAGTATTGTCCCAGAGCTCGAGTCGTATTCCTTCCAGCTATGGTCTAATTGATCGCCGACGGTATTATTCACGGGAGCACTAACCAGAACACGAGAATTTATTTCGACGGAAAGGCACGTTTGAGAGAATCACGATGGATTAATTTTACTTGGCCCCCTAAACAGGTCACGTGATAGTTACGCTCGGCCAACACGAAAGCTAGATCAGGGCACGTCAGACGTTATTGGGGACGTCTAACCATAACAAATGCTACGCACATGGCTATTGTTGCACATCTGGATACATACTATCAGCGCCCTCGCCTGCTTCTAGCCTTTTTTTACTTTGGCCTCCCAGGGGGAAAAGGAGATTATGCGGTAGATACTGCGCAAGTCTCCGTCCCGGGGCCTACCACGATAGGCATTGTCAGCGACGGCGGTCGAACTGTCGGACTAGACTCGCAAGTACAACATTTCACATTGGAAGTAGGTGGGTTCTGTATGGAGATAACTGGTACAAGTGGGATAGATTCTCCACGAGGCTACTTTCACTATAATCCAGCGGAAGTAACCGCGTTGCTTCAGCTAGCTTAGGTTTTTGGTGGACATCGTCAAAATCGACGGCCGAACTGTCGGTACAAGTTGAAACAGTATCAACCAATAAGCGTAACCCTCATGGACCCCCGAGTGGTTCTTGATGCAATTATGAATTATATTCTGTCGGCCATGCCAAAAGATCTTTCGCGACGCGTCAAGGTGTCTTTTTTGTATAGCCAACGCCAAGATTCCATATGCGAGAACTGTCCAATTACGCTGTTTCATGCTAGCTTGACGGCGAGATACTATCGAACACTGGCAAAAAGATGGCTAACATGAACTTCGTTGACAAATTTGCTCTGTCCAGCACTGCGAACTGGTAGTAAAATGCACTCGCGCTACTCAGAATTAAATATGGACATGAACTTGTGTCTACTGCAACTATTACTTCGCCTTATTTCACTGAGATATTCACCATGATATCAATTATGCAATTGCGCCTTCAAGTCACTTGTTATTTTTCCTCATTAAACAAAGCATAGCCAAATGTCCACAGCAAAAGAAAAAACAGTTCTACCAAAGTGCAATGCCCTGTCTTAAATATGGCGTGCATCGTGATGGTCTAAACATCTAGAAAGTTTAAAAATAAACCATTTTTTCCAGATACAAACCAGTCTTTTAAGATATTTAAGCGTGTATGAAGGATTCGAAGGTAATCAGACGAGATCTGCCACGCTTGCACTTGAGTCAATCGTTGAACATAGCTTGCCTGAATTAAAATTCGAGAGCATATCAGGTTTTCGATTTACCAAAAAATTCTTAAAAATTAAAACTAGATATACTCAGGGCACTACGTACTTTAACGCATAGGAGCACTGAAAATAACGCCTAATAAAGTAGGCTTAATTCAGTCGGTGACGGGACGGTATAACAATAACGTTTTCTACGACAATAGCAATTACGGTTAATAAAATTGATTGAGACATCTAATCGCGCAAGCAAAAAAATGCATACAAAAAAACCGCCATTTTCTGCTAGTCGTTTAGGGTTCTGCTAAAGCCAAACTGCGCTGTTCGGTTGCAACGTACTTTGCTTAGGTAATATAATAAGTCTGTACTTTATCGGAAGGAAAAGGCGCGTTTCTTCCTCCACTTAAATACAGATTGACTGGCATTCTGTGCAGGATATAAAAAATGCAATTGACTAATGAGGGTTTCAGCCATACGAAAAGCACATAGGGTGAATCCTCGAACGACAGTATACAACCAGTTTTGTGAAGCCTTATGGGGCGCAAAAAAACATACTCGAGGTACAGTAGAGGCTTGGTTTGAAGGTATTTCAGGTAACAATTGCAAGAGGAATTTGGATAAAGACGCTTCAGTACAAAAAACGTACGAATTTTGTGATGTTCCATTTGGTCCCATTCTTCTTTAGATGTAGGCACCTTGCCTGCATAAGAAATAGGCAGAGTGCCCTGAACCCAACAGTAATTCTCTGTATATTCCAGTAGATTTGTTCCTCCGACTTGGGTGGCAATATAACAAGAAATTGGCTTCAAAATGTACTGCTTTGCGGCGACAATGAAAGTGCACAGTGAAATGATGAGGACGGTAAAGATGAAGTTGAACTTATCGGCGAAGTCCTCGATACCGGCGTAAGTTGTGAGTTTAAACTTCGATACATAATTGATAAACGCGGAAGCAACCATTGTGTGCGGCCACTACACACCGACGAAGTAGAGGCTTCTACGGTGAATGAAAGGGATGAATGATAAAACTCGGCGAAAGCAGTTGTTCCAGAAATGCAAGTTATGCGCACACGAACGTCGGAACGTATACGCAGACATAAAGTGCTTCAGTTGGGTTCACCTAGACAACCTTAAACTTAAACTCCAGGGTTAGCACAGGCGACCTGATTTGGAGCGAGTACTATGAAATTACAGTAAACGATGTGACGGACTACTATGCATGAAGAGTGCTGAATACCCCTATAATATACTGGAATTAAACAAATGCAAGCAAAATGGACAAAAAGGCCGAGGTCGAGTAAGAAATAACAGTATGCTCAAATCGTATCTGCTAATGTAACACCTACGGGTCCGACGAATAACACTTGGCCGTTGGGGACGGCGTAGCGGGTGCCCCTTCAAAAAATTCGCACACGCGATTACAATGATGATTCATCATTTGTAGAAGTCAAAAATTATTGACAGCTTATGTTTCGTGGACATTATAAATCTGTTGAGGTAAACCACTGTTATTTACTATGCTAGCACTCTTCGAACGGCTGTCTGCGCCGTTTTATCTCACCATATTCTTCAAACATCGGCGAGCGAATTAAAGTGGCAGCCCAACTACTAACTCACCAAGCGGCAAAAACTGATAATTTTTGAACTGCAATTAAGGTCTGGTTCACTTTGTTAGCATCCGCATAAAAAGGCGTGCCACAACGTACACGAAACGGAGCGGGAATTACCGCCTCGTAATCTCGGTTCATTAAAACTAGTACACATTTCTCTGGAAGTTTGACGTGAAGAAGACTGAGGTTATAATCAGAACGATAAATATTTTCGTAAAAATTCAGCAGAACTTGTCAAGGATTTTGAAACGAACGTTTGCGTGCGCATATAACTTTTGCAGACTATGAGTTTTGTGTGAAAAGGTAACGCTTCAAAAGAATTTCTGATATTTTGTCCGTATGCCTTCGTATATTTTCAGGAAAGCTCGCAACAAAAGTGGCGTACAATAGCAAGGCACCCTTCGCAATTGGACTCGGAAGGTTCTATGTGAAGTTACCAAATATGAGCTCTGTAGCAAAGTAGGTCCTTTCAATGGTATTACGTAAGCGTCTCTTGATTGTGTTTAAGATGTTATCATCCTCAAAGCGCAAGGATATGAAAATGGGCTTTTTGGAACCAACTCTTCCATAACCTTTTGCAGTATGGGTTTCTTATACTTGTCAATACTTATCAATAAACCCAGCGTGTTTCATGAGGCAATGCAGGTGTAACTAGTTTGGGTGTTTGCCTTCGAATCTTTTGGAAGGTCTTGAGTTCTTTCGTGATCCAAGGTCTCCAAGCTTGGATATGGAGCCCAAGTTGCAATAATGTGTTAATAGTCTCCTTAAAAATGTTTATTTATGCTATTTATTTTTATATGCCAAGCCATGAGTGCCTTTAATCGCCCTAAAACACACGAAAACCAACGTAAATCAAACGCATTCCCTCCACAATGCACATTTGCTTCGATTGCGGTTAATGATAAATCAAAAGTATGCGAAATTGGGAGTTTTATTTTCAGTTCAAAAAACTGTCTTCAAAGGCATAGCAATACCAAAATGGGAAACAATTGTTATGTAATCTAGAAATGAATGTTTCATGTTAAGAATTTATAGGTGCAAGAATACCATGCCATTCATGTGCTTTCGGCAATGTTGATTGGAGATTTAGAATCGCCAGTGAACAAGTCCAACATCCTTTGCTCAATGACTGCATCGTTCACAACCTAGAATTCATTGCACTGATATTTGAAAAAATGGATATTCATTAGGTGTAGAAAATGCTCAACGGGAAATCACTCTATTTTCGTTAGATATTTCCTTATATCAGCCGTCATATTCAATGTGATAATAAATATTGTCAGAGTAAATGTCATAGGTATGCTTACTGGCTAAAATACTTTCAATATATTGTTTTATATGGTTTTATGAAGGACTAACCGCGGTATGTTGCTTAGACATATCAGACTACTGTCGCATCCCACCAGGGATCATGGTTGAATTTAGTGGAATAGTAAAACGACTTAACCTGGATCACCTATGAGATTGCGTGCACTTCTCGCTCTAGGATATTTGAAATTGAGTGGAAATGAGAATGTTGGATGACAAGTGGAGCAAAATTACCAGGTTTGCAAAACAAACACTATGAAATGCCCTCACTTGGTTTAAACTGCGGATTGAGACAATTACAGGAGTGTGCCCGTTAGGCAGAGCTTAGCTTTGACGAGGAAAAGCTGGGAATCAAGTACCATTTAAGTGGGTTCAAGAGCATTTTCCACCTGCAGAAGGCAAAATGCGTGACATCATTTTACGCGTAAGGTGACCACCTTACTAGACAGTCCTGTGCCTCAGACGGAAACAAATTGATATCTAGGAACTACCCAAGACTCTACATCATATACGCTCTCACGCTGTAAACAGAGGTCTAGTGATCGCTGCCGTCCGACTTCCTCCAAACTCTTGACGCTACAGACGTGCTCTTACAATGGTTATCTTGGTCGCTCAGTTGCGCTGGACCCAGCGCGATGGCTATGTGCGCATATGACGCGCAATCTTTGCCTCGCGCGTTTTGGACGAAAACATGCACCCCAGATTGGTCGAGGCAATCAGCGTCCTCAAGCTGTCTTACACAAAGCTCGCTCTGGGGTCCTTGTAAGAATTCCCGCAACGACGGCCACTTGGAATTCCGTATCGAGCGGGAAGGACGCAGCAAACAGCATCGTTCACCGCTCTGACGACGCCGCGCTCTCACATGGCCCTCACGGTTGAACGTCATGCCGGACCGAGTGGCAACTTTCTCCGACTCTTCTGTACGCAATGTATTGTTCATAACACTCTAGCCTTCCCAATGCTTCTTCCTTTTATTTCCTAAGGAACTGGGCCTAGGAGATCGCAGCCGTTAGGGTTAAAACTTCTTAGCCTTAACACTAGCGATAGAGATATTAAGGCACTTTCTATTTATTCCCTATATATGAGACTGGTTTAAACAGGCCTTTAAAATGGTAACTCTCCGTTCTTCTGAACAAGGGATTCATTATGCTGCTGGAATTGTGCCATGTCATGGTGTATTTTATAATTTATGGTACCGGAAGTGGAATTAGGTATGCACTGTATGACTCTCTCGTTACAGCGATATACTTGTGGACTTTGTGCTTTTTATAACAGATGAGAATTTTATTTCAGTAATTCCAGTTATCGTTTCTTTCTGCTTTTGAGAAACTTACGTCTGTTCCTACGCTTACTCAGTCGACTTAGTCATTTACGACCTACGACAGCGCAGTTTCGCTTGCTATGTTCTTAGACCATCACACCATACCAAGGCCCTAGCTTAGTTTGTCGTTTCAGGAGGTTCGGATTCTTTCTTTTATCCTTAGTTCAGTTCTGAACTGAAGGTTTTCTAACTCCTCTCAATCTCCATCACAAAACAGAGCCATGACATACAGATTCGTACTCCTAAACGACAGACATCAAACGAATATATTAGGTTTTCGTGGTATTTAACTATTTCTTACCAAGTAAACCCTATAAATTCAATAACTTGTGCTTTTTCCAGCTGAAAAACCAGATTGCAAAACGCAAGCGCCTTCGCGCTACATAAGAAGGGGCAGTGTGCTTCAAGTGTGCATGTGCGCTGATTGGTTTTGGTTCATTACAAATAACATGGCGCGGCCAAAACGAATCCTACTGTAAGTGCACGCGATTAAACTTCCCACTTGCACTTGTCACAGACTGTCAAACCTTTATCTGCATCGACCAGATCAAAAATGGCCCAGATTTCGACCGTGGGATGCCTGCACCAACTACGACAAAAATCGAGGAAACACATCTTGAATCAATGCACGTTCTTGCGCGGCGGAACACGTGCAGCTTTTGAGACCCAGGACGCGCACATCGATTAGGCGAAACCAGACATGCACTCACACGTGACATGAAGGGCAGGTGAGGGGGCGGGTGAGGAGGGTGTTGGCTTTGTGGGGTGACGCCAACTACAAGCGCTTCGCGCATGTGCACGTCTACCTGGGTGCGCGTTTTTTTGTGCGCGCAACGCAAGGACAGAGTAACGTGACGGCGCCCTCGCTAGCGCGACGCTAGCGCGACGCTAGCGCATGCTATCAGGGAAGTTTGAAATGATTCATGTCCATTTCCAGCAATACCCAGTCTGCCCTATATACGATTTTTTTTATCATCCAAAGACTGTCCCATTCCTCTGAGAATGCTGCCCACCCTCTCCTCTTGACACATTTCAAATCGAATGCACACGCGGGTCAAACCAGTCACGAAAGCAAAAGTGCATCTTGGAAACACCGTCCACCACGCCTCGACCCAACGCACAATAGTGTAGGAGCCAACCCCCCACCCCAGCACTGCCATGATTACTCATCCTGCCTGCTCTGTCCACGTGGCCAGTCAATCGATTTTTGGCGCATCGCTGATTACTGGTTCACACTGGACTCGCCTCGCCAGTTATGATGACTGATCTACAAAGCGTGAATTGGCAGTCAAAACATTCAATCAAACAATCGATTTTTGCGTACCGCTGATAACTGGTATGTGCCGGCTTTGTGGTCAGCGCTGGCAGAAACACACTTCACACTAAGCCTATTCAACTGGCAGGGCGGAACACACTTGGCCTTTCGCCCCGGTGTGCGGCGGACGCGAGGATGCGGCACTCTCTCTCTCTCGCTCCTCATGGTTGAACTCCACCCCAGGCCGAGTCAACCACTCTTTTATTTCTTCTCCTACTTTTTCTGTACAGAATACAATCACCTTCTACCTTGGTTTCCACGACTTCTATCTTCTTCCAAGGAACCGGGCCTGGAAGCTCGCAGTAGTTAGGGTTTAACCGGCTTAGCCTTAACTCCTTTGCGATAATAGTACCATACTAAAAGGATAGTTGTTACCATTGTGGTTTGGCGTACGCGTTACTTAGCGTTACTCGATTTACAGTTGGAAGAGACAAGAAACCCGAAACACCTTTATTTCTTACAGTTCTATTAGAACGGCAATTCATAGACCCAAGAATTTCATAGAGCTGTCTGTAGAGAAGAGTCCTGTCAAGGTCAAGCGCTGGTTTCGAAATTTCAGCCAAGTCGTCAATCTTATAGAAATCGATTTATCTAAAGAAGCTTTGAATATAAGTCTTTTGTTTTCTTATATAAGTTATCCGTAAGTACCAGTACTTGCGCTTGAAAAATCTGCTTCCATTCCTTTGGTTGGTTTGGTCTCTGCCTGCTTACCTAGCATTCTGTAAACCATCTTTCTTGCTTTCAGCAACTTATATAAGCTTAAACAGTTAGTTTATTCTGAATTCCCGACTTTTTTCGTGATTTATCCACTTGTTGCTTCGAAGAGTATGAAGGTGACACTTCCATTCAGTAGGCAACCTCAGAATTTTAGACCCAAGCGGTGTCTGTGAAAGGCAAACATCCTAACTGATATCAGTCTTCAGCCTGACATCAGTATTCAGCCTGATCTGATTGCCGAGCAAATAGATTTGTCTGCAATGAAAAATTGCAGCGAGTTTATGTTGAAATTCGGGTCAGTTATCTCAATCCTTGGGACCCTATTTGATGGGAATATCTCTGCAGTTTCCTCTCAGGAATGCAAACGTCTAGATACTCTCATTAATTTAATCGCAAGTGAGTCACGGATAGACAAAAAAGGATGTACAATTTAATTCTGAAAAACGTTGCGAAATCAATTCGGCCAATGGACATTGCAATGCATTTCCTCTACTCCTGCGGATTTAACTATAAAATAGCAGAGGCTATTAGACTGTAATCTCGCAGTAAAAACTCACCCATTTTAGTCAAGATATTTTCACTCATTGAAATAGACGCCATTTTTAAACAGCGAAAGCTTGTTTCCAAATACCTGAGAAATACAATGT
>JAYGXS010000004.1:3633806-3674593 GCA_036362985.1 Ligula intestinalis | reverse complement strand
AAAAATCCTTTTATTTATTTAGGACTGGAGTTGGAGTGCTCACTACTTCTTGAAGAATTATTGGATAAAGTAATTATTTCGGCTCACCCAAATAAGTGAACAACGCATCGATGTGACATGCACAGACACGTTGTACTCTGCCTTCGTGTTCATTGTAGGAGTTTTTAAACGGTCTGTTTTCTTGTTCACCATTAATCGCAAAAAATCGCAGAATATTGTCCTAAAGCACAATTTCTTCCGACGTTAATACAGATTTGTACATTTACCTATGCACATTGTAAACTTTTTTTATTGCGGAACTAATTTGGTGTAGAAAGTGCCTTCCTGTTGCTACTACATATAAATTCCAAATTCTTCATAAAGTTAAGAAAAGTTCACTCTTTAATTCTAGTATTGTTGATATCCACCACAAATGCATTAAGGTACGCCCTGTATACTTTGTCGATTGCAGGGTTCTGAAGTGATAATAAAATATGTTTGGGGGAGAATGTATTTCTGCTCTCATTTCTCTACGTGTTTTGATGGTTGCATTCTAGGAGTTTTGTCTCATGACTTCAACTTAGGGCTTAATTCACTCAAAGTAGATTAGCAGAAGATACTTCGAAGAAGATACTTTAAAGTATCCTGATCTCGCACTCATAATAAAGGGATCATCAGTTAAATGTGAGTTCAAAAGTTCGTTAATAACAGCATTTTATTTTTAGCTTATTACAAATATGTAGCTTACACTGCTTATATTGTTTAATAATGTCAAAATGCACTGCGGCTATAAGCAAAACAATAACCTATTTAAATGTCAAGGTCAAAAGAACGTCGGCTTACATGACGCAAATTATGGCAATTTCCAGCGTTCTTGATCTTAAAATGTTTGATGCAACCAAATTAAAGGCTTTTGAATTCACTTACTTGAGCGTTATTATTTCATTAAACACACATGAGTTATTTAAGAAGTATGCATTAGTAGTTTTGCTTGAGATTATTATGTCCAAATGTTGACATGTAGATGTCTACACCAAGTAGCACACAAAAAATTCTCTCAACTTTACACATCCTTCCCCTTTGGCGCATAGTTTTAGTTTTACTCCTGTTACAAGTCAATGATAGCGAAGTTGAACTAGCCCAAATTCGCTGTCATTGACTTGATATTTTACCTTCAAAAACTCCGCTCAGGAAGCCTGAGGTTTATCGATTTTTCTTTGCCAAGGTTGTACCAGAGGAAGCAGTCGTCTCACAAGATCAGGGAGGACATTGGACGATGAGTTGGTGGGATGTGCTCGAGCTTACGAATTGCAGGAATCACTTTATGGGTTGCAGCAGGAGTGTGGATGTTTTGTCGGAATTGGGTAGGCTGCATAGCGCGTTGACCAACGTATTTGTAGTGAGGAGTAACAATGTCCTCCACCAATTGGCACAGTGCGCACCAGCTTTGCTGTCAGGGTTTTCGTTTTTTCTTTTGTAAGCTTAAAATCCGGTAAAGGACCTGAGTTTTAAAGCTTATATTCCGTTTTTGTAAGACGAAGCAAGATGGAAGTTGTCGTAACATCTAGCTGGCCTCCGAAACGCCTTACGTATATGCGCGGTATAGAAGAAAGAATGATTTCAGCTGTTTATGAGGTTTCTTGATGACCGATTTTCAACTTGATCAATAAAATAATCTGCAGAATTTAAGATATAATGACGCGCTTACAATCGTGCGGCAGACAAGTCACAACATGCACAATAATTCAAGTTCCATTCGCAGTAAATATCAGCCTGCAATAGTTCCTGATTTAAGTCCTTCATCTTTTACCTGAAACCTAAGTACCCTATTTTGCTGTTGATTTTATAAAACCATTCAATCTTCCCAATTCTGTACTCGAGTAACGGATATATGGAACGGGGTTTCAGTTTGAAATCAATTCGATTGCATAAAGTGTGTTTAGGCCAAAACCAGCTTAAAATCTATAATTAAAAAGGGCGCTAACCTTATTTAAATAAAAGGATCAAAGAGCAATGACTTTTTTGTCCCCAATCATGATGAGTCTGAGAAGTATGGAATTTAAGAGCATAGCTGCTTTGCATATGTCTGGCTTTGTTTCTGACTATATTGGGAGCGAAATCCCATCACTTCGATATTTTTTCCTATTGGGTGGTGGTCGGTTTATATAATGTAGGTAGTATCGGCGCAACTTACTTTCCTTTTAAACAACAATCTGCGCAAGCATGTTTGCGCTTAATTTGTGAGGCAATCGTGGTTCGTGTCACTTTCAAAGTTCGAATTGCCGTGTGGATGGTATTTCTCATCTCAAACGCACAACGCTTCATCACGTTTGGTTATATTGTGCCTTTCAGTTCTATTGTCTCTTGATTAGGACTCATGCTGGACTGGTTATTGCACTACCGTGACATGTAAGACAGATGCCGACACTTACGTGTTCTTTAAGCGACTAAATGATTGCATAAAGGAAGATAATTCTGTGTTTCATTGAAATGAAAACCAGACCAGGACAATTATTTCCTACTGTTGTTTTTTGGCGCACGTTTAATAGCAGCACTGATAAAAATGTCCATTCAGTTTTATTCCAGCATAGAAAAGAGTAGAGTGGCTGAGGTCAATTAGACTAAGTAATCATTTTTGTCATCTAAAATAGTCAAAAATTTGCTAAAACCAGCCCGGAAATCTAACAAGTGTGGCTTAAGTTTCTCAGGACGTAGGACCCAACTGAAATATCTACTTTTGAATTTAGCTTTTAGGGCGCTGTCGGTCATTGAAACTGTGAGAGACCGCTTTTCTGTGAGATCTTGTTTTTGCGGGAGTATGGGTCAGCTTCCATGAAGCACATGTACACGTAACTTCACGGTTACCTCTACCTATAGTCGTTGTGAGAAGACTTAAGGCAGATATCAAACCGGTTTCCTTCAGGTGCGAGTCACTTTTGCTGCTTGAAACAATGGCTCGAGATTTTGTGTTGTGTCTGGTAATGAAATCAATTTGAAATGTAAACAGCCGACGTGGTCTGCGATGATTTAGGTAAACCATTGACTGGCATGACTTGCTATGGACTAAAATATCCTGTTGTTTGCACTGAAATTTTCTTCAACTATAAAAAATACCCAAATGCTAGTTGCATTCTTTCCTCAAATTTCAAAAGCTTATTTAGTGGCATATTCATAGCCCAATATATTAAAGTCTAACGGACAATACTTTAGCAGACATACGTTTTGACCCAGCCAAACATTTTTTTCGAATTATGATTTCATTCAGCATGCTACGTTGTAAATTATAATTAGACATTCTGGTATTTATGTCGAATGATCTTGAAAATAAAGCATTTTTAAGTTTTCAGGGAGCGGTATAAGGTGAGTTTTTAAGCCCGGTAAAAATTAATGAAATGTAAAGACATGATTAACTGTATGTCACAACCTGATCATGGCTGCTGAATGAGGTATTTATCTGTCTGGGAACTAAGTTGATCAATTTCATAAGCAAAGATCAAACGGAGTTTCATTTTTACTCCTGAATACTGTCACAGAAATTTGCTGAAATTAAGCCGTTTAGCGGTGCAGTAAACATGTCGTGTAAAAATGCTGCTATTTGAAAGGTTTAAAATATGTAAAATATTCGTAAGCGTTCTGTTCGTTCATCATAAACACCTTTCTTGTATGAATTATTAATTTCTTTTAAGTGAATGGCACCTAGTCGTAGTACTTTGCGTTACTCAAAGATCCGGATTGCATTTTTGGCAGCCATAAGGCAAATCATGCTAAAATAGGGGACTGGGCCTAAATTTTCCAAAATTAATCATTTCAGCAATTTAGTCTGCGGTTAAAACTTATAATCCAAGTCTCCTTTTTAATCCGATAACACAACTTCAGCAACCATTTAGGCTACTTCGTCAACTAACCCTATGGTGATGAATAACTAACGATAAATAATAATTTTCTCCGGCAAATTCGACGGTGTTTCTCGTAGTATTTGTTAGAGCTTTTCCTTAGCCGGTATAAGGATTTGATTTAAAAACATTGTTGACTCAGGGGAAACCTTTGCGAAACACAGCCAATCATCATAAATAAATAAAAGCTGGATCACTGTCTGCCGTGATGTTTTATGTCCACTACGAAAGCACTTTTTCGGCCCTATTTTTAATCGGTCTGGACATAAACGGGAATTGTCTTATGGTTCCTTCCTTAGTGTTCCATAGGCAATTTCTCCTGTAACCTTCTTTTCTTCCACTACAATCCTACTTTTAAGGCTTCATTTCTTCCTTTCACTTCAAACAATGTCGCAGAAAAACAGCAGAAACTTACGGTACGTTAGAGCTTTTCTGACAATTTTCACTCTTAGGCAATCTAAACTCCAGGCTGGCGAGGATTCAAATGATGTTGGATTTTCGAACCTGGAAGCACTAGCCTCCAACGAGCAGAAGAAATGCGAAGCTGCCTATCATACACGCACCGCTGATCGACTGTACGTTTTTTTCCGTTTACAATAACTACCAATCTATTAGACGCATGAAGGCGATCAAGGATCTTGAACAAAAGCAGTACGAAATGGTGTTGGCAGACCTTGAGCGCCCTGTAAAAACCTACCAGAAGCCAGCCCCTCAAAAACAAAAGTACGTTTGATCTTTATTGCCCGAGTGTGTTCCTTTCTTAGGAGGGGTTTCCTGAAGAGAATACGAGCTGAAGCCAGCCAACCGCGCATAATGGAGGAGCTGCGGGCCATCCTGCAGCCATCTCTGGTAGGTCTTCCCGACTTGCACCTTTATAGATTTGTCAAAAATACAGCAACTTATAAGGTGTCTTAAAAGTATTTAAACCCCTAAAAAGTTAGATCCTTTCTTCAAAATTAAATGTTTAACCATAATGTTTATGTATTCCTCAAGGTTCCTGACTTGCGTCATGTTACTAGTGTGGGAACTAGGTTTTAGAAAAGAAGACGACTCGATCACTGGGATAATAAACGGACTTGGAGGTACTATCTGGGGATCTGTTGCCCTCAGGAACCTAGATTCACTAGTAGCACTGGTTTCAGAGACCCAGGAGTTCAAGTTATATCAACTACCCAGAGGTCCATCGAGCCTTAGTGTTCCAGCTAGTGAAGTCTGGTAAAATTTCTGTTGAGTCTAGTCGGGCATATCTACATATCGCATTGAAGTTAGGCATTGGAGAATTACACAGCTGAGGAGAACTCAGTCAGCGATGCAATCGAGTTTGTCAAAAAAAATAAACTACACAGACATTTTGTTCTCTAACCTAGCTCGAGACCTGCATCATTCTCGTCAGGTATGGTTAACCCTTTTGAGCCTACTTTCCCCTTTTTTTACCAAAGATTAAATTATCTTAATCATACAGGATGGCGAAATTAGTGAAGGGGTGTTAATCACTCTGAAACTGGTATTTACAATTTACAAAAAATGCGAGCTTATAATTAAAAACCTCCAGTGAATGTAGGCCTCCAAGGAAGTATAAAAAGTGCAATACCATCTAGCAACTTTTTTAAAAAATCAGCAGGTTCTGGTACCGTGAAAAATCGCTCCAACTGTGACCAATAAATGTAAATAGCATTGTCCGGTAAAATCGGAAGCATACTGGTTCCTTGCGTCAAATTTATTTATGGATATTTCTGATATTGGATTGCAAGTAATTTCAGGTAGACCGTAAACCTTGGCAAATACTTCACGATTTTCCGTATTTTAGAACTTCTTCCCATAAGTTTACCTTCTATTTGATGTGGTTAGCAAAGTTTCAAACTGAGATATCTCTTCAAGCACTTATTGAGAAAGTAAGTTTTGTGATATTATTTCTCACGGAGAGGGAGTTTTTGTCATTGATGTAGACACAATTGGCAGGCAAAATGAACGTCCACAACAAAATTCAGATATTTATATGCCTGAGATCAATTAAAGAACTTTACTTAATAAATTTCCGCTTTCAAAAGCACCTTAATTAGATATTCTACAAGGGAGCATCGGTGTAAGCTACTGCTCAAAGATAACGTCAAATTAAAAGTGGGTAGTTCGTACCTTGTTCCTAAAAAACAATGCTATTCTTTATACTTGTTCCCTCCTGATCTTTAATAACTTGTGAGCAGGTATTCCGGTTCCAGCAGGGTTGTTTTTGGAACATTTTCTGCTTATATTTAGTATCTTTCAAAGTTCAACGCACAAAAGCGAGGGGTTCTGTTCTGTCATATGAAACAGCTGAGGAAATGTCTTGGAGATACGGCAACATCCGATTTCGCCCAAATCCTACCCGTTTACCTTGAATTTACAAGACTGAACAGGCAGTTTCTTGTTTAACCAAACCAAAATCAACGTCAATTTTCGAACTTAACTAACCGATAACAGATATGACTACAAACATACTACTTTTTTCATGTCAATAGACCTCTTATTTACATTAAAGTCGTTTAATATAAATGACAAGACCGAATGCACGCTAAAATACACATTCACATTTCGATCACGACACCGCTTTAGATGATTCATTTAATGTACTTAAGAGCATTTTTTCACAACAGAAAGATGAGAGTGAACGCATAAACGAACAGCAACTGCAGAATACAGAAGAAGTTAACCTGGAAAGCATTGTCACATGGGAGGACCTCGCTGTTTTACCAGATTTGATCCCTGGAGAACCACTTGCCTCGGTGCGGCGATCAGAGACCAGTGATGAGTTCAAGATCTCTACTGAGGACTCAGTCAGGTCTACTGACAGTCCGGTTTCATTTCTGTCTTCTAGACCATCCTCTGCTGCTGATACTGAAAAAACATACGACCTAAAAGCGTCAAAACATTCCTACGCCCCTTTGGAGAAAGAGGCGAGTTCGCTTTTTTTATTATATCCGTGTTTGAATGGTAAGGTAAATTTAGCTCCCCAGTCCGTTTCTCCTACTTAAACTTAACTTATGCCATGTCTGCTACCTCTCAAATAAGACTGCCACTGCCTGGTTCTGTGGTGGTATTCGTATAACCTAACGGCAAACACTTGAACCTCATGCAGCCGGCTGATGAAAAAAAACGCTATATTTAGGTATAACCACCGCAACCAAAGCCCAAGACTTCTGTCTTGCGGGACTGATGGTAGTAGGGGTTATAGGGGTGAGGCATTATGGGGGTCGTATGAGAGAACATGAAAGGAATACACCAAGCGAAACGGGAAAAAAGAGGTAAAATATGATAGGTAGTTGAAGAAAAGGAGCAATAATCGAAAGTAAATTAAATAAAAAATAATAAAGTGAATACCTTAAGCAAAAAATAATCAATTAAAAAATAAATAAATTACCATTACTACCGCTCCCGTATTATGGATCCCTGGAGTTTTTGTTTTCTGTGCTACTACCTATAATCGACTGTCACCTGAATTCCGAGAAAAATATTATTGAAAACTCCCTCTTCGGGCAATAGGAAATGAACGAGAACTATAGTTTTTCAGCAGTTGAATTCATCTTCCTAGTAATTCAAAGTACACCTTTAAACCCCCGCCCCTATGTTACCCAGTAACGTTTGCGGAACTTCTAAAAAGTTTAGATTTATCTTCACTTGCTTTTTGTCAGTCGAATCTGTTGTCTGGAGTTGTTGTGGTATTAGTTCGAGTTAAAACTGTTAAGAGACTGACTGTGGGAGGTTACTTCATTGTTCTCCGACCGGTTGCGGAAAGAATTCATAGTTAAGATTAAGATTAGACATTTTCGTGCGCAGTTCAATTGTGTGTTCACGGAGATGAGGAGAGAGGTACTACTGAAACATGTTCTCAAATCACAATGTTTGCTGAAGGACGTGTATAATCTTATAAACAAAATTAAAATCCCCTTTTTGTTGCCCGTAATACAGAGGGTATCAATTAAGGCATGCCAGTCCTTCTATATATGAAGGGTTTTTTTATCCCTCTTACTAGCTTTGTCGTGGGACGCTGCACTACCTCGAGACATATTTTGTAATTTGCAAGCCACAGCCGCCACGCTTGTATGCTGTATGCTAGATGAGGTTGAACGATGATACGGTATACTTTGCAAAAGAGATCTTTGTCGAAAGCTACAAACGCCTTTTTGATAGCGCGTAGTGCTCCCGTGGCTTTTTTCCAGTTTTTACATATTACAACGATGGCTTCAGGTTACTCTGTATCCAAATGTCGAGGTCTTTCTGTGAATATTTTACGGGAATGTGAGTGTTGTTCAGGCAATACCCTTAATATCTCCGTTATAGGGTAGTTCATTTGACGCAAATGGATGACGGCGCACTTTTTGCACACTGAAATCTAGAAGCCAGCTTTCGGACCACGTTTTCAGTCTGCAGAGATTATTTTGAAGAGTTTCCCAGTCCCTTGGGTCTTAAATGACTTGCTAGAACTTACCATTATCCATAAGCTTGAGCATACCACAGTTCGGCTACTGAGGGTTGCCATTAGCATGAAGGATAAAGAGTAAAGGACCGAGAATGGAGTCTTGAGGAACACCACTAACCACGTTTACCCAGTCCGGTTTATTTTCTCCGATTCAAGCGTGTCGTTTTTAGCCTACATACAATGTTTTTCGCCAGATCAGCAAAGTTTCCTTAATGCCAAGGACGCTCACTTTTATGTAAAAGATGGTGATAGAGCAGCCTGTCAAAGGCCTTGCGGAAATCGATGTACATCACACCTACTTTTAAGCCCTATCCATAAGCGCTTGTCCAGACCCTAAGTGAAACCAGCAAATTTGAAAGTCAAGAGCGCCCTTACCGAAGGCCATGCTGCTAGTTTCGTAAAACGTTATTTTTATCCCAAAATCCTCGGATGAGCCAGCTTTACAAGGACTTCCATTGGACAACAGGAAAGGAACGAGAGCTGTGGTTTCATTGACAGTATTAACTATACCTTTCTAGTATTCGAAAATCCATATTTAACCATCCAGCCTTTATTATACCCAGTGCTGAATTTAAAAAAAGCTCAGATTTATTTTTGATGTTTTTTTGTTAGTCGTATGTCATTTGTATGCGTTTTTCAATTCTCATTCTAGGCTACCACAGACCATTTGGCTCAACCGGATCCAGGTGCACAGAATTTGTTCGCTTGCAAACCAGAGATCTTGCGGTTCGAGGTAACTTGAACTCACCTGTCTTCAACAAATATTCTTCTAACACCCTCTCCTGTTAGGACTTCGAAGTGAGTCGACTCTACACACAGAAGGTTGTCCTCACAAACATCGGTCGATCTGTAAACCAATTACGATTCGTTGGTTGTTCAAAAGAAATAGAAAACTTCATCAATGTCAGGTAATTCCACTCTGACAGGGGTGTATATTTAGCGGATGAGGCACACTATTAGTTAAATATGAACCTTTCCGTAGCATTATTGATTTTCATAGTTTACACCCATCTAAAATTGTGCTTCTCCGTTATTTCCGGAAGGTAAGGCCTGATACTGAATACTATGGAGCATAAAACCAGTACAATATACCCATACCAGTACTTTAAATAATTAATTAGGCAAAACCCAGGAGCTTGTAAAGCCCTCTCTCGAAGAAACATTACATAGTTATCAACGTTCGTCCAGATTTCAAAACCACCCCAATAAACACGTGAACTTATTTACCACACATTAGCCCTGTTTCTTTATTGATTTGAATAGCCGTCTGTTTAAGAGCCGATATAGTTTATGAAATATTATACATTTAAACGATTTGGCGTCACAATTTTTGTACTGTTTAAAGTAATGAATCGGGAAGATCCAGGTCGAAGTCCTAATTAACGTATGTTTCCGCTTGTTGGCCCTACTTATACGCTTCAAACATTTTTGATCAGTTGCGGCATGTTCTGGTAGACTATAATTTCGGCACTCTTTTCGTTTTTGTTCATCCTTCTCAGAGATACAGGGAACCCTTTTTCCTTAATATGACTTGTGACCGCATTGTTTGGCATGATACGTTGAAGGGGTTAACATGATACCCTTACGCATTATACAAATTCTCTAGTGGATTACTTGGGCTTCAGCAACTTTTCCATGAATCGTTAGTGTTCACTGTTGTTGTTGTATCGAGTCGTTCCCATTTCATATTCCATCTTCCTTCAGTGGTCGTTATAAATCAGGCATGCGTGAACTTGGTACACATGTCTGACTGGGGTTGATTATGGCTGTTTAATGACGACTTATAAACCAGAACTGACCACGCCAGTCTCCCTTGTCGATAATTTCATTATGCGCATAAACATATATAAGTATTTTAGAACATTTTACCGGTAGACAGGGACTTCCTGGAAGACATTTTCCGGCTTAGTAGCCGCCGTCAGCTGGAGATACCCTACTTCAGTGTAGCAGCAAAAATTGCCACCACACTCGAGTTTCGAACCCACGTCTCTCCGATCAGAGGCAAACGCCCTAACAAACTGGCAAGACGTCGGGTCCGTTAGCTCAATGGTTAGGGCGTTTGCCTCTAACCGGAGAGACGTGGGTTCGGAACTCGACTGTGACAGCAATTTCTGCTGCTACACTGGAGAAGGGTAGCTCCAGCTGACGGCGGCTAATAAGCCAGAAAATGCCTTCCTGAAAGTCCCTGTCTACCGGTAAAATGTCCTAAGATAACAAACTTTTTACTAAAACATTGTAAGTAACATTAAAGTTAGCCATGTGCCAGCGTTTAGGGGTTCCCGAACACACAAGGGCATAAAAAACCGGGGCGGGTGTACTCTGTAACTGATCGGCATACGCCTATCTACTAATATATAAGTATGGCAGATGGGCGCCCGTCGATGTGTTATGGAACTTACTCGTGCCGTTTCCGTTTTGCCTTGGGGTTCACTCTCGAGCCGCGGCAGAAGCCGCTCAACGGCTGACATATTATAGGCAGCAATACAAAGGAGACTAAAATGGCCATTTCTGGTTTATTATTCGTCACCAGCCAGTCATACACAGTCCCGCGTGTTGCTGTACCCAACGCTCGAACCCGCGACCTGTTAGCTAGAATTCCAGTGCTCTAACCACTGTGGTTATGTAGATATCACTGAGGCAGCTGTGATAGATTTGGTGTCAATTTTCCGATCAACTTTCAGCGTGAACCCATAAGACTTTATTCCGATTGAGCGATTCCAAGTTATCGCAAGTTATCGCAACTTTTTAATGAAATGAAGTTCCTAAGAGGAAGCACACAGGGAACACTGTGGGGGGGGGGGTCAGACGTTAAGAGAACTCTCTCGCAGCTATGTCCCAGAGTGGACAAGTATCGGGCAAACAAGTGTATATGCTTTCAGATAGTATTTCTGCTGTCAGTATGCTTAATTATACGACCCTAGCTTACCACACAAGCTAGATGTACGTTCATTTTTGGGAATTGATGACCCTCCCGTGGGTTTATATACGAAGAACAAATTTTACGGGAGCACGGTCGCCCTTTGACTACACTAATACCGCTTCTCTGAAGGCAAACTCGGATGACAAGCACCAAGCCCGTAATTTTGTGTGTTCAATTTACACCTCTATTATAACATTGTGTGTTCCTGTGTCAACATCGGTTATGTTCTTTAGTTACGTGTAAGGAATAGAGGCAGAACCGGATAGTAAATAGTACTTTATTGTTACTAGTTGTGCTTGTAAACCAGCCTTGTCTTCTGTGTGTCCGTGAGCAACGTGTCGTCGGTCTCGTCTCGGCAAACAGAGTCCCATGTCCCCAGCAGCAGAATGTCGGGTCATCGGTAGCGCATCTCGGCAGCAGAGTGTGCCTTCTGTTCGCGGCGTCGTATTTAAGGATCAACAGCTTTTGTTCTCTATTGACCCCTCTGCATGCAGCCATCATGGGGTGTCCGCAGGATGACAAGTCGTGCCCTCATTGACCCGCGCACGTGCATGTGCCCTTTCGTGGTCTTTGTTATGCGTGACCTCAGAACCTGGCCGGCGGCTGTTCTTGCATCCTTGGGTGTCGGCCTTTGATGGTCGCTCTCTTTGTCCGCTCCGCATGCACCGGTAGCCTGTTGTAGTCCTTTATTCTCGTGTCCTCAGGACGGCCCGAGTTATGACTCGGCCGTCCTAACAACCTGCATATAGGTTTAGAACTCAGATTGATTTCCTCTTGTGACTACGGCGGCAGTCAATACTAGCCCAATTTCAATAAATGATAAAAGTTCCATTTAAGGTCCCAAACAGCAAACGAAAACCCCATCATCTCTGCTTATATGTCAGAACAGAAGTTCACTTAGGTTCAATAACCAATTGCATTTTCGGGCAGTTCGAACGGATCCAATTAATCCAGGTGCTGAAACGTGCGCAGCATCATCTGCAACCTTCGTAGCTCTTCAGGATAATAAAACAGGACTCAAATGAGGTCAAAGAAGTTGTAATCGTGGAACGTACGCTTAAGTTTATTGATGCAGTTTTGGGACATAATTGTCAGACTCGATGAAAATACATAGAAGAGCAGTATGCAGTAGCTAACGGCCCCTTAGAAGTTGATAGTTGGTGGATGCAAAGCGTTCACTAAAGTTTTTCGTAAATTCTAGCCTTTTCGCATTAGTATTCCGGAAAGCTGTCTTCCACAGTGCTATTAGTGCCGGTCAAAATGTATGCCCCTTGAGACAGATTTTATTAACATATAAATTGGTTTTATTTGACATTTGTGGCTGGAAAGGTTCTCAGCCGAGAGCCAGTCTGCGATTGCGTATAAGATATCTTATGAATAGCCCACGGTACCATGTATTTCTACGCAATTTAAGTTGTAATTTCTACACGAACAAAAGGTTCAATTTATAACTCAGTGTCAAATGACCTTGACAACATGAGTTTAGATTTTAGGGAAGACGGACAGAGGGAGTTCGTTGACAGAGAATTGATCATAATAATCGCCGTTTCGTCACTCGTTAAGTATGGCCAGCCTTGGGTCTGTAGTTTGATGGCATGTTCAATAAAGTCCTCTTTGAATCTGATATGACCTACGCCGGGTAACATGTAATTAGCACGAACTGTGAGGTCGCCCGACAGCCAGCACGAGAGAGGGAAAGAAGACAGTCAGCCACGAGGAGACGTCTATTTACATAAAGCAAGCCACGCTAACAAAAACGGCTGCGTATATTTATGAAGTCCGCCTGATGAAAAAGCGTCGCTGACAATGGACCAATCAGATGGCACGGGAAAGCGATGGTCATGGTGGGCGCTCTCTCATGACAGCGGCGTGGCAGCTGCACTCAGGGGTCTTTCTGTAAGCTGACTCGGCTCGGGAATGGAGGCATTGCCAACAGAATTCATTTGTGTCACCTAGAGACCTAACCCACTGGTTTGACGAAAAACGCCCAAGGCAGGGGCTCAAGTAATGTAGCGCTACTAAAAGTCAAGGGCAGCTAACTAGTTGCTGACAACGACTGGTGAGCTGGAAACGATCACGTCGGTCCGACACGCTGGCAGAAGCCTGACATTGAGAAGCCCAGTGTCCAAGTCTTTTCGGGCATTCATACAGTGGCAATGAGTTGGAGTAAATCGTCAAGCGGCCAGCCTCCTCTCATATACTAGTCACTGAAACTAAACCGGGGAATTGTTGTGTTCCAGATAAGTGGTCAGCCTCACTAAATTGTAACTAAAATTGTGAAATAAGTTTCCTATTAACGGCAATTACGCAACTGGGATTGTGAGATTGATTATAGTGGTGCACAATCTTCTGATATGTCGGATACGCCCAGATGATGGCCTTCGAAATTCTGTTTTTTGGCTGCCTGAAAAGACAATGCTCATAAAAACAGTGATCACATCAGCGGTATGCATTTTTAGTGATTTTTTCTGCCTTGAAAATTAAGATTTAGTTCGCCGACATCCCACACTAACCAATGCTTTTTTATATTCATTTGACAACAATCACGCCTCATTCGAAAATGGCCAACATGGCTACCTATCACCTTTTATTCTAATCTTTATGGAAGCTGACTGACTAATTATTATTCCTCTACCCCCAGGGCGAATCCATCTGGACCGCTTTCACCAGGCATGACCTATACCATTGAGGTTTCACTTTTTGCACCAATCAACCAAGACATCTCAGGGGATGTCAAATTTCTCTCCCCGTTTGGCGTAAAGACGGTCCCAGTCATCTGTTCAATAAAGCGTTTCCTGGTGAGTTCAGGCACCACTTCATTGTTTACTTCTTAATGTTCTTTAGTGGAGCTGGCAGAGTGGTTCTTGCTTTTTTGTGGATTAATAGAAGAAAGAAACGAAATAATTTAATTGTGTAGTTTACTGGGCGAGTTCACGCCGCTCGTTCGCTGAACCATAGATGTCAATTATTTATTAATAAGAATGTTTCTTCCGCAATCAACTTACCACTGAGGGTCACTAGAACCTAAATATTAGTGTTCATATTGTAGGGTCTTAGCAGAGAGTGAATACTCAAAGCGCCAAATTTAACTGATCCAGTCTCGTGTGGCAGCAAAAGACAGAAGGCACCAGAATGAGTAGCCCTCTCAAGTGGCAGTGGCCATTGGCGAGGTCAAGGCCTGTGTTTAAATTCTTGGTTCGTGATACGATTTTAGGTTTATTTGGTGTTGGTACCGGGTAATGTCTTTCAAAACACCACTATTTACATGCCGTCATATACATCTACGAATACCTGCGTTTCGTGTGCAAACATGAGTAAGGTAGAAGGGTGTTTGAACACAAGAATACTTTGTCTATTGTTCGGAGCTTTCAAACTCGCACAGGAGTTCATCGTCAGAGGTAACATGAGCGAATATATTGATTATAAACCAATCAACTTTCAGTGACACACGTCTGGAGGTGACTGTACAGGGTTCTGTAGGCTGGCTACTCATCGACACATAGATTGAGCTACCACCCGTGAACCAGGCTTCAATCGATTCTCCGTTTATCTCATTTTAAACGTGGGCGAGGTCTTGAGGGTTGCGAAATTGAACGCATGGTCCGTTTCGTAGGTGTGGGCAACGGTTTTCAATTATTCGTCACCCCATCACACAGCCAGTCTACGTTCAGGTATGCGCGATCTGAGCGTTGATCCAGTTTAACCTAAAACATGTCCTCAACGGGCAATAATTGCTCAAGGTCATGCATTATCTTGTAAGCTAAGACTACCCCTTTGCTGCCCATAACGCAGAGGAAATAGACTTGGGCATTATAGTATTTCAAGTGTGCCATTTTCTACCTCATACTAGCTTTGTAGCACGGCATTGCATTTTCGCTTGAAATATTTTGTATTTTGCAAGGCATGGCCACAACGCCTGTATGCCGTCTTCTGTGTGAGGTCGAACCAAAGTGCCGTAGGCTCTACTCAATAGATCTTTGTCGAAAGCGATACAGTACGTGCCAGAATTCGTGCAGCATGCCGACATAGATTGATTGATACTCTTTCGCTACTCGGCATTGACTCAGGTTGTGATACTGATTATAATGATAGGATGCGGGCTTTTTAACGAGTTTCGTTCTGACCATCAGCAAAACGTATATCCTGTAAAAAGTGACTACGTTAATACAATGCATCCTTATCATTAATTTTGACTACCCTTGTAAATTCAAAAATTATTTCTTATATTCGTTTGGAAGCAAAGTACACCATCTGTAAATTTTATACCCACCGGCATTATACGCACAGCGTGTGCGCATTCAGAGGTCTCGTTTGCCAAAGATTGTCTTTGCTCTTCACTGCCTCAGAACGGTCAATTCTTGTGTGAAGGTTGGTTGGTGATTAATGAATCAGGATCTTCTGTCAATGAGGTAACGATGACACGTTTATTCAGGTGTTTTACACTCTGTTTTAGTCCCAACTTTCTGTGCACTCTATCTAACATAGCTGTAGCGAATACTGACGTTACTGTTTCTGTCTTTGCAGCCCTATCTGGAACCCGCTACTATGGTTTTCGCAGATTCTGTTGTTGGTGAGGTTCATGAGCGTGAAGTGACACTAGGAAATCTTGGTGCTCTGGAGTGCAATTATGAAATCAAGCCAAGCAATGCACCGACAGAGGCTACAGTGGCAGAAGTTACTGCTGCCACGCCTCCGGAAGCCACCGAGGATGACATCGTGAGCTGACAAACTTTAATATTTCGTATAAATTTGTAGCTACTTATTAGGAGATAGTAGGAAGGATTATGTGTACAACACAATCGCTATTGGTTAGAGGTATTTCCTAATAAATATGTTACATACTCTGCAGCTTGCGTAAGACAACTCCCTCATTTTGTATGCACGTGCTTCAAAGGTGTCAATTACTGCAGCCTCTTCATCCAATCTCGCGCTCTGATAGAGATCTTTTAAGGAAACTTAATAGAGATCGGAACGTTTCGCTGATTAATTTTGTGAATGCTGCACATTCGGTAACCTGGCTCCATATTTGTGTACTAAGAGCCTAGTACGGCGTTGCCGGTGCAGTTCATATATGGCCTCTCTTTCCAGTGATTTACTGGGTGTGGGTTTAGATATCGCGTCATCGATGTCTGAGGCTCTCATATGATTGGCAGCTTTCTCAATGCGAACATGGCAATGATAGCTACACTTATTGCATTACAAAATGCTCGTCCTTCTGTGATTGTCCCCTAAGGCTCTAATTCAGACCCCATGACTTAACTGCGCCAACACATTCTCTTCGAAATTCAGGTCTTCCAAGACGCATTTAGCATGACGTTAAATAGTCCAGGTCACAGGCAAAATAGCGTGAAACCAGGGGAGAACATGAAGAGTGGCCGATTACATTGACTGGTGAGCAACAGAGCTGGCGCCCAAATATCAAGTGCTTTCTGTCTGAGGTGAAGTTCTTTCCATCTGATGCTAGCTTTAGGCTAGCCTAGTCTTGCCTCTCTCTGTCCGTATTTGTACCACTTGGTTTTATGCTGGAATGTGTGAAAGCATAAGTTCAGTTCGATCAATTTGACGGAAATATAGATGTGTACCGATTTCATCATCCCCCAAATGAGAAGAAGACGAAGGCTCAAGGACATGGACCGAGTTCTATTGGGACTGACGTTTCGGACACTCACTTGTTTCCATCATCAGAGCAACGTGGTGGTTGTTCCTGCTCGCCTGGACTGTTTCAGCTCTGCTGCATGCCTGTTATTATATCCGTGCTCAGCGCACGAACTTTGACCTGCTTGTTCGCTGCTGACTGCCCATGAGATTGACCACTGGGTGGCTCGTGTGACCTTTGTCACCTCTGCGGCTGTTGTAATTGTTGGCAAGTCAGTGCGCGTACTTGCCTGTCCCTCGTCCACCGGCGGACTAACAACTTGTTGCTGCCCGCATGAGTTCATGTCAACCTCGTGTGCGCGGTAGCGGTGAGGTAGCGTTCCACGCTGGTCACCCCGTCCCTGGCCAACCCCTCTCCTCTACTCCTCTGATCTCGGTTCTACTCCACGCTTCTGTCTTCTTCGCCGTCCTGTTGGTGTGGCCTAAAGACCAGCTACCATCGACAGAAAAGTTAGCCGTGGTCTACAGCATACCATGTAAAGACTGCGATACGAGGTATGTCAGTGAAACAGGCAGACGCCTCGGCACCAGGTTGCATGAGCATCAGCGCGCAATCCACCGCCAGGATAAACTGTCTTGTATTGTCGAAGGCGAAGGTGTGCTTATTCTGCCGTACGTGTTCATACACCATAGATAGCCTATCGTCGCGGTCGATTGCGCGCTGATGCTCATGCAACCTGGTGCCAAGGCATCTGCCTCTTTCACCGACATACCTTGCATCGCAGTCTTGACATGGTATGCTGTAGACCACGCCTGACTTTTCTGTTGACGGTAACTGGTCTTTGGGCCTCATAATCTGCTGTGTGATGGTTGATTCCGGCTTGTGTGCCACACCGATCCCAAATGGCTTCAGGATTCTTGCCGTCGCCTCGGATACGTTCTTCACATGAGGGATGGCGAGCCTAAACTTGGGGCCTTCTCCTTTCGAACGCTCAAAGTGGGGCTTCTTAAGGCGCATGCGTATGAAGGACTTTGGATAACCGTTGGCTTCAAAGAGCGCATGCAGGTATTCAACCTCCTCCTTCTTTCCACTGTCGTCACTGCAGCGTGTATGGACACGTTGAAAGAGGGTCCTAACACAACTGTATTTGTGCCCGACAGGGTGGTTGCTTTTGAAGTGGAGGATGCACATGGTGTAAGTCGCCGTTCGATACACCGTTGTCCTTATCTTCCCGTCTTCCAGCTTCGTCACCTGTACGTCAAGGAAGGGTAATTGGTTGTTGCCCTCTTCTTCCATAGTGAACTCGATGTCAGGAAAGATTGAATTGAGCAGTGCCTTGAACACTTGCACTTTGGTCCTTCTGATGACGACGAACGTGTCGTCGACGTATCTGGCCCAGAACTTCGGGGAGAGGAGTTGATACCAGCCACTCGAGCCTCTGCAAAACAGCTTCAGCAATAAGGCCAGAAAGAGGCGAGCCCATCGGTGTCCCCTTCTCTTGTTCGTAAACTTGGCTATTTAACGTCAAGAATGTTTTAAGACACAGTCCCAAGAGCTCAATAATATCCGCTCGCTTGAGTTTTTGGTCGGTTTTATTGTATTTCTCTTGGAGAAGACCGTCAATCGTGTCGACGGCCAGGCCATTTGGGATCGGTGTGGCTCACAAGCCGGAATCAACCATCACACAGCAGATTATGAGGCCCAAAGACCATCTACCGTCGACAGAAAAGTCAGGCGTGGTCTACAGCATACCATGTCAAGACTGCGATGCAAGGTATGCCGGTGAAACAGGCAGACGCCTTGGCACCAGGTTGCATGAGCATCAGCACGCAATCGATCGCAAGGATAGACTGTCAATGGTGTATGAACACGTACGGCAGAAGAAGCACACCTTCGCCTTCGACAATGCAAGGGTAATAGGCCGAGCCAATGACAAGATAGCTAGACTTCTGCTGGAAAGTTGGTCTTCGACTGGCAAACTTAACAGAGCCATAGACCTTCATCCTGCTTACCACGCGGTACGCAAACGGCTCGAGTCAGCTAGAAAAAGACCAACAGGACGGCGAAGAAGACAGAAGCGTGGAGTAGAACCGAGATCAGAGGAGTAGAGGAGAGGGGTTGGCCAGGGACGCGGTGACCAGCGTGGAACGCTACCTCACCGCTACCGCGCACACGAGGTTGACATGAACTCATGCGGGCAGCAACAAGTTGTTAGTCCGCCGGTGGACGAGGGACAGGCAAGTACGCGCACTGACTTGCCAACAATTACAACAGCCGCAGAGATGACAAAGGTCACACGAGCCACCCAGTGGTCAATCTCATGGGCAGTCAGCAGCGAACAAGCAGGTCAAAGTTCGTGCGCTGAGCACGGATATAATAACAGGCATGCAGCAGAGCTGAAACAGTCCAGGCGAGCAGGAACAACCACCACGTTGCTCTGATGATGGAAACAAGTGAGTGTCCGAAACGTCAGTTCCAATAGAACTCGGTCCATGTCCTTGAGCCTTCATCTTCTTCTCATTTGTGGATGATGAAATCGATAAGATATCTGGACCTCAAATCTTTGCGCATAAATCTGTACATTTTAACTCCCTATTTGTTTACATGCATGTTGTGTTATCAAAAGAAAAACAGTGTCTCAGCTTATTGACGATGCCAAATGACATGACCCAATGAGATGGAACAATGGAAAATGGAAGGGACTGTAAAAAAAACTCATTGGGATTTTTATGGCGAAAAAACTGTCGCTGATGGAAGGACAGTACGCTAGGTCGAAACGGAGAGGGTATGGAAGAGGTCATGGACCTCACCACCGAAGTGCGACAGATGCGGCCATATACAGTGGCGTTGTTATTTCGCACAGTCGAGTGGTCTTGAAGAAGTATTGAGAAAGACTCCCATGTTATTTAAAAAATACTGTCGACTATTTACTTAAAATATTTTTGAAACGCAAGCGGAAAGAAACTTACTTCTCTCCAACGTATTTTTTATAGGAGGACCCGCAGGAAATCCGGATTGGTAGGTTCTTTTGCCTAATATAAAACCTAAGCTGGGTCTGTCTCCAGGAGTTTTCTTGATTTTTCTTTCAAAGTAATAAGTAGTGTTGCTCTGAAGCAGAAGAGGAAGGGAACTGGTGATCACTAAATGCAACTTATTTAGTAGGTAAGTGGATACTTGGCATAAGTGACGATATACAATTGGGCATTCTTAAGTATACCATGGTAATTTCCTTGACGTGACTTGCACTATGCAACTATGTTGGGACGGGGAGCTTTTGACTCGCAACCGAGACTGATATTTATCTGCTCCAGATAAGTTAACATAGTCTTTTGTTTAATTTAAGAGGTAAATATTCAAAAAAGTTTTGCTCTATGAAATTGGGAAATTTAGGGAGTTTTCCACACTTTCTGCTTTTTTAACATCATCATAAAGTTGTTAGCACCTTTGTTGTATAGTTGCACTAACAGTTATTTTTCATTTACCGACAGGTTGTTGAAAATAAACGTTTCCTCGCCGGTAAAGCTTGGAAATATTTATATAGTTTTGTAAATCGGCTTCTGAAAACTACGAATATTTAAATATATGGAAAAGAACGAGTGTTTACGAAAACTCCTGCCTCACGGGCAATATTTCTATGTATAACTTAGAATTGTTAACATTATAACCTGTCTGCTTATCGAACTTACATAGTTGTGTTAAATTAGAGTTACCTCCTCCTGTGGGGCGAGATATATTGTTCGCACGAGCAGGCGTTTGTCCAAAAGAGTCCGAAAACACATTCCAGCATGGTTAGGAAAAGGTCAACTAAAGGGTGCGAACAGTTCCATTCTAGCGCATGTGGCAGATTCTGATCATCGCGTAGATGCCAAAGAGGCCTTCCGAGTGATCTACAAGGTACCTTCAAGCTACTCAAAATTGCTTGGACAGCATCTGTTGGCTACGGCAGAAGCGGCCGTGATCAGGCTACGTCGACCAGCCCTTTGCGTCCAAAAGAATTTTGTCGCAGCGCCGCTGTTACCATGGTCAAAAGCTGCTAATCCAACAGCCAGCAGCTTAGCACCCCAACCGATTACCAGTTCCTCCTAACGCTGATCAAATTTTGACCCCGTTCCACCCCCATTCCCCCTGCCCTGACAGCCGTTCTATTTTTCTACCAACCCGCATAGTCTATTTACCTAATTACCATATATATGTAAAGGCCTGATGAGAATTATCGAAAACAAACGTATGTTCTCGAAAATAGTGATGAATGCAAAATTTAATGGATCCATAAAATGTCGTGAGTGCTCGTCAGTCGCATCCACTCAGTGCATTAAAGGTACACGAATGAGAAAATTACCAAATTTAATTTGTACAGAGGGGTTATAGTCACTAAGGCTAATTAATAAAGAAGGAAGGTTAAAGCAAAGTTGAAGGGAAACCAGGGAAGCTGGGTTGCGGGAAAAACGGGGCAAGGGAATGTGCAAAGCTGGGGGCCTGTAGTTACCAAGGCAATGCTAGGTTAACCACATGCTCCAACTGTTTGCATAGGTCCGGTTTAGAGTGTCTTCTATAAGCTGCTTCCAAGAAAGGCAACATTCGAGATGTTCATGCTCGAACAAGAACTCGGAATGAAGTTGTAGGGTCTACAGAATGACCCGTGTCCAGCAAGTGTTCAGTAACAGAGGAACGAGGGGATCGGTTTTCCTGCTTGAATAACCGACTAGGCAGGAGTTCTTTGGCACTGACTGCCAATTTTTATGGATCAAATTTTATGGATCCATTAAATTTTGCATTAATCACTATTTTCGATTTCTCACTGGGAAAATTTTGCTTCAAACTTATGTTCGTTAATTCATTTTCTGAATGTTACGGTTGTGTCTAAGTTTACGAGTACTAAGGGCTACGGTTGGTGTTATGTTTGAGGGAAGGTTTGGTTTACAGCTAAGGGTTAAGGGAAAGGTACGGACTGCGTCAAGGTTAGGGTTAACTGTGTTCGTCACACACCGCCTTTAATCAGAAACCTTCGATTGCTTGTCTTCGACCTGCTTAAACCCTCTTATTTCAAATTTTGCGGTCTCTTTAGATTCCCTTTGGAGTAATAAAACATCACTTTGACAAAAATTCGCGTTTTCTCGACGTCCTTAGCAGATTCTGTTACTTTTCACATCCGTCTGCTATACTGATAGGAATAATATCAACATCCGCTCCTTATTACACAAGTCCCTGTACGACAGTTTATCAGTGGACTTATCTACTCAATCCCGCGTTATTATGCAGTTTGAAGTACATGCACCGTCATTTTTTTATGTTTTGGGCTTCAAATAACGTTATTTTCCTTACATGATACATCATACTGCCAGCATAGCTATTGACTGGAAGTCTAGATATACGTTTCGCCGATGCCCTACTGCTGCATGCCATAGCTGCGGGAGGTTCAGCTCATGAGCTTATAAAACATTAAGTGAACTAGTGTACTCAAAGTTGGCGATTAACTTCTGAAGGGGTGAAAACTCAACAATGATTATCCTTACCAAGGCCTTCCTTGAACCTTAAAGTGATTTTAAATAGTCTGAGAAAATGAGTCACAGTGCGCACAGTTGAGCTAATACTCTTGTTGTCAATATAGGCATCAGTTATTGGAGCGATTCTCAAGCTAAAACAGCAGTACCACGATGAAGAAAGTTGAATGATTGTCATCCTCATGCTGATCGGTATTGTGGCCTCACCGACTGATTTCCTTTTTAGATAACAAAAACGTAAAATAATTTCCATTCGTTTCCATATCACGCGTAACTGCATTTTTGCCGTTTTTGGCGTCACTTATTGACTTTGCGTTGTTTACATAACTAGATGAGAAAGCAAGCAAACATTTATCTTCATGCATACGTTTCAGGTGATATGACCTTGACAGGGCCAATAAGGGGCCGGTTGGCAGCAAAATCCTCTCTCAAGGTCACTCTGAGATGGCAGCCAGGCCGTGCCAGGGATGTCGGTTACGATGAGGCTAAATTTCAAATAGTCTTTGCTGACTCGGAAAAAGAGCCTCTAACGCTGCTCGTTAAAGGTCGCGCCAGGGATGTGGCCATTTGGTTGGAGGAGACGAGTGTTGACTTTGGCCTCTGTTGGTTCGATCGCCTATACCAAAAGAGCCTGCTTCTTCACAATCGTTCGACCCACGCTGTCAGAGTGAATGCTTTTGTGGCGGACGAAGTAATGGGGTGCATCGAAGTGCTTCCGAAATCGGTCATTGTCCAGGTATTCATTGGTATATTGCCTTCCAATTTTTGACTGTGGTATTTTTTTTTCAGATCTGGTCTTTATGTTTTTGTACATATGTTTCAGTTAAATACTTTTTTCCTCGACCGGATACTTGTAAACTGACAGTAATTATCGCATTGAATAGGCAAAAAGCAGGTTGTCCCTCACTTCCAGTACATTTTTGTGCTAACCCTGCTGGCCTACGAACCATTGACGATATCAGGTGGAGCGAAAATGAAGATAAGATAAACAATATGGGCTGAACTTATCCTTTAGCCGGATTGGTGAACGCACTGGCCTCAGATATGGTTATTCATGACCGCACCCAATAGGACAACGGACTTGTGGCTCATTAGTAGAGCGTTGAGCTTAAAAACGCCTATGAATAAAAGAATTTGGCTTGAATCTCAGTTTATCGGAACCTGAGGTTGGACATAACGGAATAACCATGATCAGTAAGTCAGAAATCGTCATCTTAATCAGCCTTGAATTTAAAGGTACTCTGTCCTGCATCAAACACATTTCCGATAATCCCTCGTACATAAAATACTCGCTTCTACGCAGGCCGCAATTTCAACGGGAATATGTATTCTACTTAGCCAAAGACTCCTCCGATCAAAAGCAGTGCACTTACTATGCTAGCGTTTTAACCGCAGTAGATGTCGTCTACTATTATATTGAAAAAAAACGAATGCAATATGTTGACCTCCTGCCAACTTTAAACTGGAAAACAGTTAAAATTATTGCAATCGTAACGAATGACTAATTCTCTTTCAGGGCTTTTTAACTTCATCCCACTGGGTTAGGCGTCAGATAACCGTACGCTACTACTGCAATTGGGTACCATTAATGCTAATCAATCCTCTACTTATCAGGGCTGTTTACAGGTACAGTACATTCTCTATCTCTTGAAACTTCAAGAAAAATCCAAAAATGTGTTTTTAATTTGAACAAATAACTAGATTAGGTTTCTTATATTGATTATTGTGCATCATCCTAAGATCTTTCAGGGGAAGCAAAAATCGGCTTTTGAACGACTTCATTTATGACCGCCAATCAAAAGGCTTACTTTTTAAACAAATGGTTTCTTAAGTAGAACGCAGTTTTCTCACTGATTTTTGACGGCCCTCTAAATTCAAATCTATCTGGGAGAAAATCTGCGCAATAATCTTCTTTCACTTACCGATTTGGTAGCAGATTAAACTTTCATCAAATTTTATACTGGAAGAAAGGGTACCTTTCAATTTTATAAATGGTTCTACATTTCCGCATAGTTGTGCACCCTACCGGCCGTTAAAATTAAAATTAAGGTTTCTAAAATACAGGGTGTCCACAACGTCTGGGTACATAGGAATTATAATATTTTATTTATTTATGTCATTTTTGTTGCGATGGCAGAGTTCCATGATTAGTAAACAACGCTTAGGCTCCCAGCGCAGCTGCAGCACAAAGTCCCACGCCGTGGCTCAACGTGTCAATAATTATCAATTTCCCGTCCTATCTGATTGGACCGTGAATACTAACACCTCCTCGCTATGCGAACTGAATAAATAACCTGGAGCCTTTTTCTGTGACTGGCTTGCAATCTTGCAGTCTGAATTGCTGACTCACTCTGCGTGCTCTCACGTGCTCTGTCTCAATGCACGCTGTTCGAGTGACCGGACTTCTGTTGTTCTCTCTCCGTGGGCTTCGGAACTAAGCGGGTAGTCCGGCGTTCGTCTAGTACCAATGCGGGTCATAACAATTTTTCCTCCCATAGATCGAATGATGGCTCTGTCTAAAGTAAAAAGAATCGAGTTAATACTCTTAAGTGGACGAGAAGGATGGTCTTATCGCAAAATTGCGTATGAATTTAACCTTCGACACCCTGATCGGCAACCTATTTATTTTACTGCCGTCGGGAAATTGGTCACGAAGTTTAAAGAAACAGGCAGTTTCTTGGACAAACCCCATTCCGGGAGACCAAAGACTTCAGACAAAACGAAAAAGGTTGTCAGGACCAAGATTGCTGCTAGCCCAAAGAAATCACTTCGTCGGGCATCCATGGAGTTGGGTGTTCCAAGGTCAACTATCCACAAAATCCTGGTGGAGCAGAAGTTCCAACCGTACAAGTTACAGATATTGCATCACTTAAATGAAGACGACCTCGATAGACGAATGCAGATGGGCGAATAGTTTTCAGATAAATTGGATGAAAATATCCATTTTACTAAAGACCTTTTGCTGTTCAGTGATGAAGCATTTTTTTGTTAATGGTGAAGTCAACAGACAGAATCTTCGATATTGGTCTCCAGATAATCCAAACAGCAAGGCCGCCAAAATGTGATGGTGTGGTGTGGTTTGTGGAAAGCTCATGTGCTAGGACCCTTCTTCTTTGATGAACATGTAACCGGTAAGACTTATCTGAACATGTTGAGAGACAAATTAATGCCTCAAATTGAGCGCCTAGGCGAGGGACTTCCGGATTGGTTTCAGTAGGATGGGGCCCCTGCCCATTTTGCTACAAATGTTAGAAATTGGCTGAACGGCAATTTTCCTCACTGGATTGGAAGAAGAGGTCATGTGGAGTGGTCCCCTCGTTCACTAGACCTTTCTCCCCTTGATTTCTTTTTCTGGGGTATGTTAAAAGATATAGTTTATTCAATGAAGATTGCAAATATAAACCACTTGAGAGAACGCATTATTAGTCAGTGTGCTGAAATCGACGGCAATGTACACCTATTCAATCGAGTTTATCAGATTTTAGCCAGGCGCATCAAATTATGCATTATAAATAATTGAAATCATATTGAAAATATAATTTCTTAACATTATAATTCAATAAAATTGTTTTGTTTTAAAGGCATGTATTTATCCCCTATGTACCCAGACTTCGTGGACACCCTGTACATGTTTTAAACCTGTTTTCTATGGAGAAGTACATATTTCCCTGTGGGCTGAGGAAGGGCTCCATAGCTCTTATAAATTGTTGGCTATTGGTATATCCTTTACAGGAAAAAAATGATAAATCGACGGATGCGATGTATTATAAATGAAATTTTCACGGTCGTTAAAAATATCATTATTGGGAACCTTTTTTAAAACCGAAACATACCATTTCTTGAGGTATACAATTTAAAGAAAGCGTAACCTGCTACCACACGAGTACAAGAGAAGTAGTTCTGTGCATATTTTCTAGAAAATAGATTTGAATTTATAAGGGCGTCAAAAATCAGTGGGAAAATTACGTTCAACTTAAGCTGCCGTTAGTTCACAGAATACACTTTTTGTAAGTGATCAGAAAGCAGCTTGTTCAAAAGCCTAAAATATCTTGGGATTGGCTGCGCGATAATCCGTATGAAAGTTCCACTTTAGTAATGTGCTTGAATTGAAAGCAGATTTTAGAATTTCGGTATACATTACACGAGACAGGGAAGATGCTGCACGAGTTTCCAGCGCTCTTATCGTTTTTCTTCAAGCTATCTTTCAGCTGTCAAGGTCGCATTTCGTGTTTAACACTCATTCTTTCGTTTAGGCTAATGACACCAGCAAGGTGCAACTGAAACTCCTCCCTCGGACATCTCTGAAATCTCTGAATCAACTTCGTCGGGAGAACGATGACCAAGATGGCGAGAAGACAGCCCTATTTGACGCCCAATCGGGCTCCTTGCGAACCACCTTGCGTTTTGAAGTTCCCGAGGCAAAGAGCCAGAATATCAGGGTCACCTTGGCAGCCACCCTCACAACCTCGGACCTAGTCTTCGAGCCGCCCCTTCTGGACTTCGGTCGCATTCCGACCAGTCAGACGGGTTTAGTTCACTTTCGGCTGATCAATCCTGGCTTTATTCCGCTTAAGTTTGGATTCACCGAGGTCCCTCAGGTAGGTATTATCGCCAAACTCTATCTTCTTTGACGAGAGCTCAGTCGATCGACTCATCTATCTTGTGCTGGCATACAGAGCCTTGCGCAGTCATCTCCGGACTGACGTTATTGGCGTTTGATTGGCCCCCAACCTACCCCTAACTGTTATTAATATTTAGTTGTCGCTTTTAGCCCTGAGGGCTTTCTTCAAAACCACTCGTAGGTGCCTTATTACCAGTATCTTGAAGGTGGCTTTTGAAAGCAGCGCATTTAAAGAACCGTCAGACCTTAACACAGATGGTTAATAGTCCAAATATCTGAATATGCTGATCCTCGGCGGAAAAAACACTTTTATAAAGGAGAGAAAAACGCGATCTCTGGAAGGACAATTTTATTTTTAGCTTTTGGCTCCACACGAGAAGCCATCGTCAGAAAAAATGAGAAAACAGCAAGCGTTGGCTACGCATGAATGTGTTTGGTACGGGGTGGCAATTTGTGATTGGCCCATTCTCACACTACTTATCGTGTGTCTCCTGCGCGCGTCCCTGGAGTTGCGGCGTGTGATCCTGACGTGGCAGCCTGCAAGCTAGTAGAGGAACTGGGCCCTGGTATCTTCTCACGGACACGGATGGCAAAATAACAGGGCCATATATCCACATGCCAGCTTATGGAGTTTGGATCTTACACCCAGGCCTCCAGTAGCTCGCATCCCGTCTTGTAACTGGCTCGTGCCATTATCCGTGTGTTCGAGAAGTCGAATTCGTGGCCTTCTTCCTGTGTGTGGGTCAGTGGGAGAGTGGGTCGCCTCTCTGTACTGCCCGTTTGTGCTCCGTTATTCGCGAGCTAAGTCGTCGCCTGGTCTGTCCTGTATAATGGCAAGAACAGTCGCAACATGGCACCTGATAAACACTTTTATTTGCTCATTCAACAAAGCGCGTCGGACCAGCTTATATAGTGGAAATGCGATATTTGATCTGCAGAATAGATAATTTGGTTTTTGCTGTTAACCTGACGGCTTCAACTAGGATGAGGCAAAAAATAATCCAATGCTTGTGTATCTGGCGCTATATATTGCCACCTTGGCTCTTTTCATTTAAATCGTAATTCTGGGAATTTATGCACTCTTTAAAAATCTGTCAGTTTTGCCATGGCCTCATCTTGACATCACCATGACTTGGGCCCGTTTTCGCGTGCAGGACGCACAGACATTTTTCAGCTTACCGAAACAGTATTGCTATCTTCGATGTCCACAGAACAAGGCTAAAGTAACCTATTAACCGACACACTGCACAAACCGCAGACCTTAATTTTGTATACTTTATGCTGATGGATGGCCCAAGTGTTCCTGGTAACCTCAAAATTATCATTCCGGTTTTTCAGAGTCATTTCCCAAAAAATAAACATCATCTCTCGAAATCACACTGTGAAGCACTTATTTCCTATACTGGGATTACACAGTTGTGTCGGTGACTATAAACTATAAGCTTCTATCAATTTACCAATTTTACTTTTTGGTTGCATGCGTTACTGCAGTGCTAGGCAGTGCAACGAAGCCCGTAAGATTAAAATCTCGAAAAGGGTCTTCAAGGGAGCGATCCCTTCATAAGCAGACATTTTTTGAGAAGCATCTTTTCCCTGGTGCAAATTTGAAGATAATGTAAACAGCGAAATTTTATTGGATATATAAACGTCGAGAGTGCTCATCAGTTGCTTTCTTTCGTTGCATAAAGTGAATAACGTAAGGGAAAATACAAAATTGAATTCATACGGAAAAATCGATACATTCGACATTTTACCCCGTTTTTCGTGCCCACAGCGTTTAACTTTCTTACGCTATTGATTGCTTTTTGGTCATTTCCTGTGACCTTACTGCTTGTATCTTATTTTCTGTATGAAATAAATTTTGTATTTTCTCTTACGTCATTCACTTTATGCAACGAGAGGAAGCAACTGGTGCGTACTCTCGAAATTAATGGAAGCAATAACATTTTGCTGTTTACATTATCTTCAAAATTTCTATGAATTTCAAAACTTTCATTCGGAGGAGCATTAAGATGCATTCTAAGAGGGAATTTATTTGCGCTATAAAGGTGAAAAGAGTTGGGTCAAACGGGCGAGAATTTAGACGCACATTTGGTCATGGTAGACGTGGAGCCTGGGTCGAATTAATTGTGTCGACAATACGAAGGTTTCCTTAATCAAATGTCAAGGAAGACGAAGTAGAGTGGACCAGATGTTTACTGTGCAAGAGGAGCTTTACAACAGATTCTGCCAGCTGCGTCATCGGTCAAGTTCTGTCAGGCCGGGTCCATTGTTGGGAGTCATTGGCTCCAAAACGTGTCCCTTGTCGCTTGCAGCTAATCAGTGAAGTGGTGCGCATTGATTGGCTTCGAAGTTACGCGGGCATTAAGCAGGAAATTGGCCGGGAGCAGCGTTAGGCGCACAGAAAAAAGTGGTTTTCTAGCAGCGGTTGACTAAGAGAGTGCGGGGGAAGTTGCAGGTACCAAAGGCTCGGGAAGTAAAGGCAAGATGTGTCAGCGCAGCGACCTTGAGCGTGGACCGCCACACCAGCAAGAATTTTTTTAACACGGGTGGCAGGGTCTTGGATTCGTTTGACCCCTAACTCTTTTGCCCCCAAAGGTCTTTTTATTAACACATTAGAGTGTTCTATAGATCACAACAAATTAATAGAAAGGCCATTTTGGCATACACCAAATGCTCCTGTTGATCACATGATCCAAGATACAAAAGTGAAACCTGGGAACCCACAACTTTTGGATTGACCCGTATGCAATAACAAAACCCACGAACCACCTACGAGCACATACTAGTGACAATAATTGCATCAGAGAGGTGATCAAAGGGAGTGGCGTTGGTACATACAACCACTGCCAACTCTGCCTTACTGAATTTCAACCCATGGGCTTCACCCGTGCCTACAGTTGAGGTTACCACAACTTTCACACGAAACACCAGACGGCCCTTGGTAGCGAATTTCGAAATTCAGGATCGTTATTATGCTGGCTGATTCTGCGAAAGCTTGTCATTTTCAAAATAACTAATTTCTTTCTTTGCGCTCTTGAATTCACCAATGGCTCTTACTGTTGTCAGATGAAAGTGGAATCAGTGAGAAATTTCGATCTTCACACAAGACCGGTTGGCGTGACAAGACAGACGAACCATTGACTTGTGAGAGGGTGAGTCATGTTAGGTTCTTGAGCGAAGGATAAGGGAGAAAAATGACAGCCTCTTGTGCTAGAGGAGCCTATTAGCAAATCCAAGTGGATTCCATCAAGGAATCCTACTCAAAAAATCTGGATACATATGCCGAACTTATACCGAATTTCGTCCAGTTGATCTGCGCGTGCTACTAAGGTGGCAACGCTTTCAATCGCGAAGCTTCTAAACACCATATATTTACCGTAGGGAACTGTGACGCTCAACATGGCGTTTTACGTTGTTGGCTATTAGCCTGGTACCACTATGCTCTGGAACATATTGTTGTTCTGGTTGGATATTTATGTTCAAAGCAGGTTCCAGGACAGATAACTTCTAAACCAATATTTGCGTTTGACAAACTGCAGGTATTCAGTGTGCAGCCGAACGACGGATTTGGTACGATTCTTCCCAAGGAGTCCCTTGAAATGCGGGCGTTCTTTTCGCCCACAGAGGTCGCTGACTGCAGCTGCAATCTAGTTTGTAGGACCGAAATCGGTGGGTAAGTTTCACCACCACCGCCATCTACCCGTATATGTTGTCTTGCAAGACCCTCTTTGCTAATCTCTTGCGCTATTCCGATAGCTCTGGCAGATTGTATAAATACACATATCATATTACAGCCTTTTACCTGACTTTTAATTAAGGCTGTTTCAGTTACCATGCAAAGCGGTTGCCCTGGGGTCACCGGTATCCCTCTCGACCTACTGTCTACGGTTTCCTCCAACACTTCTTCAAGATTATACCCGCACGGAGTTTCACATTCGCAACGAAGAGTCCACAAGACGAAAAGGTGATGGTACTCGGGTGGGGCAGATAGTCGCTTTTCAGTTTGAGCAACCGAAGGATGCGCAGGAGGCTACTTGTCTAGTATTCTCGCCACCCTGCGGAATGCTAAAACCCGGAGAGGTGCGTTATCACGTATTTTCCTGTAAACTTAGCTACTTATGACCTTTCAGTAACAATGTTTACAACGTGTAAACAATTCATCCCCTAAATTGTTTCTCTTCATTTTAGACAATGAAAGTGTCCGTCACCTACATGCCAGAGGACTTCTGGCCCACTGATGAACAGAGTGTTCAAGAAAAATGTGATGAACAGGTGAGAACATGGTCTTGTGTATAAATTTTATGCCAGAGAATCAGAATTTATATTGCAAACCGCGGTTTTATGAAGTGTTATGAGGGTGGTCTGAAAAGTTCACCTTACCGTGCACACTGTAGTTGTTATTTCGCTTCCACAAAACCTTTTTTTTCAGAAAACCGATGAAGAACAGGTGATCGAAGATGGGAATGACTCTGGTAGAATGTCATTCAACGAGGATGAGTGCTCTTCAAAGTTAAGTGTTGATAGCGGCAGTGGAGTTGCCTACGACAGACAGCGGCTTCACGCAATCTGCAATATAGGAAGACTCGTGGAGACTACGCAGTGTGGAGAGGCCAAATTTTGGTAAGATGTTGGTTTAATTTTAAATTCTTTTCTTGCGTTATATTCTATTCTTTGAAAAGCTTGATTAAATCGCCCAATTAGAAACGCATAATTTGTTTAAGGTTGAGAAAACTCTCATCAGAGAATTTAGAAGAATAGCTTGGCGAGCGTACGCATACTTTCGATAAATACTCGTCAGGCCAATGCATTTATGTGGGAAGGGGTGTATGCTAAAACATGTTTGTCTGTTCGTACAAGTGAGTTGTGGGAATGGGGGGGGGGGTTGGTCGATAAGAGAAGGCTGTGTGAGAGGGCAGGGTTTGGTGCAGCAGTCTAGGAGAGGGAGACAAATAGCGCGTGGATGACTGCATGCCGCTAGGTGACTGTGGGCCATGCCAGCTGCGGAGCTTGTAGGGAGTTCTTTTGCGCACACAACGCCGGCTTCATCAACCTGATAGCGATCGCTTCTGCTGTTAGTAGCAGGGACTGACCCAGGGACTTTGGATAATGTGGTAAGACCTTGTAACTGACTGGGAAATTTTTTTTGGGGTCCACCGGATGTCCGAAATCAACCATGTGCGCCAGGATAGAGCTCTTTATGCTCCTGACTTCACCTTTTATCAGCCATGCCGGGAGATGTTCCCTTATTCTTTTGAATGGGTGCCCCATCTAATTATTGGCTCGTGCCATTATCCGTTTGTTCGAGAAGTCGAAATCGTGGCCTTCTTCCAGTGTGTGTGTAGCGATTTGGGACAGTGAGTTGCTTCTCCGCACTGCCCGTTTGTGCTCAGTTATTCACGATCTAAGTCGTCGCCCGGTCTGTCCTGTACAATGGCAAGAACAGTCCCGACATAACACTTGATAAATGACACAAGACTGCTTACCTACATTCATCGGGTCTTTTATTTGCATGACTCGTGCACGCATGGTAGCTGTCGGGGGATGAGCAATACCCATGACGAGCTCTGCAATGATGCGCTCGGTTGCTTCTGATACGTTTTTATTGTATGGTAGAGGGTACCAGAGCGTTGGTGGCTCCCTTTCGTTTGTTCCCCAAGGGCGCGTACCGAGGTAGTGGCTGCTGAAGCTGTTCGGGTATCCATTCCTGGCCTGTTGGTCCCGAAGGTATTGTAGTTCTTGCATTCGTCTCTGCGGTTCACTGCAGTGTGTCGTCACCCTCTAAAATAGTGCTCTAATACAGCCAGGTTCAGGCACTATTGGGTGGTTACTATGGCAGCTGAGCACCTGGGTTGTGTTAGTCGCCTTTCTATAAACCGTGGTGCTGAGTTCCCCATTTGGTTTGCGCGTGACGAGGACATCCAAGAACGGTAGTTTTCCGTGTTAGGATGCAAGCCGAATCAAATGCTGGCAACCTCAGCGAGGCAACAACCCAGCGAGTCATGTCCTCCGGGTTTTGTACACAATAAACCCTCATCCGGTTGAGTCCAGAATTATGCCCTTCTTATTGTATTCTTTCTTGGGGATTCCAAAGGGCGTAATTCAACGGTGACACACGTCAGATGTCATCGTTACCAACAATAACGACGCCAAACTCGTCGTTATTACAGTGGCGACGCAGGTGAGATGCAAGTTAGATTGTTCCTCTGGATGTTGCAACAATATGTGACGCACATTTCAACATGTGTATTTCCGTGGAGCAATTACTGTTCTACGAAAGTGTTGTCATCCCAGTGGTCATCACACGGCGTTGGAATCTTTACATCATTGGCGATATTGCCAGTTTTCACCCCTACAACATGGGGTCGAAAAACTCACCATTTCTGTGATCGCGGAGAAATGGCTGAATAGCATGAAGCACATCACAAGCATGGTTGACGCTAATTCCACCATGCCTGCTTCTGTTACAACAGTCGACGGACATATCGTTTTTTTTACTGTTACAACAGGCTTCCGAGGATCACATCGTGCAAAAGGCTATGAATGTTTCTCAAGTTGTTACACTTAAAACAGGCTTCCGATGATCACATCGTGCAAAAAGCCTATGAATTTTTCCCGGTTTGTTACTGCTTCAACAGGTCTCCGATGATCACATCGCACACAAAGGTTATGCATGTTTCTCAGTTTGTTACCGTTAGAACATGCCTTCGATGATCACATCGCGCAAAAAGGCTACGAATATCTCTCGGCCTATTACCGTTACTTCAGGCCTCCGATGATCCAATCGCGTCCAACGGCCATCAGTGGTACTGGAGGATTTCTCCGGCTCATGAGTATTCAACTCAAATCAACACGCTACCCAACTGAAAGGAGATAAGTGTTAGGCTGTAAGCCGAACCAACTGCTAGCAACGTTTTGAGGCTTTCCTAAGACGTCGAGCTTAGTCAACAATGTCTTTGTTCCTTAGCTCAGACCGCATAACAGGCGATGGCTTTCTACGCAGGATGACCTTCGACCACACGCGCGCACGCACGCAGAAACACACATGAGCCCACACAAAGCCCCAGTGTCAATTGGTCGCGTGACGTCATCCCAAGGCGGCCAACCAGGGCACAAGAGATGTGCGCAGACAATCTCTTATAAGCCACTGCCACCCCTGACAAAGAGGCTTGCAACCGCGGAGGCGTGGTCACACCAGTCCGCTCCCAATGCCGGGTTCACCCCGAGGCGGGACACAGCGAGGTTGCAGCCACACCGGATAGCGAGGACGCTGGAGATGCAACCTCAGCGAGGCAACAACCCAGCAAGTCAGGTCCTCCGGGTTTTGTACACAATTAACCCTCATCCGGTTGAGTCCAGAATTAGGCCCTTCTTATTGTATTCTTCCTTGGGGATTCCAAAGGGCGTAATTCAACGGTGATACACGTCAGATGTCACCGTTACCAACAATAACGACGCCGAACTCGTCGTTATAACAGTCCGGCGCTCTCTTCTTCCTTTGTGAATTGGATGTCTGAGAAGATACCGCTAAGCAGGTTTTAGAAGTCTGCTAGCCTGCTCCGTTTGATTATAACAAAAGCTCAAGCTGAAACTATCTTTTCAGAGGTCGTGGCTTCGTCTTTTTTTGCAGCAAGAATCTGGGGCACGCTAATTTGCTTCTATTCGTGAGAATTTCGGGCGTGATGCGTTTCTTGCAGCTCGGAGCTGGAAGATATTCTCCACCCGAGAAGCAGCAACCTATGAGCAGCTGCGATTCCAGCACCGATGCGTTTATGAGGGAATGGCAATGAATCAAGGGGTCCTCTTAAAATAAACCATCTCATACAACTCTTTGTCTTCTGCCAAAAAAAAAACATTTTCACGTGGCCGAACATACGAACAGACCAAAAGGACGCCAATATGATCCCCAATTTCCAGTGTTTTGGTTACCACTGTGAACTACGAAGCTCACCTGAAATAAAGTTATGCGCCGCACACTTCATGTGATTTAATAATTGCAACTTACTATTGTTGCCTAATCAGAGCATGTTCTAAATCAGAAGCTCTTAATTTATCATTTACAACATTTTTCTCCTTTTGCGAAACTTTGCTGTTTCTTAGGCTACAGCCTCAGTCGAATAGTAATCCTTCGTTCTCAGAGGACAGTCTATGGCGAAATCTTAGGCGTCTGAATCCTCTCAGTTAACATGGTATAATTTCTGGCATGAGCACAAAATAATCAAACAAAAAGGAATTGGTAGCTTGACGATATAATAACTTCCTTGTTTACTGCGCATAGCTGTCTACTTACGTCGCAGTATTAAGCGTGTTTTGTTTATCTACTTTATACAGGCGTCCGTTGTGTTACTCCCCACATAGGTTGGGCATAGTCCGGTGAATATTCCATTGCACTCCACACGAAAGTTGTTGGTGCCATGTGACTACTGAGCTGTCTGAGAAACTCCCATGGAAAATTAATCTAAAGAAGTCGGAGGATTACGCAGACTGATTTAAACTTGATCCTCCGTTCAGCGTTAAGAATTGACGGAGGCAAATTAACGAGATGGTGAATTGAAACTCGATTGCAAACTGTTAACACCTGCTCCTGGTCCTTCTAATTAACACGAAGAACGAACCAAAGAGCCCGTAAGACAGACAAAGAAAAGACCGGTCGGCCAGAGAGAGAATGCGTTTACTCAGACAAGCAGGTTCCAGCAAGTCAGCTCAAGTCTTTGAGGGTAAAAAAGTACAACATATTTGGGTCAACAAACGAGTGTAAGCGAGGCCCATCGAACCAATCAGCTTCTGTTCTGGCTTGGTTACCGGAATTATTGACTGTAATTCAGCGGCTGAGTGCAGTTCAGATTTTGTATTGTTGATTGCTTGATTTCCTGTAAGCGTTCTCCTCGTGTAGGCCTATCGATAGCCTGCTTTGAGTGTGGCTGCTTGCTGCTCGCACCCAACACAAACTATCTTAATGTCTAGATTATTAGAATAGGTCAGTGAGAAGTAATGCTCCCAAGCTGTCTGGCTCTGCTGATTGGTTAAGTTGGTTGCTTTCAAACCCGCACATTCCCTCACGCATATTCTGCCCGGTACCAGCAACTTTAGTATTATATTTGTCTGTCCCAAGGACCATGCCACTCACGACTGAACACTTTTACAGACGTAGATCATTTCAAATATCAAGGGAGATATAAACTAGTTGGTAAACGAAACGTCACATCTACTCATTCCCACAACTGTATCGAGGGAAATTGCGGGATCATTCAGAACACACCGGCGTAAATGGATTTTCGTCTAGTGGTTTGCATTCTTGAACCAGACTGTGACGTGCTCTGATACTAATTCCTGCAAACGTGTTGAACTTCCATGCCTAAAAACACCTAACATGGATCCCAAATTATGTTCTCTATCTTCTATTTCATAGTAAGGCTAGTACGTTAGTACTAGAATGCATCTGCATTCGCGTGAAACCATTTGTTGAAGTAATGGACAAAGAGCCCATATCTGTCCTGGACTTTGGGACCCTGTGTAGCGGTTCCGCCTCAGTGAGATCGCTTCGGCTTCAAAACCACTCCAATTTCTGTGTCAAGGTTAGTTGAAGTGTGCTTTGCCACCCTACATATCAAATTGCATAATTTAAAAAAGACCCCGATAATTCACCTACAATGAACGTAAGCACACTGTTAACGGAAAGCGCTCTTCCTTTAAAAGTTCCATGACGTTTTGTCTTTTTCGCTTGTCTTGTTCACCGCAGTCTCTGAGTAAGACCTCCTGTCTAGTAACTGGCGTTAAATTTAAAATAAAACTTCAGTTATTTAAATGCCACAAAGTTAAAATGCCTTCAGAAAAGTACGCGCGATTAAGTAGCTTCATGACAGCTGATGTCAACTTTCTCAGGAAGATGGAACTTTGATCAGAAGCTGCAAATTAATGTCTCGTTTATGTTTACATGTGAGCAGACGCAAAATAAGGTTGAAGCGGAATTTTTCCGTAACGAATGAGGTGAGGGCATGATATGTAGTCCCATTGAGATGCTGGTCAAGAAACATCTGTTTGTGCGATCTGCAGCTCATTCCCTCTCGGACGAAAGGTTGATCGAAATTTTGAAGTGTTTTCTGTTGGAATAAATCACTAAGGTATGATGGTTATACTGATTATCATGCAGCCTAATCTCAAGATACTTCAGTTACGGCAGCATCCCGGCTTTTGAGAGGGCTACCTCTCGTCCGCCTGCAAAAGAATGCTCTTGAAAAAATGCTATTTAAGTAGGATGCATTTGGCTCACACATATTCCCCCTTGTACACATTTGGTATACAATTACGCTTTCTTTAACGTTTATGCTTGAAAAGAGGGTAGCTGCCAATTTAAAAAATTCCAATTATGGGTAATTTTCATTAGCCTGAAGGTCTACAGAATGCAGTTTGGAAACCTTGAATTCAGAAGTAACGACCGGTAAGGCCGAAACTTATATGGCAATTTAGAAACTACTTCAGAACTGAAAGACGCCTTTCCTTTGAGCATACAGTTTTAAGTAGGTGCAATTGCTGTGGAAATTGTAAAAATGCGTATTTCTATTAATTTATTCTAGAAGATGTATTTGAATTTGTAAGTGCATCGAAAATAAATGAGAAAAAATATAATACTTAAGTATCCATTTTTCATAGAATATGCTTTTTATGCGTGGTAGGCTAGAATTTCGCTCAAAAGACACTGTCCTGATGTGACAAATATGGCAGTGATCACTATTAAATACGTACTTTTGAGAATGGTAAACACACGTCAGAATTTTGGTTGACATTTCATGAGATAGAAAATCTATTGCGGGTTGTTATGGTTCATTGCAGTTTTTTTAGCATGGGGTTATTGTTTTAAGTTTATCATTTTAAGCTTAGATTTAAGGCTTTGAATATGGGGTTAGATTCTTTAGGGTTTGGGTTAACAGTTTCGGATTTTTATTTTAAGGTTACGTTTTCCACTTTAGCGTTTTAAGTTAAAAGGTCGAAGTAAGGCTATGTGTTAGAGTTAGGATTAGCATTCGGAGTTGTAGTTAAAGATAAGACAACAACATCAACTTGGCCCGATTTAGTTAGTGAGATTTGACTGAGGATAGTTAACAACCGTGGAACTGATCTGCTCCAAATTTTAAATGATGGCTTAGTGTTGCACCTTTAGTTGAATTCCGGATCTTTCCATTACAGATTTAGAAGGCACCTAGCCGGTTCCAATACAAGCCAAAATAGCCATTTTAGTTGCCTTCAACATTACCAGCCAACCACTTACTCTTAGTGCGTGTAAGAGGCATCCGGATATTCAGAACTCCACGACGTCCACCAATTGTGCTACCCCTAAACATAGAACTAACGTACTGTCAATAATTGATTTTGTTTACATTATTTTCATCACTGTGTCAAACATATTGCGTACAAATGCTGCGAAAGTTTGCTATCTGCCTTATGCATTTCACATACTAAAAAGCATCTGAAAAACATTTCCAATCGAGTTGCCTTCAAGCCCACTTCTGCAGTCTAAACGTAGTTTTTAAGATCTTTTACCATATAATCCAAATGATTAATTGATGAAATAATTGAAGGCAGAAACAGTAGTTTGCTTTTCCCTGGCAGTCATAAACCAACCTATCAACTATGCAGCAATTACAGCACACTTGTCCGGCTTCTTTTTAGCATTTTCGGTAGGTTATAATAACTATACCTATTTTAGAAGAACTGAAACTACTTCTCAAGTTTCATACTCTTCTTCAAGTCCTTGCTGTCATTTTTTTCAGGTTAGAAACAGTCCCCTGGATCCCTTTGGACCTTTCACTGTTCTCAGCTCCATATGCACCATTCAGCAACGAAGTTTCACTGAAATGCGGATACTTTGTGAGGCAGGTGCTGAAAGCCGTTCCTTTTTGGAGTCGCTCGACTTCTTGCTGACTGTGGAGCCGTCTGCTACGCAGGAAGGTCTACCCTTCAAAGGGAAGACCTGGAACGGCATGTTACGCCTTCCTGTCCACGCCAGTTGTATCGTTCCCAGGTAGCTTTTGATTCGATAAGTATATACTTATTTTGTTAGTTTACAGGTGATTTTTAAAATTTTTTTAATTGGTAAAGCACCATTTGGGTGCCTTCCAAAATCTCAAAGATAGGAAAAAACCTAAAACAAACTCCCTCTTTTGCAGTCAGTATTAATTTTGTTTTTTAAAAGTTGGGCGTTATTGGAACGTCTTACATTATCAAAAATAGAGGACTCTATTCAGTTGGTGGATTACAACAAATCCTTCTTACACCAGGCAAAACATATTTTTAATTTTGTGTTTAGTCAATACTGGGCAAAATATGGAGTTTGTTTCAAGTGAAAAAAAACTTGCCTTCAAAGGTACAGTACTAAATAAAGGCATGAAAGTTATAAACTGCGTTGACAATTTAGCAGAAAAAAGCTGCAGATCATTTAGGGACATTGGTTCGGGACGGGGAGGATTGACACAGGAACACAGTGTTCTCAGTCTTCCTTTAATGTTTGCCGGCGAAAAGTTGCTCGCTGTCGGCTGAAGAATTAGCCAATTTCGGACAGCAGATTCATCACCATTATCTTCAGCACTAGGTCTGGCAGAGTTAAAAGTCCACAAACGCCATCAGAGTGAAAGAGACATTCCACCGAGACAGCACCCAAAATCCGTGAGAGTTGTCCTGAATTTAGAAAACTTGTGATAGCTCTCTTAAACAAAGGGCATCTTTGTTGAGTGTGAATGCTTCTGGGCAGCTTATTTCAGATTGCTATGGTGTTCACTGATCAGAATTGACTGAACCTAACTGTGCGTACCATTGGAAAAAATAAAAAAACAAATCTTGATGCCTGGCGCGCCGAGAGTGCTCGAGCTACCTTATGGTACTGAGGGGATTAAAGGTACGGCCATTCAAATGTTTAAGCAGTAAAAATAGAACCTTCTGTAATATATAATATGTTTCTTATGCCAGTTTACAGGCAATTGTAAAGAGTTGGTAATGCAACTCTTGGGCGCCTTCCAACACCTCGAAGACCGGAAAAAACCTAAAACAAACTCCCTATGTTGCAGCCAGTATTGGTTTTGTTTCAGGTTTTTTGTTTTGTCAATACTGGGCGAGATAGGGAGTTTGTTTCAAGTGAAAAAAACCTGCCTTCAAAGGTATGATACAAACGGAATAAATGTACAGTTGTAAGCTGAGTTGACTCATCAGCAGGAGAACTGTTTCATATCGTTTAAAAACATTAGTTCCAGACGGAGAGGGTTGGCACAAGAACACAGTGTTATCAATCTTCCTTCAATATTTGTCGGCAAAAGTTGCGCGCTATCGGCTGAAGGGTTAGCAGACTGCGGGCTGCTGCTTCAGCCGCATTATCTTCAGCAGTGAAGCCTGGCAGGGTTAAAAGTCCACGAATGCCATCAGAGTGAAAGAGAGATTCCGCCGCGTCAGCACCCAAAATTCGTGAAAGTCGTCCTGAATGTAGAAAACTAGTTATAGCTCTCTTAAATATAGGGTAGTTTTGCTGGGTTTTAATACTTTTGGGCAGCTTATTCCAGATTGATATGGCATTTACTGAAAAGAATTGCCGGTACTTAACTGTGCGTGCCATAGGAAAAAATAAAAATATGTCTCGATGAATGGCGCGTCGAGAGTGCTCAAGCTGCCTTATTGTACTAAGAGGATTAAAGGTTTGACCATTCAAAAGTTTAAACAGTAAAAATAGACCCTTCTGCAATCGACGAAGCCATAGGGGATCCAGCTTTATAAGTTCGCACCTTTGTTGGTAGGTTAAGTTACGGTGTTCTGTAGTGAAAACTCTTCTAGTGAAGAAGTGCT
>JAYGXS010000004.1:3595824-3633796 GCA_036362985.1 Ligula intestinalis | reverse complement strand
AGAAGCCACAGGGGATCGAGTTTTATAAGTTCACACCGTTGTTGGTAGACTAAGTTACGGTGTTCTGTAGTGAAAACTCTTCTAGTGAAGAAGTGCTGCACCGATTCTATTTTCTTCCGTTCACTACTGCGCAGAAGACTGAATAGGGGCGAGCAGTATTCAAAGCTAGGTCTCACGTCTAAAGGTTGGTTCTAACCTTTATGGCCTTAAAATTTCTAAGAATAAATCCGGCAGTTCGGCGTGCTTTCGAGACCGTTAGGGCACAGTTCTCTGACATATTGAGACTATTAGAATAGGATATGTCCAGATCTTTAATAACTCCTGGCACATTAACTTCAGGACCGTCTATGCTTACTTCAGGCTGATGATCCTCGCCAACAACCATAACGGAACATATGTACCATATCATTCTCAAAGACTAACACGCAGCTGACCTCTGTCAGGGCGGGTAGGGTTCGATTACCCTAAGGCCAGCTCAAAAATGTCCCTATTAAGAAGAAGTAGATATGATCGCTGAAACTGGAAGTTTATCCGCCTGACGTTTTGAAATCCATTGCGAATCCTTCATCAGAGACCATAGCAGAAACGGGTAGTTCATACACAGGGCGTTGTAGGATTTATAGGACGTAGTCGCTTTGCTACCGCACACTTCTGACAATTAGCGCCTCCCCTACTGAGAATAATCGTCCGCTTGTGCGCTAATTGCTTGATGGCTGGTGTGCGGGCCGTGACCCGCTGAACTTTTAGCACATGTGGTGAAATCGGGCATGATAATTGGTCGGCCGTCTGGTTTCCCGGCGCAGGCATTAGACATGCGTTCCCCAAATGGCGACTTGCTTTGGCCAAATCGAGTCTCAGCATTGAATATGAATTGGGCATGGTTCACGGGCACCCAGTTTATAAACAAGTGCACCGACCTTTCCAACCAATATTCGGTGCTGGGGTTCAATCTAGTCAAAACAAGTCGCCACTTGGGAAACACACAGGCCAACACGTCGTCTAAAGCTAGTGCCAAGGTGTCAACTAGCATAACAATGATCACGTTTCTAGTCCAGCATTAGTGATTAATGTTCAGTGGGTCACGACCCTAACGTTGACCATCAAGCAACTGGCGTACAAGCAGACAGGTATCCTCGATAGGGGAAGCCGTTAATTGTCACAGGTATGCAGTAGCCTTGCGACGGTATCCTACAGATAAAGCAATTCCCTATGTATGAATAACCCGTTTCTGCTATTTTCTATGATGATGGATCCAAGAAGGATTTTAAAACATAAAGTGAAGAGAAGGCTTGTCCCAGCGATCACATCTACTTCCTCTCGTTTATTTCCTGGAACACGCATGTTTGCTTACATTGACAACTAGCGCAGAAGCCCGGCTTCGCTTTGGGCTTCCTTACAGGTTTTTGTCCCTTATGTAGGCAAACCTTATCTGAAAACATCTTACAATAATTATGTTAATTTCAGTTTTCTTAGGGAAATATAGGTAAATACCTCTGAACTCACTCTTTGTACATAGCTGTGATGCAGAACATGTGGCGTTGCCAGTAATGAAACTGTGTTAAGGGGTGCAGAACCTTTATTGATGTACTTGCAGACTTACTTGATGGACTTCGCTGAGTTGCAAAATTCAACATTGATGTGGGCGTCAAATACTTTTGACAGTAGGGGACAGTACGGTACAATCCAATGGTTATCAATTACAACCCCCTCGGTTTGCCTTTCATTGATAACTGCTTCGAATCCGCCAATCTAAGGTTGTCGCCTTGCGTAGAGAGGGTAACCATCACCATCAATCTGAGTTGCACCTAGTAATCGCTTGGGATATCTCTTGGTACATTTACCATCCTTCATGCAAGGATCGTGGGGATTTATCTGACCGCATGGGCCATGCACCATTTGATTTTTGATCGCTTCAAGCAGAACACGATCAACGGACTGGCAAGGCAACTCTGCGCATATAAATTTGTCAACATCGGAAGGGTGCAATTTTTCCTTCAGCCAGACCAAAATGTGAGCATGGGGCAGTCCTCTCTTTTGCCACTCTACAGTGTACATATGACACTGAACGTCACCGAAAATTTTGAATTTTGTGATGAGTTACATCATGGTTTTCAACTTAAGCGGGAATACCCGCGCGGACAAATCATGGCGATCCTTTGGCATTTGGCCGGGGAGCAGCTCATCAGTAATTTCAGGCCATGATTGGTTGCAGATAGAAGTAGTGAATAGATCCGGGCATCCAAAATGTCTAACGTAAACCGACGCATCCTGAGTTTTCTCATGCATATTGCGAGATAGACGGCGTTCCCCAGTCCTCGAGATCTTAGCGGCTTCGCCCTTTTTGCTCCTCCACCCCACCCCTATCCCACCCCCCGTGGCGTATTCACATCCGCCTGTCCCGTCGGATGTCAATCGCGAGTCTGAAACAGCTGCCTGCCACCAATGATAAAGGGGACAAACACAGACACAGCGACACCGGCACTGTCCCCTGTGTGATCAACGTACGGACTGGCACGCGAAAGGCGGGTGGCGCGTTGCGTGGGACTGACATAGACACAGGCGCGCATGCCCGCATGCAGAAGGCGCAAAAGGCATTTTAAAATGACCCCTGAGACCAATGCTAATGGAGGTCCACACAGAGGCAGTCGAGACTTCTATCAAGCATACAGATGCCCTTATCTGAAACAGATCGGAGTAGAATTACCCAATATCATATAGTCCTGATCAAAAACCGACTGCACGACGGACCCGTGACTCAAGGGTTAGATTGTTCGCCTCTGGCGGGATAGAAGCGAGTTCGAAACTCGAGTGTGGCGGCAATTTTAGCTGTTACACTGGAGTTGACCTACCACCACCTGATGACACCGAAAAAGGCAGAAAAGCTTCGTGAGTGTGGTCTTCGTTTGTCGGTAAAATACCATTGTGAGTAAGAATTCTTGACAGATAAATGTCCAATTGAGCGTCGTTGTCATTGGACCTAGACGTTTTAGGTACTTCTACTAATTTTTTATTAGAAAATCTCCCTATGAGTGTTTGATAACTGGGCTAGATAGACGTAACATAAGTTGTCCGTTTTTGATCCCCGAAGTTTAGAGTTGAAGATACCAGTAACTTCAACTACTGTCTAACCTGAAGACTTACCTCAAACTATGGCCAAACCTAGATTTCAACACAACTTATACCGTATTTTAAGGATGGGGTTGGGGTTATAAGAATTTCTTGTCACTTTAGCTAGTGATGCGGAGCCGAGTACTTGCGCGAGAGGGCCGCAGTTACCGGATGGTAAGTTCTTTTACCTGATTTGAACCATGATACTGTTGTACTGCACGTAGTCCTTGTGGATGACCAGCTCGTTTCTTGAAACATTTCAGAATGCTTTTTTACCTTTGTCCGAAACTAGAGTCACCAGAGTGCAAATGAAGTTGGAATGGCTAGGCGTGGCTTATTGGTCGTTAATAGTTGCTCGCACTTGGGATCTGAAACAAGTCGCTGCAGCTCTTCAGCTTTCCTCCATCAGTTGAGTCAGGTTCGTTCATCCTGTTGATTGTCCGATGGCAATAGTTGATCCAGTCTGACTTCAGAAAGAAATTCTGATGCCTCATAGTGCTGGTGCAGAGCCCTAAAAATCGATAAGTTAGTCAATAGTGTTCAATTTGAACGACTGAGTCTGAAAATGTGGGCTCTTTTGCGGTCGCCAGACCGTCAAATCCCAACTTCGGGTCGATGGGGTTAGAACTTGAAGAAAGCTATCAGCGATTACTTGCGGATCAGAGAAATCAGACGTTATCTCCTAACGAAGATCAATCCGACGCGGAAATTCAGAGGATAAAGCTAAAGGCGACTGACGTGAACTTTTCATATTTTTTGCCGTACCTATATGCCGATGCATGAATGGACGATGAAAGCAGGTTTGAACACACATAGGCAGAAATACATTACCAACAAAGACAATACAGACTGAAATGACCATATCTGGCTTATAAGCCATCAGCAGCTAGCCATAGCCAACCCAAAGGGTGGATGCTAGCTGCTGAGCGGCTGTTGGTGCAGGTCAAAATTGAGCTCTAAGGCGCAACGCGACCAGTGAGTTCTGTAACAGATCAGAGAGCGCATATTTACCATTGTCGCGTTCATCATCTCCCAAAGGTAAGGAAGGATTTACCGTTGTACATATTTCTGATGGGAACCGGTAAGACAACAAACCTTGGACGCAGTGGTTAGAGCGTTAGACTTCCAACCAATGAGGTCATGGCTTCGAGCCTAAGGGGCGGCTACCCATAGGGTTAGGTAGGGCCGACTGATGCGGCTGATAAGCCAGAAATGGACATCCCAGTCTCCCTTGTATCTGTCGGTAATGTATTTGTGTCTATAATCTATCATCTTCAACTGGCTGTTGATTGGGCATCACGCGTGAGCAAAAGCGTCCGATGTGCTAGATGCTGCAGTACAAGAGTGTCTTCTTCGGTCAGCATGGTCTGCTGTAGCGCCCGCGGTTGCGTCTTCGTCTTGTTTTATGCCTTGATTCAACGCACTTTCCGTTCTCTATAAAAACCCTTTTGCATCTGGTTTACATTTACTTCCACGAACGAATTTCACAGGGTGCCGGAGAGTTTTTTTTAATCGTGAATGCGATAGCGCACTCCAGCTAAAAAGATTTTAGAAAATTAGACCTTGGTTGTCAACATTCGACAAAGTCTACTAGGCAAGCCGTGCTTACATTTGGTTTCTCCGCGAGGCACGCTCCCTGATGGCATACGGTGCTTTTTCTAGAATAAAAATTATCGAAGAGGACTCTAATGATCAGGCATCGGGCTCTCAGTCTGCCAGTGCCTACGTCACCTCATCATCTGAGAACGGAGCGGACCCTACAGCATACACTGTGAACATGGGCGCAGTCGTGTTGGGCGATGCCATCGACAGGAGGCTGGTGTTCGTGAACGACAGTGTGGTGGACGTCCCGATCAGCATTTTCAGTGAGGAGGTGGAAACGGCGAGTCTCGTGTTCACACCTTCCAGGTGCACCCTCCCGTCAAGTAAGTACTGTCCCTTTGTGATTGCTTGACTAGTAAATATTATCCTCAGTCTCGGGCACAAATACAGGAAAAATCCAACTGGGTGATGGTGCCATGCATTTTAAAAACAATATCTCCCCTCCCAGGTGCAAATTTGGCGATGGTAAAAACAACAGGATTTATTGGATCAATGAAATTTCAGGAGAGCTCTTCAACTACGTCAACCCCAATTCATTATAAGAGTAACGAATGAGAAAAAAATACAAAACTTTCTTGGAACAGAAAGGTTGAAATGGTAATAGGGTATGGACAGGAAAGCTAATTAGTAAAGTAAGAGAATTAAAACAAGGTGGAAAGGAAAACAGAGAAAAAGGTGTTAAGGCGAAAAAGTGGGTGGGGGACTGTGTAAATCCGGGAGCCGGATGTTATTAAGGCAAAGCTACGCTAACCACAGGCTCCAACGGTTTACGTAGGTCAGGTTTTGACCGCCTTATAAAGGCTGCCTCCAGGTAGCGCAAGGTACGAGTTGTTCGTGCTCGATCAAGTATTCGGAGGGAGGTTACTTACTATGTTGCTGAGCTCATATTTTGCTCTCCGACCAAGCCTCTAACAAGTCCTTGTGCGAAGGATGCCTTACCATTGCACGCAACCTCCAACTGTGTTTCTGTGTTTGCATGCACTTGTGGATGCAAGTACATAGGGCAAACGCAAGGGCAATTGGCAGCCAGAGCCAACGAGCACTTGTCTAGTTGGCTATTCAGATAAGACAATAAAGCCCCTCGTTCCTCCACTACCGAACACTTGCTAGATATGGCTCATTCTGTGGACCCCAAAACTTCCTTCCGAGTACTTGTTCGACATGCATATAAACAGACTTTTCAAGCTTGTTGTAAATTGCTTCCGTAATTTACTGGATATTTCTGGTATATTGAAAAGTTCCAAAGCAGTCCCGTTACATCATCAAAACTCAAAACCAGTGTACAAATTACACGCGCAGAAAATAAATTAGAAAATAAATAGGATTATCACTTTCAGTGACTTTAGATAATCCCAACTGTCGACGAAAACGAGAACTACCAAAACAGGACAATTTACGAGGTTCCAAAAAGAGTACATGGCCGCGATACCGGGTGTAAAATAACAAAACAACATAATTTACATAACATAATCTACCTACAATTTTACATTGTACACTTTAACCCCTTCCCATGAGAATTTATTGAAAGTATGCGTATGCTCACCAATTGCTCTCCGAATTTCTGTGGTGGGAATTTTTGCAACCTTGAAACAATTAGCTTTTTTCGATGATCACTGCGAATGAAAACAAGTTTTACTTTGCGGAACTTGTGCTATTCTTAACTGTATCATCGAATCTAAAAGCACAAGAGGTAATGCTGCTAATTTTCGTAGTTTCTAAAGCCCATGTCATTTAATATGCAAATTATGTCCCCTCTAAAGTCGGTGGGTCTATGTCGTTTGAAAAAACTGAAGGAATTAAATTGTAGCAGCTTGCCACCGGCTGAAACATAATATTGATCATTTTCAACCATTGGCCAACCCTTCTTTTGACTTATGAAACTAAGTCTCATTCTATAATACCCCCAGTTGCCTAATAAAAGTTTAAGATCATTGAATATGGGAACATCCCTGAAACTATTGACGGCAAAACTGTCTTGTAGGGTAGCCTAAATATATATTCTCCCTGCCCGACTGTCTAACGTATTTTGTAATCAAACATTTAATTCTTGATTAGTGAGTGTAAGTTAATACTTCATTGTGGTGGAAGTGGTCAAAATATTAAAATTTGAAGGAACGGATATTTGTTTCAATCTACTTAAATGAACAAAATCCATCAACATAAACTCCTGTTGCTCAAGCTTCTGAAGCCAATTGAGGAAAATGCAATCTTAGATTGGCAGAATTTAATGGAAGAATGGAAAGTCGGGTTACTGGACATTTAAAAGTCGGTTATTGTTATAAGCCAAAGGCAAAAAGGACCTCTAAAGACAGTCTGGGCTTATTGACAAATACTGTTATTGATGGGGTTTACTGTGGATCATCGTATGTGAAGCTCACCATATCCGACGACCAATAGAAGCATGAGCGTATTACAATTTTCAACATTGCCTGTGGCTTTGATATGAATCAATCATAATGGCAAGTTTATAGTATGCCTACCTGAGTGCCTTGACAGTAGTATTCAACAATACGTACTTGTCCTAAGAAATATATACACATTTCACATAGAGGAGAATATACGAGTTCCAGGCAGCAGTTCAGAAGAAGATGCGATCACTGGGACAAGGACTTTATTTTTCTCACGTTTCGGATTCTCTCGGGAATCCTTAATCATAGGCAATCGAAGAACAGTCTGAAACATGCGCAGATAGGGTGATACATGCACAGATAACACGGTATTTATAGTTCGTAGTGGTCAACCGCATGCGTACTATAATTGTCAGTTCCTATAGCCACCGCTTGAGGTCTTAATTGGTGCGATGATGGCTCATTAATTATCACGACGTTCTTGTCCGCTTCAGATGCGGGGTGGATAATTGCGCGAAAATTATGCCCGCTGTCGTCAGAGTTGTCGTTGCGATCAGTCCTTCCAACGTGACTGATTCGCTCGCTCAGGAACTGTCTCAGTACACCGTATAAGAACGCCAAATCATTGCGCTTGTTGATAGACTGGGGGCCGGAGAACCATGACACATCGCATCTTCTTCTTCTGAACATTTTACAAAATTTTAAAATTAGTGTTAATTATAATCTTATCATTTCAAGAAGGTTAACCTATTTACAAGTATCATTTTATTGTTTCTGACGTCCATGTTGATTATGACACTGCTGACAACGCGAAGCAATGCAATCACACATACCATGAAACAGTTGCCTTGGTACTCGGGTGCATTCATGCTCAATGGCTTCTCTCAATTCATCCACTGTTGCAAAAGTCAAAATTCAGTGAAGAAACAATATAATGATACTTGTAAATATGCATTTTTCTCCTTTTTTACACTTATACACAAAGTTTACAAATATGTAAAATGCGTATACATTTTTTGGGACACCCTGTATAGATGCTCAGGTTGTTTTGCTGATTTTAGCATTGGTGGCTTTAGGCTGTGAAGGATGTTTATCCAGTTTCCGACATCTTTCTGCAACAACTGAAGACCCCTGCAGCTCATATCGATTGCATGTCTCAGCTTCTCTGTAGCCAGACGAGCGCGAACATTGTCTTTGCCCACTAACCAATATTAAAACGCACGTGAAAGCATCCTAGTGAAATGTATTTAATTGCTTTCCGATAACATTTGTGCACAGAGGGTTCCCCTGTTTCTCCCTTACAGATTCTAAAACCGTGATAACTGTAACCTTCCGGCCCGATTTTGTGGCAGACTTTTGGCAACGGAAATACGTTTGTATTTTTAACAAGAATGTAAGGCCAATTCTATTCTTACCGTACTTTTGACTGCTATTTTATTCGTAGTAGGTATCATATTAATTTTGGCGTTGGCTAGTTACGCGGCCTCCTGCAATAGCCAATATGTACTTTCCTGCCAAAGTTTTCATTTTTTATTCCAAAAGTTATTCGATTCAGAAAAGGCGTGATGCTTCGTAAGCAAAATTAAGACGTCTATATGTATTAATCGTTGCCCTTTTAGGCAAATGTCTCGAAATTCAGGTCAGGTTTATTAGGGGGCATATAAGCAAATGCCTTTAAACTTCCTATTAGTACACAGCAGCTAAGAAAGTCCTTTGTACAGCGGACCACCTCTAAAGAGGTTATTGATATAATTGCAGACAGCAGTCGAGCAGAAGCCGGATGGTTCCTTAAGTAAACATACATGGCTACTCAAAGCTTTCAAATAATATAATAACAGATGTAAGTATTATTTATTAAGTTGGTTTGGCAGATTTGCTTAATTTGAGTTGACCCAAGTGTGAAAAACTCTAGACGTTTGGCGGGATTTGAACCCGCGCATCAGAGAAAGCCTTTGCCGGAGGCTAATGCTCTACCGCTAAGCTACAAACGCCCGCTTCACGCCATGAGTTTAATCACACTTGGATCGATATTACCCGCTCAACTTTTCGCTCATATGGAATCCACCAATACGGGAGAAAGTTGACTGCCCAAGCAGGATTTCCTAAGCAATCATCTAGAATCCACCAGAATGACTGCTAGGCTGACTTAATTATTAAGTTGGTTTGGCAGATTTGCTTAATTTGAGTTGACCCAAGTGTGAAAAACTCTAGGCGTTTGGCGGGATTTGTCCCTGGTTTGTTGGCGATGTCATTTGATACGAGCCAGAAACTGAAACTAAGCAAAAAGAGCAGGCAGTTAAAAAAACTCCCAAGACAGTGTTCGGAAAGTCTAGAAGTTTGAATGCTATTGAACGGATTTGATGGAGAAAAAACTGTCGCTCGTGGGAGGAAAGTATATGCGAGATAGGATGGACTGCAGCTGAGTGTTCGAAGAACGTCAAGGAGAGCCCATCGCGGTTTTTATCTATATCCTACGGGTCGCACGCGGAGGAGATTGTAGAGGTCAGGAGAAAATCTCTGAATTGTCAGAGATGCGCCCATGGTATGCTCTTGGTAGTTGCCAAGTCTGCCGATCAGGTGACGAAAACAGAAGGGCCCGCCACGATCCTCGGCAGTCTGTTGTGGATTGCCATTAGGAAGGACGTTACAGGGCCGCGTAGCCCAGGACAACAATTCATTGAGTAAATAATACCTAATCAGTGTTCTTCGTATAAACAGTAGTCGCCGGTTATTAAGCGCACCTCGGGCCCAGACCAACTTGGGCTTAATAAGCGGCGGTCGCACTAACCGGAGAGTCTTAGTTCTTGATTAGCAAAGGCAGTATAGGCACTATACATTACATACGTACTGTAACCAGTTGGGCATGTAGAGAGATGAGAATATCACTCTATCCTGTTGGCAAACTGGGCTTTGTAACCGGCGATTGGGCTTATTAGCCTGCGGATTTTGTTATGTTAAATTCCGTCCCAAGCTGATTCGGGCTTAATACGCGGCTGGGCCTATAAATCGTGGGCTTAATAACCGGCGACTACTGTATATAGGGCTTTGAACGTCAAAATTAGCTGCTTGGCTCACGAGTGACCCAGAATAATTACCTTGTCGTCCATCTTTCGTAGTAAGCTACCGGGCTGCTGTTTAGTATTTGAGTACCTCGGAACGTTTATTTTTATGTTACAGTGTGTTTCTTTCTTGGTGAATAGTGATCAGGAACTGACAAAAAATCGCATTACATTTTTAAGTTTCCTACTTACCGTACGTAAATCCCACTGAAAAGTTATGCAGTTATTTATTTCAGACTATTTGAGGGCAACCTGGGTCTTGTGGTCAGTTGACATATAGTAGTCGTAAACCATATTACTAGACAGTATGGAAATATTCACTTAGGTGTGGTCAGTTTGTCTACAGAAACTAATAAAAGTGTGGAATACTCAGTTAAGTTCAGTTTATTTTAGGGGAATGTAGGCTTGCTCGCATATCATTTACACAACTCCCTCGTCCGGTTCTGCAATGAAGCCTACTCTCAAGTTCCGCCAGCAGCAACACAGAAACTAGTAGCATTGCAGGAAAAGACCAGGGAGACTGAAATGACCGCTTCTGGGTTAGTAGTCGTCATCAGCCAATCATATTTAAAGCCAGGTGGTGCATCACCGGAGGCTCGAACCCGCTACATGTGAGCATAAGTTCAACGCTCTAAACATTGACGGGCGCCACAACACCTGGGATTTGCTGTGACTGGTCAATGACGGTCAATAAGTCAGAAGTGACCATTCCATTCTCAGTTACCTTTGTTTGTAATATTCTCTTTCTATACTGCTAGCCACTGTGAGGCTGCTGGCTCGAGATTGAGCCCCAAGCCAGACAAGGGAATTCCGTAGCTGCTAAATGAGTGCCTATGCAGTAATTTAGATTGGTACTTGTTGTGTTGATGGCGATGCTGATTGTGATGGCAACGCCGACGACGAGCAACATATCCACGACATTTTATGCAACACTGATTCGGGTCTCCAAATATGCAGGGTGTCCCAGAAGTAACTGACCCTTTTGATTTGCCAATAAAACGAAAAATATTAACGCTAGGGTATTGAAACTTGTTTCATTCGGTTTTGAATGAAATGTCTTTTAACTGATGATCATGGTTGTGTTGACAACTAAGGGTTCGTTTCTTTGTCGTTTCCATAACGCTCCTTAGTGTATCAGGCGATAATTGTCTTATTTCAGAACAAATGTTGTTTTTAAGTTCTTGCAGATTTGTTGGATTTGTTACATAAACCCTTGACTTCAGGTAGCCCAATAAGAAGAAATCGCATAGGGTCAAATCTGGAGATCGAGGAGGCCAGGGAATGTTACCAAATCGTGAAATCAAATTAGTTGGAAAGCACTCATTTAACAATGTCATCGTGTTTCTTGCTGTATGGGCCGTAGCTCCATCCTGTTGAAACCAAGTATTGCGTATGCCATGTCTCTTAAGTTCAGGAATAAGAAATTCGCTAATCATAGTTCGGTATCTTTTATCATTAACTGTTACTGTTGCGCCATCATTATTTTCAAAAAAGTATGGGCCAATCACATTGGAAGGAGTTATTCCGCACCACACCGTCACAAGGAGAGAATGTAGCGGCCTTTCTTGAATTTCTCTTGGATTTTCATCGCACCGAATTCTAGAATTATATTTTTCGAATAAAACAAGTTACAATATCCTAGCGTTACTAGTTTTCGTTTTATTAGCAAATCAAAAGGGTCAGTTACTTCTAAGACACCCTGTATATATGGTATACATGGTATATAATTTATCCTCTGTTTTTCTGCCAGCGAACAGTTTCTTTTTTTCTGCCAACATAGGATTTTGAAATTACCCTGGAGGAAGTATGTAACAACTACATATTACTAAAGTCATTTTATTCAAAAACATAGTTTTAATAAAGCACAACAGGGTTTTCTTTCGAATAAAACAAGTTCCAATATCCTAGCATTAATAATTTTCGTTTTATTAGCAAATAAAAAGGGTCAGTTACTTCTGGGACACCATGTACTACGCTCATTGAATTCGGATTGAGTAGGGAAACGCTGGATCTGGGTTGGATCGTCATCACTCTTCTGTTTTCCATAGAACCATAACCTGTCCGGGTTAGACCACTACAATCGGTGGTCCGTCTAGTGAAATGTTAACCCGTCTTCTGAAATGTGTAGTATTTCGTCGGTTGGGATTACTTGTGGGCCCCTGCAGATAAGCATTTATGATAAACCCCCAATTTCATCTGCTTAGTAGCCCAATTTGCGGCCTTTTTTCTTGGAGGACCCCACCAGGCATCCCCATTTACTCTTGTTCTCATTGATTTTTGATAATTTTATATATTCAAATGTTATTTTTTTAAACAATTATACGCAGAACTAGATTACCTTATATTCACTGAGTACTAAGAGCTTGTTGTCTTGCCGGTTGACATCGGGCAATATTGACACAAGTCCTGTATGTTTCCTACAATTTACGCCATCCTTTTTCGTCTGCCGCCCATCTCCCCGCTTTTATTTTCTTTGTTTATGCATATTTTTATCAATTTCTATGCTTCTTATCAAAACAAAACATGCCAGCAACAACGGCCGGTGAAATTTGTGTTACGTGGATCCGCTGAACCTCAATTGTGCTACATCAGGCCAACCGATGAAGCAGAAATGGTGCCGACCGTGCCCGGATTGCCTGTTCCAACCTTCGATGGGCTCAGTCTACAGGGTATGGATGGTTGTCAACATTTACTTCCTATCTGGCAGTTGTTTTGAACGCAATGCTCGCATGTTACACAAAGGCACCCATTTGAAAGAGAGTCCATCCAAACGCCTTACCGACTAAAGCAAGGAAACTGACATTTTCATTACTGACTTATTCGCCGTCAACCATCTGCCAGTAGTAAGGACTTCAAGTCCGGTTGTTCAGTCATTCAGAAATTAATTTGAGAGTTAAGTCACAGGCTCATCACTGTCACGGCTGCTTTCTAGAAAAATTGATTACTGATAAGGGTGGCCTTCACCAGCACATCTTTGCAGTAAAATGGGAATGGAAATGCCCCTTTCTTCTTTTAGTTGTGCTCAAGGACACATTCTGACACTCCCACATGGATGGGTGACCTATTGATGTACATATGTTATCAGAAATGTAAGGCAAACTAACTTGAGCGTTTCGAGCCAAAGTTTTATCATCAGTCAACCATTTTCCAACCTCAGCCACGAGACATAAGGGTCGTTATTGCGTGCTTCATATGTCACGGTTTTCTAAAAGCTATGTTGGGAATTTCCTTCAGTACAAATTCATTTTTTCAAATGTATGTTCCTGTTTACTGTTGAACCTATCCCATCATTCGTAGCTAACTAATCCCCTAGAAGGTTCATTTCGATCCATTTTATTGGAGGGAAATTACGTTTCCCCCCTTTAACCTCCCTCTGCCCGATTTGTTAGCGCAACGGAAGGCTATCAAACATCAAGGAAAATATTAAAATCTGCACATATAGATGAATTATTTCAAGTATTAACCATATTGGCAGTCATGAAGACATATGTAGGTGTTTGTTATAGTAGTTGGTGCAGACAGGTCATGGTGAATACCCGTACATATGTGCGTTGAGTAAGTGACATGACGAAATTGGAATGCAGATACCCCAAGAAATGTAATTCCAAGGAACGACTTTCTTTGGAAAATGAGGAAACGCCCTGGGGATCCAGTGTCGAAAATTTACTGAATAAGGTTTCCTCATTTACCTAAAAACGTCTTTCCTTGAAAAGTGACGAAAATCTACTTTCGTTTTGAACGCATTATCATACTAGTAATGCATATTTACTCGGGGCATCAGTACCACAGCGTTTGGGATACATTGTGGCGCGTATTGCAATCCTGACTCGGCTGCTTCTTAAAGGCTTCTGCAGATACAGACAAAATAACCACTTCAGCAAAAGCATTCCAAACTTCAACCGCTCTCTTGGGGCGGAATAACTTACAGGCTAGGTCTGCCGTAAGTACCATTAGTGGATGACCTCACGGGTTATTTGTAGATGCTATCTATGAGAAGTCTCCAGATAACAGAACTTTCCGCGTTCAAGTCTCAACTTTTAAAAAGGAGTTGTCTTCATTACATTGATTTCCTATCATAAGACGTACAAATGCATGCACATCGTCCTGTATTGCAGAACTGCCTTTGAGACAGATGTACGTGATCTTGAACATCTGCGCTCCTACCGCGCAGGATTCTGATACCGACAGACCCTCACCATTCTACGTAGTAACTACCTTTGACAAAATTTGGAACACGTATGTCAGTTCAGCCCCGGATCCTACCTCTACAGCCTCCGGCCCAATCGCCACAGCATCCATCGTGCTTGGAGTTGCTCAGGTTCAACTTTTAAAGCCAAAAAAGGTAGGCAATGGATCTTTATCATGTAGTTGGTTATATACAACGCTTTGGCCGTCGCTCTCGACTATGTCCATCACGAGCTTCAGCATGTTGACGGCACACGCTGTGACTATGGCTCGATTATAGTGAAAATAGACTCGCCGAATCTACCCCACTCTCTCACTATCCCACTTACTGTGCACTGATATCAAGAAAAAAGCCGAGAAGACCGGAGATAGGGGAGGGCGCAGGCGGCTGGCGCGACCACCACTCAGTACGCGTACCAACAGCACACTTTATTACGTAGGCTCTCGCGTGCGCGCGAGCTTCATAAAGCAACTGCGATCTTCAGACCACGATTACTTAGTCGAGGAGAAGTCGGTAGAGGCCAGAATAGTAGGAATAATTTATTGTGTACACAAGGGAACGAAGAATAGATGGAGAGCGTTTTGACACCGGAGCACACGTCATTCCGCTGGAGCGCCGTGGTCCTAAGTCGTCTGGCGGCCGAGGGTGGGAAAAAGGGACTTGTTTGAGTGGTGCTTGGGCGGCCGCGAGAACGTAGACGCACATGTGTGTGTGTGTGTCCGAGTGGAAGTAGGTCAAGTCTCTGCAGGTCAGCACCTCTGTGATCACTGACTGAGGTATTGGATGACCATGAGACAGCTGGCCCTGAATAATGACGCCGGACAAAGCAATGGAGGTCGCCGGATGGCAGAGACCACTACAGAGCCAGCGCCCCCTGACTCTCAGTCCTCTCCTCAGCCACTTCACACACAACCTACAATGGTCTGATGGAGTATCCGGTAAATGCACCAGTTGATAGTACTACAAAGGAAAACTAACCGGAAATGAGCATTGTATAGCAGGTTATGCAAGGGAAGAAGAAGAAGAAGAAGAAGAAGAAGAAGAGAGAGGAAGAGGAGGAGGAGGAGGAGAGAGAAAAGGAAAGAAAGAAAACGAGAAATAGATGGTAAACGAGAACGATAATGAATGCGGGTATATCGATACATAATTGTTCCGAGTTTGGAGAAGAAGATACGATCACTGGAACAAGGACTTTATTTTCCTGACGTTTCGGATTCCGTCGGGCATCCTTAGTCATAGGTAATCGTAAACAGGTCTGAGACATGCGCAGAGTTTGTTCTGCGTTCACTCAGCCAATCAGAACCCTGAAATGCGCTCGTACACGATGCAGATAGTCCATAGACGGGGTCATAAGTACTTTATTGGACGGAAGTTCATCTACCTGTTATTTTCTGTCGCTGCGGATCCGGTATTAACGAAATCCGCATTTGAGCTCACTAATATTAATTTGAATTCCCTATGAATGGGTGAGGTGGGTGAAGGAATGGAGGATGTGGTAGATGCAGCGCAAGTTTGTCTGACTACAGACTAACTCAAGTATGAGGTACCAGTACGGCACTGGCTCCGCGGAACACGGGGCAAAAGTCGTTGCTTGTAACGGTTGAACTGGGGAAAATCCCTTCTCTGTCTTTCAAAAGAGGGAGTAATTTGATCGAATTGGATAACTATCTCTTAATGGTTAGAAGACCGCTGTCAGACGGTGTCTTGCCCTCGCGGTAAAAATGCTGTCTTCAATACAGCGGATGTTCTCTGACCTGTCTTTCTTTTCAGTGTTGCGCCCATCGCAACTCAGGCGGCCGACAGCTACGCGGCTGCCGGTTCCTGCGGTGGGGGATAGAGTGGTGATGACCCTCGGCGCACTTCTTTCCTCATAAAATAAAGATTGCTCATTATAATGAATCTAATGCGCTTGAATCTATCGCGGGGCGCTAAAAGCCGTGGCTTGGAGGGTTGCCAGCGGGCGGGTTAACTCGGACACCGCAGTCGGTCCACTGTGTCTTGTTGTGTGGTGTGGCTGCCTGCGGGCTGAGAGTCAGATGCAATGGCTGCTTCTTAATGTGGCCTTTATGGCGTTCCCTGTCGGGGGCATACCTAGCGAGACGTGCTGTTTGGTACGCGTGTTGAGGTATTTTTCGCGCCAGCCGTCTGTGCCCCCCGCCTTAGTTTTTTCCGGCCTACTGGACTCTGTCTTGGCAACCGGAATTAGGTTTGAGAGTGGTCAGAGAGTGGGGTAGACCCGGCCAGTTTACCTTCATTATTACTTCGCTACAGTCACCGCGTGCTTCAATTCGTTGAAACTCGTAGTGGATGTCGTTCAATACGACGGTCGAACTATCGGATGTTATTAAAATTTCGATATTTGCACGTTTTTATGAATTTCTTATTTCGCCAAAAACTAATGCATACATCTACTGCTCCTCATTTTCAGCGGTCAGTTGACTTTGTGATTGAAAATCCGCCATCAGCGGAGCGGGACAGTGTTTCAATTGAACCCCTAAAGGTGAGAAGAGAGTTTGCTTTATGGCATTTTTTTTAAAAAAAGGTCTGCAGTGCTGACGGTCATCTTAGACGAATCAAATTCTGAGGAAGCCATTCGTATCAGGACCGGTTGCAGTATGTGTTGAGGTTCAAAAAAATGCAGTCCACCTGAAAATGGCATAGATCTGTCCCCTGGAGCAATAGGTAGGAGACAAGGCCGGTTCTGATCACAAGCCTTTAGTCATGACAACACAGAGACAGCAGAAGAATTAATCCACGTGCCCACTGCAGCCTATTATAAGGCGCTGGTCCTTCTAGATTGTTCCTGGCCTATCACACGGGAGGGGGAGTTCTGGCGTGGTTTCCCACGCTGCGGGATGTTCTAGAACATTGCAGTGCATGCAGGGCGGGCGTCACGTGTGCTCAGGGCGCGCGCGACCGGCCTGCCGGCATGGCCCAACTGGGGTGCACTTCCAGCTCTGGGCTCTGAGTGCGTCACCGTTCGCGCCTCCATAACAGGCATGGTCCTTCATATGCGGGGGAACAAAAGCACGACCGCTGAATTCATTTTCCCCTTGACCCTTCCATACATGTGTTCAGTCTGTTCCACAGCACAAACACCAAACGTAGAAACTATCTAAAAAGGCTTTCGGCAATAAAATGTAATCTAAACGAGGTCGAAATTCTAAATAACTTGAAGTACAAACTCTCCCCGACTCATGCACGCTAGCATGCTCGCTTTCGATTGAATATTCCACCACATGGGTAAATCGCGCTCGAAGATTACATGGATAACAACCAAGCAGAAGCCCACTGCCCCGGGTTCGAAAATCTTTTAAAGACTTTAACTCCCTCCTTTTCATGTAAGACATTTTAAAAAGAGGTACTTGCATACCCATGAGGGTAACGAATGGGCATTTTTAGAAAGTTGATGTTTGATCTTTCCAGCGAATGATTAGCCAGTTCAATGCTTGCTAAGGCTCTCTACGATACATAAAACAATGACCGTGTTCTAGGTCTCTGGTTCTTCTTCCCTTTTCATTGAAAGTGACATCTGATCTATCGCCCTTTCAGGGTTCACTAGACCTCGGTTGTGAAAAGGTCCTGCGTATCTCCTGGGAGCCGAAGCTTCACCAGGTACTGCTCTATTGTGGTGTATCCTTGCCATTTTTCATCCAACACTACGGTTCACCCTAGGGGAGTCATTTTACCCCTCGGATCTCTGTGGGTGACTTAAAGTTTTACTTTATGACCTGCTATAAGTGTTGTCATCCTGGATTATTCTGAACAAGCCACAGCATTTGGAGTTCTTCTTGTATCCGTCTTCATTCCTCCATCCGGTCTTTTCCAATTCCATATTTCTAACCATATTTCCTTGAAGGTAACCTGGCTTGTGTCAAATTGACTACCTCTATTTTACTAGCGGGGTTTGAATAATTGCAAAAACTCCGGTGGTCTTGATGGGATTTAAACCCATACCAACAAGAGGAAGGTCTCAGTACAGTAAGCATTCTAGCCCACTGAGTTATGGTGATGGGAATGTCGCGTCTGATTCACAGACGTTTTCGGAGGATTCAGAAGACCCAATGAGTAACACCGATTCGGGAGAAAATGTCGTCCTTTTTCTGTCCCTTCGGATGCAGCTTTGTCAAGCGTTATCGAAAGCTGTCTACTTCTTCAAGTTGACAGCCGTTAATGTCCAGGGGTGCCTTCTCCTGCTCAGGGATGCAGCTAGACAATAATGTTGTCTTCCCGCTATTTATGGACAAGCCAACCGGCATAATGGTCTCATTTTCCCGTGACATTACCGACGGTAGATCACCAAAGCTTGAGGCTAGCAGTGCGATATCATTCGCATAGTCGAGATCAGTCAGCCGGCGTCCGGCTGTTTGTACTCAGAGTACTGCAATAATCAGGCCAGATCTTAAGTTATTCCAAAAGTCAGAAAGCAACTGTGTGCGAATGTTATTATGCGCAGAAATCCCAGCTTCTGTCTGAGGCAGCAGTAGTCACTGGTGAAGACAGGGCTAGCGTTGGCTGCCTCCGTTCACGCTTGAGAGGCAGCGATGGCAGCTACTTTAATGTTTGTGCAACATTTTCAGGTGGTTTGGAGTTGAGGCGTATCGCATTGCCCGAGGGGTATCGTTCCTCGTAGTCCATATCGCATCAGCCAAGGGGGGGGGCCTGTTTAAGTGTCGCTTAAGCAGCCGCGACTAGCTGGATCCACATGTGTGTGGCACTGGAAGTCGGTCAAGTTTCTGCAGGTTGGATTGTCTGAAACCGCTCGCTGTGAGTTTGAATAAATTTGGGGTGTTGGGCATTGAACAAAGAAGTCGAACAGCAATGCTGGCTGTCGACTATAGGCCAACCACAGCAAGTTGTGAACGCACCACTCACGAAGGTAACCGGAATCCTGGTATTCGCCGGATCTACAGTAGCTTATATCTGATGAAAGATTGGAGATTGGGGGATTTAACATACATTTGAGATTGTTTATTTAGTTCAATGGGTTGAGTTGAGGCGCAAAATGGTGCTTACTAGAATTTAGTCCCGTTCGGATCAGTATACTGGGAGAAAATATAGGCGAAAATAGGCGAAATCCAGCGTTTTTTAATATCCGAGGAATTTCCTACGTTATTAAACGTTGCGGGAAAGAAATTCCTGTTTATGCATGTTGCACTATAAAAGAACATTCATGAAGAGCAGGAACTTTTTAGTTATATCTGTTCACAAAACAGAAAATTTTGTTTTCCATCCATAAAATTGAGGTTAGTGTTATTATGAGATAGTGCATTATTTTTTGGAAACAAGAGCCGGCTTATTTAGAAATTTAAATGTTGCAAATTTATCAAGTTTTGTACTACAGAATTAAAAATTAACTTTGAAGGCTGTTACTTGCTCAACCCCATATAAAAATGTATATTGTATATATGAAGGGTTGTAGGCAAGGAATGCGAATGAAAACTTTATAAGCATATAGTAAATCAATCGATTGCGCAGTCAATATAAAGTTGAAGACAGTTACCATTGCACACATATGAGTGAGATGTCGAGGGACATTGTGATATAGTTTTCGCAAAAATCGCTTTTGATTTTATTGCTACTCTGCTCCGCATTTGTTATTTTAGAACTGAGCCTAGAAGTAACCAAATATATTAAAACTGTTCCGATTTGGATAGAAAGATTAGCTCGTTCATTTATAACAGAAGATGTGTTCATAATTTTTAGGGGAATCAATAAACTGAACAAAATTTCCCATTTTGATGTTGACTTAATCTTACAAAAAATAAAGTACGCAGACATCCGACGCCAAAATGTATTAATTAAGCTGTCTACTAAGAGATAACTTGTTATAGAAATTTTTTAATCAATCTTAGGCATATTCATTCGTGAATTTTGTTGTGGACCTTAATTTTTCTCGGCAATAAGTTTGCACGTGTGGGTGGTTCTGAATCCATGACATGCCCAGAATCCTGCATGAGTAAAAATGTTTAAAAGCTCGTTGTTTAGGTAAATGCTTTTAAGATATATCTTATTTCGAAGGATTTGAAAAGCACGTAGTATAAAATCATTATTTATTGTCAATCGACTGAAGCCTGTGAAAATTGTAAAGTCTTAATTAGCATTTCAAGCAAGATCTGAACCTCTTCGTAATGGAAATATCAAAATAATTACAAAAAATTGGCGGAAGGCAATTACTCTTAGTGTACAAAAAATAGTACGATTACAATTTTCCCTGACAATTTTATTTAATTTTTTTATTAACTGACCAGCATGTCCTCAGGTGAGCTTAAGAAATATATTACTCCCTTGATTTCCGAATGGGGCATATCATGTGAAAACGTGGTTGCCTTTGTCCAGCGTAACTCAAGTGATGCATAAACAGGAAAAACAACTAGCAGTTCTCGTGAAAACGTGTTAGATTACATACTCGAAATTTGGGCTGTTCGGTAACAGCCATACATTACATTTCACATAATATGCAAACATATGTATTCGAAAACTTTACAAAAGGATTATTGTCCTACGTAATTTTACTTGTGCTGCTTTATTTACTCAGTGGTTTTGCATGAACAGGCTTCCTTTACATGTAAAACATAAGTTTACCTAATACGCCCGATTTCTACTTTTTCGGAATTTTGCACTTTGCTAAAAAAGCTGGTATTTCTATAAAACTTTATATTCCTTCATAAATCACAATATGCCTTTTTATGAAGAACAAACATTACTTTCTTGCTGTAAGATTTTGGGGGCCGCAGCTTGGGCTGCGTTTGAGTAAGGGGGACTTAATTGTAAAAATCGTTCGATTTCATGAGATAGTGCATCTACTGTACTAGCTACAAGGATGCCCTGCCAATCAGAAGTGTCCTTCATATAATCTGGGCGTTACAGTAGATGTGCTATGTCAGGAAATTTTAAATATACTTCTAAAATGTTTTTTGATTAAAAATATCATGTCTCCAGATATTTTAGCTACTTCTGGATGTATAAGCTTATTTCTGGGTGATTAAAAAAGCTACACCCTATAAAAAATGGCTAAGTGTGTAGTTTGATTAATCCGAGATTTTGTAAAGATTCATTTTCATTCATAAAACATTGCATCCGTGCATTTATGTATATTGCTTCTGCACTTTACAACCTGGGCCACAGCTATTGCCAACGTTTATCAGCGCAATGTGACATCTTCTTATTAGCATATATAAATGGGACATTTTCCTTACATTAAGAATATAGGGCTTTAGTTTGTATATCCTGAACGCGCTTGTAATGCAGGTCGGGTTCAAAAGTATGGCTTTCAAAATCGAAAGTCACCCCTCTTCTCTGTATAAACTTAAAGGAGACATCACTTGCTACCAAGTACCTACAAGAAAAAGTAGTTTTTGCATGTTTTCTATAAAATATCAGCACATTAAAAATCAATGAGAAAAATTAATGCTCCTCGCGTATTCATTTTTGCAGAGTGCCGCTTTTGCAGGTTACCGGAGAAAATCCTGACGTGACTGAAATATCTGGGAATTATGCTGCCCAATAACTAACTGTAAAATTCTATTTAAGTACTCTTTTTAAATCAAAAACATATTGTACAATTTCATACACTGCATTTCTTCAGCTCCGTTCGCAGTATGTTTGATGGCTATTGCAATGAGCAGTCACTCTCATTCTTTCTCAATTCCTCATTTTTCCCATTAGGACCACAAGCTTGCCGTAACATTCAACATACTCTTCAAAGGAGATGCGGTACACCGTCAAGCTGTCAATATTCTGGGCCAAATAGTGTGAAGTTCATCCGAGCTCTGTTGCATTATTCATGAACCTCACATTTTCCCTGATTTTTTTTCTACTTTCAGTGTTTTACACATTAACACTGCGAGTTTTCAATAGTTTTTTTTTTTAACTGGAGGGCTGATTAACGAACCAACGTGCACAGTTATTCTTCGCACGTAACATATTCAAATTGTGGTGTGTACTTTTACCATAAAAGTAGATGTGTTTTAAAACTTAAAAAGTGACGACGAGAGTGTTCTGCTACTTTGCCTGCAACATACACGTAACCCTGATGGTTGACATGAAATCGCGTTTTCAAAACAAACTGGCGAAACGTGGGAAAGAGAATAGCCTGTAATACAGATAACCTCGAACTAAATTCTACTTAGATTAGGGTTGATGAGTTCGGGTTAGATTTTGCGTAATTTGTAATGCTATAACTAGTGTTAGAATATGGAAACAGTTGCCTTCGTTTTAGTATTTAGCACCTGCTCACGTTTACAACCGTTGGTATTCCTTACCTTCCTTCGGGAAAATTATTTACCTCGGGACAAGTTATCGCAGGCCTAGGAAACAGGCATCCAGAGTAGTAGACTCCAAATTGCAGATAAGCAAACAATGATGACCATTTATTTGTATTTCAAACGCTGCTCTCATCAGCTGTTTAGGCATATCTGATGAAATGGGAAATTAATACAAACGAAAAAAGTTAATAAACTCTCAATTACGTCCTCTACCCGATCCGTTGCTTTCGTCCAGTGTCCGCGCGATTGGGCCTCGAGTCTTTCTCACAGTCGTCATATCAAGACGCGCGGTATTCTGCCATCGCTACTGTTGTCACCATCAGAGCTGCGCACAGCATCATACCCTTGCTAAAACCAAAGAACTAACGAGTACTTATATGAGTTGCGCTATTTCAGTACTACAACCATAAGAGCTACCCTCCTCTTTGCCCTCGTGGAGTGTGCCCTTATGGGTTCTATGCCTGTCTGCGAAATGCGAGGATGTGCGACACGAACGTTAATAACGTTAACGTTAATCTGCCGATGTTAACGGAGACAGAAAAAATCGAAATGGACGGCAAATATTTTGATTCTCGCTGATGAACGGTCAGCTGATCGCTAACGGGACTCATCGGCCCCGTTCTGCCCTGACAGTCGTAACAGTTAGTGGTATAAGCAGATAGTATTGCCGGCAAAGACAAGGGAGACTGGGGTGGCCTTTTCTGGCCTAGTCATACCGAGACCCAAGTGGTGCCCCACTCGAGCCTCAAACTCGCAACCTTTTGATCAGAGTCAAACGACCTAACCATTGACGCACGGGCTCGTTGTCTATCCGGTTTAGGTCAGAGGATATTGACACTCATGGATGAACCTTCATCTGACAGCTACTGGGACTCATCTGTCCCGCTTTGCCTTGCTTTGGTTCCTTGATTCTTCTCTACCTCATTAAAAAGGGGCGTTGATTGTTCGAATTGCAGATATACATGCACGAGTAGGGAAGCAAATTTAACCAACAATGGATCAAATCCCACTGAACAATTTGGTTTGGTGTATCGTAGCACGTGCCTAAAGCGTCTTGTAGTCACATCGGTCAGCCTGAAAACGCACACGAATATTATATGGTTGTGATGAAGAATTATCAGAGTTGGCTGCCCACACCTTTGAGACAGTCACCGAGATAAGCATCCACACCAGAAACAGGAAAGAAGGAGAATTGCTTGAAGCCTGGATACCAGATGAGAACTCAACCAATCGACGTATCTATCTGAGGCCGGCATGCAGAGCCTGAGTTGGTCAGATCCAGGCCAGCGCCTCCTACAATTGTCACTTGTTCCATGGCCGCTTTTTTCTCTGACGGTGTAACCGTTTCGGTGATCTATCAGTCCTTCATTTCCTACTCTTAACAACTAGTCACAACTCCCAGTTTCTGCAAGGTGTCTGAAGTCATACAAGGGCATGACTCATCTATCTGCAGCAATATTAATAGAAACTGGGTACAGACTGTATTTTGCAGATGCCTTCTTATGACACGCATATATTACAGCTTTTAAACACTAGTTGAAATCTGAACAGCAGGTAATGGAATACCATTTCCTTTAAAAAGCATAGAATGAAACCAGCTTGCTCAGCATGCCAATGGTGGAGTCAGCATGGTGGTTATTTTTATCTATGACTACTAGTTTGCACGATTATTATTATTAATATTGTGGGGAGTGGAAGAGGAGGAAAAAAAGGAAAAAAAACCGGAGGTGTAGGAGGAGGACGAAGCTCCTTGTAACTGCTCAACTCAAGTCGGTTAACACATGCGAGCCTACTAGCTCCCCTTGTCAACGAACGCCATGGGCCTACACCTCAAACCCGTGTTCACGCCCCAGGGGTCAGGATTTATTCCATTATCCTCTTAAGCTGCCAACCCCTTTTAGTCCACGGCAATCAATCGGTCGCGGTTGCTGGGGTAACTCTTCAGGCAGGCGCCTAAACCGCACCCCCACAGGCTTGCATGCGGGCAGCAACAATTGAATCGACGGCAGAAAATCGCCTTATCCAGCTCTCTCGACAAATCTTGACTTCAGGGAGCTGTCTATTCGTTAATTTCGTGGACATTGGGGCACCCCGCACCCATGGGAGATTCGGGCTCAAGCATGGCAAGCGGTAAATGCTGACTTCACGGCACGCCAGACGCTTCATTCAATCTTGTGCCCTAGTTCCCTGCATTGAACAGACCGCGAGTGCCTGGGGGGTGGTAAAAAGAACGGGAGAGAGAAATATGTCGATTCAATTCACATCTGGTGTTTGATTTTCTATCCCTAGATGTAGTCATATGCGCTTTAACATCATCCTGATGCGCCGACAGTCATGGCTTTGAAAACTGCCAACTGGTGGTGTAACGCTCTCTTACTCACGAATGAGGACAGGCAGCAATGGATCCTTATTAATGACAAGCAGACCTTCTTCCAGACCAAGCCCATTGGGATTCGGAAGCCACATCTTGTATGACAAGCGTATACTTATAGTTTCATTTTAGCTGTCGATATGCTCACTTTCACCTTCGTCCATCGGTATTGGAATGGGGAGAAAGGTAGATACTTTGCAAGCCTGCTTCAAAACACATAAAAATCAAGAACTGTGCATCTCTGAACCCATCCGCCGGGAGTAATTATCTGCTCTGTTACCTGCGACGGCAAGGAGGACTGGTATGGTCCTCTAAATGGGACACGGGAATAGGAAAGCCCCAGAAGCCGGATAAGCCGCGAATTGACTGAAGCCCGGGCCTCTGATGAGAGCTGAGTCGATCGATTTATCAATCTGGTGCTGGCATACAGAGCTCTGCGCAGTCTTCTGGACTGGTTTTACTAATGTTTGATTGGCCCCCTACCCCTATAAATGTTGCTTGTTTTTATTATGGCTTTTATCTCTAGCGATGGACTCTAATAGGAGTTCGAAAGTTCAGCTGAATAAAGGCATGATTCTGGTGAACAAAAAACCTTCTTCTTCTTCTTCTTCTTCTTCTTCTTCTTCTTCTTCTTCTGCTTCCTTTTCTTATTTTCTTTTTCTTCTTCTTCCTCTTCTTCTTTTTTATTCACACTTTATGTGGCGTGCCATGTCGCAATAGTATTTCCTTTCCATTAACCAGAAAAACCAAAGACCCTTCGTCGCGCCATTATTGCTGTTCTGCTCAGTTGTCTGACTTAGACCTTGCATAGAGGAGGCAGTCATCTGAGATCCCATCACTGCGTCATTCCAGCACGGCCTCGTAACCGTAGACTGGCTTTATCGATTTATTTCGCTGACAGTTGCATCGCCCTGTGGGAGCCAAATAGGCGCGTAGGCAGGCATGCGCCCTGTCGGGGTCGAGGTCGCGACACGGGTGTGATCACCTCCTCTGTAGGGGCTAACAGTCGGGGGCATACCTAGCGAGATGGCTGTGTCAAGTGTGCGCGTGCTGAGTGTTTATCGCGCCAGCCACCTACACCCTCCCTCATCCCCGGTCTTATTGACTTTGTCTTTACACCGGATACGGAGGTGGGAGTGGCGAGCGAGTGGGTAGATTCTGCGCGAGTCTGCCTAAACTCCTGTTTTCTCTCGTGCAAGTTCTCTGCGTTGCTCCCGCTTGCTGTCGCTTTCGTGTTGCTTGCCCAGCTTGCTCCCGTGTATGCTTCGGCTTGCTTCAGCGTTTGCTGCGGCTTGTTGGAGCGCGTGGTGCCCATCGTCGAAATCGACGGGAGAACTGTCGTCGTCTGTCGTGTATGGGCTAACAGCTAGTAGGTTGTTGTCGACGCCGGTGTCGACAACTGGGGTGCTGCCTCTTAATCAACAATAAAAATGACTACCCTGTCTTGGCTGTTTAGTCCGAGGAATTTCTGTATGACTCTCGGAATAAACACCCATGGAGTTTTTCTTTCAAATGTCTAACCTAATAACTCACTCGTACTTTCTTGAAATTCTGATTTGTTGTGGTAAGATTTTAATTATTACCTACCTTTATAGGTTAAGAAGCCTATAAGTTATATTCTTTTTCCTGTTTAATAAAATTAAAAGTTAAAAAGCTGGCGACAATCGGGAAAATATGCCTCGAAGAAGATTTCGTAAGCCTTTGTAGAGGACGATTTCGTAAGCCTTTGTAGATTTCGCCACCAGATAGGACACCAACACCACCTAAACAACAAATTTCTTCTGTCGAGTCGAGCACAATTATTGCCTTGCGTCATCATTTCTACTAATTAATGCCTGAAAATAATCAAGCTCTAACTTAACCCGCTCAAGCCAGTTAGTTACTGGTTTCCTTTAAAAAGACTGCGGTAAGGATACTTTCTAAGTAGCACCATGGTATTTTATAACCCCGGACTTCTGTAAAACACAAATGACGGTAATGTAGAAAATATTTCTATTGGCTTTTAGCGATAGCATATAAAAATATTCCTTTAGTCTACTAGAAACCAATCGTTTCAAATATTGAAAGCAAATTATATAAGATTATAGGCATAGTGGATACACCGATGTTTAGATATCACAGAAATATAGCATAATTATAGTAGTTTTTACAGGGCTGTTACGTTTGTTTCTTGTTCAAATATGTTGTACGCTTGACAAGCCACCTCGAAATATGAAAGGAAAAGCATTCATTTTACCACCGCTCCTGTAAATCAAAGCCCTGTGGTATTGGCTTGCTTTGGTGACACGAATAAATTATGTAAATTTTTAAGGATGAGTATTACCAAGACCAATCTTATGAATATTTCTCAAGAAATAATACAATTTCGCCGTGTCTTCAGTGGTTAGGAATCAAACAAGACTGGCGCTAGGGTGGTAGTGGATATTTGCAAGCTAAAACTGTTAGACAGGGTAGACTGTGAGTATATGGTTATGGGTCGAGTACGCGGAAACGCGTACGAACAGCTTTTATATTCACGAGGACGTGATGACATGGGAGATATTTTAACGCAATCAGTTAATCGCCAGGGTATCAATGCGGGTTATTGTCTTACGTTTGTGGAGCTGTGATAATTATAATCCATCGGTGGTGTACTGCTTACAGCCCATGAGATATTATTGTCCTGGTATTTGAACCACGCAGGTTTCGCAATAGTGAAGAGTTTTGACTGGTTGTAAGGTGGTTGTGGCAGCTGCAGCATAGCAAGCGTGCGTGCGTGCATGTGTGCCACCGATGGCAGTGCATTGCCGCATCCCTCCGACTGTTTCGATTGGCTGGTAGTCAGTGCTTCTGCAGGCGACGGCGACGGGAGGCATAAAGTCCAAAGGCGACGAAAGAGCAGCTTGGGCTGTGCGCGCCGGTGGTTCAGTGGTAGAATGCTCGCCTGCCACGCGGGCGGTCGGGGTTCGATTCCCGGTCGGCGCAGGTCCCACTCCTTTTACCAGTCTTTGACGGAAGCCAGCGCCTTGGAGAAGTAGGCCGTTTCAAGGACCCTCTTGTCTTCCCAGCCCGCACCGGAGGCCAAGTATATCAGATGCTTCCAACCCCCTTCAAGTATAGTTGTCAACTAATATGGTTTTTATCTCCGGTCTTAGACACGTAATAGAGACCCTTTATTGATGTGCCTCTGGCTGCATGAAATTTGCAGGATGCACCCAAATGGGTCTGCGTGTCGGCAACTACGGTGCAGCACCCCATCCTTCCGACTGGTTTGATTGGCTAGAAGTCAGTGCTTCTGTTGGCAGCGTACAGTTCAAAGGCAACGAAAGAGCGGCTTGGGCCGTGCGCCGGTGGTTCAGTGGTAGAACGCTCGTCTGCTGCGCGGGCGGCCCGGGTTCGATTCCCGGCCGGCGAATCTTCCTTTTTCTTTGTCACATTCCGCGCCGAAAGAAGGTACGATGAGAAAGCCTGCCTCCGAGGCCTTCTCTGGCTTAAGATACTGACCTAGTTAACCATTGGGATCCCATAACCGGATCCCGTTAAGCAGAGCGAATAGAACATTCATTTTCTGTAAGTTTATTGAGACGTTGGCACAGCGAGTAGGACCTGTTGGGTACCCAACAACGGCGTAAGCCAGTCAGCCAGTAGCTGACCTCATTTATAATTGATGATGAAAAAAGGGGAGATTTGTACCGGAGTTCTAAATTTCTTATGATTAATAATCATCGTTTCCATCCCACCCGCATGGCAAGATGGGCGTGCAGAGGTCATTTAACTGGGGGAGGGGAGAGCAGGGTAAGTTGTGAGTATTGGTCATGGGCTGAGTACGCGAAATGAAAATCATTATCACGTAAGCGGAATGAACACCTGTCGCCAGGGGGTGAAGGCGACCTACGATCACCATCTGGCATCGGCGTCAGCTGCGAAAGAGGGACAGAGAGAACCTATATTAGCGTCTCCTGACAGCGCAGCACTAGATTCGTTAGCCGTATAGGCACTGGTTTGGCTTTTGCTAGCCCCCGTTAGCGCAGGACCTTAGAGAAGTTGGTGTGTCCGGTAGACAACCTGACTCGATGAATTGTGTCGACTCATGTGGTTTATTCTATCATAATCATGCGGCCCTATCTAACCACAGGTTTCTGTGATGTGGTAGCTTGCACACTGGCCTTCCCGTCCCGCGCTCGAGAAAGGATCTGAGGCCGCAAAATTGGCCCCATCAAATTCATATGGGAAGTGTTTGTGGAATAACACGAACAAGAGGTCCTTGCCCCTACGAGAACGTTAGCGGAGACCGAGGAATGCATCTGGGGTGAGTATTAGCGAGGTCAGAACTCATAATAAAGTCGTAAAAAATCTGGGGGGGGGCTCTTATCGAACAAGTTGACTTAAATTGCGAGAGTACATGGGCGGGGTGAACGCTCACGGATAGGTCATGGGACCCACTTCTCCTGTCCCGCCCTGGGGCTCCTCCTGGGACCCCGCTAGCAGCCACGCAGCGGCTAATGACCGTAAAGAAAAAGGAAACTGGAATGGCTATTTCCGGTTCTTTGGCCGTTGGCAGTCAGCCATAGCCAACTGGGGGCGTTTGATGGCTACACCACAAGTTGCGGTTTTCAGCCTCGGCTAGTGCGCCATCTGGAATTGGATATGGCTAGCTGAAATGACCATTCCGGTCTACCCAGTCTTTGCAGGCACTGTTCATATGCCTATCACGAATACGCTTCAAACTATAAAATTAACCGTTGTCAGTCCGGTTATCGAAGAGGACAGACGCGAGATCAAGCATACTTTACGTGCCTGTTTATTTAATTTCCACCTTTGTTTAAAAATCCCACCACAAAGGTCGCAATATCCACGCGCGCGTGCAGTTAATCAAAAGCATTTTAATTAATTGCTTCTCCCCCCGGGCTAGTGACCCCGCCCTCCCCCCTGTTTAAGGCCTCAAATGGAGCGTCCGAAGAAGGTGTGCGCATTAACACTTCTTATGGTTGTACTGATCAGAACTCAGTGAGGCGCACTGATCTCGCTTATTACTTTCGCTCGGTTGCCTACGCTGGCCTCAGGGTCAGGAAGAACGCACCTATTAAATGACGAATACCCCGGCTCTGAAGGTCCCGACGGATGGGAGCTAATTTCAGAGAGAGAGAGCTCTCACCTCGTGGAAATTCACACAAAGTGAGGAAAATACGCGGCGACGGGCCAAACGAGAGAGGGGAAATGTCTGCAAAGAGCCCAGAAAGGAGGTTTGAAAGCAACCAACCGGCTTCGTGCGAGTGAATAGGCGGCTGGGTTTTAGGCGCTGGGTCGCTGTCTTCACCTTGTATTCCTTAGGAACATTTTTCTGCTCAAACAGGGAAAACTGTGCTCAAATAAAACCGTATTTTCTTGAGTATCAGCTCGTGGTACTTATTAACGCTGACTACTGGCTATTCACACTCACGTACCTGTACTTAATTGCATTAACCAATCACTTCAACAGTAATGGTATCGAGAAGAAGACTTGATCGCTGGGACAATACGTTTATTTGCCTGACGTTTCGATATCCATCGCGGATTCATCATCAGAGACCTGAGTATGAAACAATAGCAGAAGTAGCAGTAGTAATTCAGAAACACCCGTTTCTGCTACTGTGTCCTACCCATGGCTCTGATGACGAATCCGCAACAGATGTCCAAACGTCAGGTGAATAAACATATTGTCCCAACGATCGAGTCTTCTCCTCAATTGCTTTCTGGGACGCGCATGTTCGCTTGTATTGGCAGTAGTGGTATCTGTACCTTTGAATTGCTTTGACAGGAAGTAAGGAATACGCTTTATTTCGAAGAGAATATCCAAAATTGTCAGTAATAAAGTGCTATACGCCCTGAGAACACGGATAAATTAATAAAATGCTCAAACTCTAAAGCTTTGCATGAAATCCTCGTCTATTATGGCGAAAAGTATAATTTCAGCTTCTTGATTTCTGTTTATTACACGTGAGTTGCTAGGACTTGCAGTACAGAATGCTGACATGTCAATTTACAGCCAGACATATGTCGGAATGTTCGGTACATAGTATGGGAAGACCCCGCATCCATTAATTCAAAGTGAAAGGGATCAGCGACTTGCTTGGCCGTTGCGAGGTGGATGAGTTTAAATATCAAAAAGTCGTTTTTAAGCAAGGCTAGAAAAATGAACGGACAGCAGAAGAGAATGAGGAGGAAAATTAAGACATCTCTAAGTCGTCACATTAGGGTTTAAGGTGTACGATAAGGATGTAACCGACGGATATAATATAGGAGTTTAACAATTTTAATGAAGGGAGTTTCAATAAAAAGGGAGAATGAACAACTGGATGTCAGAGTAACACCGAAGTACCGATAGGAGGAAAGCTCATTGAGCAGAATGTCCAATAATTCAGGACTGGGAGAGGCTCGCAATCGGAAAACGCACTTGACTGACTTCTAACAGCTGAGGTCTGAAGGTTGTATGGCAATGGTATCTTACGTAGTCCCAGTCATATAACGAGAATCAAGGGTGCCCGTAGTAGGCGCACGGGTGGGGAGTAATAGGGATTTTACGGGCGGACAGCATAATCCACGAAGAATGAACGCCGAAAACTCATTTGTTTCAGTACACCAGCAGCCACTGAAAACCCGTCCACTTAGTTTAAAAATGGTAAAAAGCAGAAGTAACTAGTTAACTAACTCGCAAGTAGCCTATTTTTTGAAATCAATTTGAATGCAAGTAAAACACTACTGAATGAGAAAATTCATATATTAAATCACAACAGAAGCAGACAATCTATAAAGGTGTCACACAAAATTAGGAAAATATGAAGAGAAATCCCTGCAAAAGGCAGTACATATGGTATTGTGGGTGGTTTCTTTTCATGTGTCCTAATTAGACGGCTATACAAATAATTCTTATCCTATACTTGCCCTAGTCGTCGTATACGAAGCCCCTCTTCCAAGAAGCACTGGGCCAACATGGCAGCGCAAACAAGCCAGGCGGGCATCGACCTTGTCTAGCTAAATCCCCCCAAATGCTCACGTGACCAGTTAGTGGAGGCAGGACCTATCTAACCGCTGAAGCATGAACGACTTAGACAATTGATTCGCGAAGTCGTTCAGGGGAACATCTGTCGCCTGTCATTCCTCGACCACCCCCGGAGACAGTGCTGGCCGATCGTAAGCTAATAAGTAGCCAGTTTTCTTTAATACGTAGCATATGCCCCAACCTAATTAGCAGAAGGCTGGGGATGAGGAGGGGGGAGGGGCTTGTGCACGGACTAACGTAGGAAACCCGCAGCGTCTAGTGATTGGGATGGTCTATTGTTCAAAAGAATAGGATTAGTTTTTCATACAGGATGAAGAATATGTTCTCATGCCATTCGAGGTTCGGAGCACAAAGACTTCGTAGGGGAAGGTGAGGCTAAGGGGGGAGAGAGATGTACTCTACCTAGGGCCAGGGTTAAACTGTCTTTGTATGAGAGGCTGCGCGTGGAGAGGGGGCTGCAGTTGCCGTGGCTAGCTCGCGTCAAAGCAATCTTTGCCAAAGCTCACGGCGGCTGTTCTCAATTTCCGGGAACAGCCAATCACAGGTGCCGCAAAGCTGGCACCTGGCCTGGCAACGAATCACACGCCTGCACGCGTAGGCAGACCCAGTCAATGACCGCTGGCCGCTGGCATGTCTGCTGCTAAACCGGCACGTAGGACACGGCTGGACTCCTGGCTGGTCATGCGCTGCGAAGTCAAACTTCTTCCTGCTTATTCTCCATTCCTCTGTATACAGAATGCATTATTCCTATTACTCTGGCCTCCGCAGAATTCTTCTCTCCTGAGGTACCATGGTCTGAAAATCGCAGTTGCTAGCGTTTAAATCTCTTAACCCCTGCGATAAAGCAACAAAAACAAGAGATGTGGTAGGTGGTGCATATCACTAAAGGCTAATCGAAATTCAAGAATATGCTTTCGGTTGGAAAGTAGTAGATTGGTGGGATCGTAGTATTGACTATCAGCTAGAGTTATCGAGTGGGTGTTAAGGCTAATAAGGTTTAACCCTAACGGCTATGATCTTCCGGACCTGGTTCCTTAGGAGATGAGAGAGAAGTCATGGGAAGTCCAGAGTAGTAGGAAGAATATATTCTTTACAGAAGGAATTGGAGAAGGGGTAGTAGGTTTGGCATGGCGTTCGACCGTTAGGGCCCTGTGAGAGCGCGTGGTCGTCAGAGCGGCCAACGACATTGCCTGCATCCGCCCCACTCGGGATGAAATCCCAAGTGTGGTCTAGTGGCAGTAATCCGGGGCGGCAGCTGAGAGCTCTCTTTGTCTCGACAGCCTTCATGTTGATTGGTTGGACCGTGCGAGGGTGGGCACCGGCGTGGGCGGTCCATGTCTCGTGCGCCAACTTGCGTCTGGATCGTAGCACACCGAAAACTACCTTCACGCGAGGTCTTCTGCTCTGAGTGACCTTGTTTGTGGCGTCAAGAGTTAGGAGGGTGTCGAGCAGCAGCGACCACTAAAGAGTAATCCCAGGATACTCCAGTTGTGAAGAAGAATAAGTGCTAAAGCATGGCGATTATTGGTCTGATGTTTCGGATTCTCGCTCGACACAATCTTCAGAGGCACTTACGGATACGGGTGGTGAGGGCGACGGGGGGGGGCTGCGTGCCTAATCCAGTTAGAAAAATGCACACCCCATCATTGATGGTAGTATATGAGACAATGCCTGCTCGTTAGTCCACGTCTGAGTTGGTACTTGCCGACATTTCATAACCGTTCTTGCTTCTTGGTTTGCTTAGGACTTGGCAGCGTGACTCGCTGTCACTGGAACCTTAAGCCGCTTGTGTCCTCTCCATATGGTTTATTACTCTGTCGAGGTAATGTATAGTCGGGCGAGGTCACTGTGCCCATTAACTATTTGCGGGTCAGAGGGCCAAGACTCAACCAATTAACGACTCACAAAGTTGTCCGCTCTTGTGAGCATTTTGGCCTCGTCAAACTTAAAAAGGTGACTGGGTCCCGTCGCATGAGCCGCGACCTGAGAATTTGACATCATTATTCCTCACCGTTGGCGCATCCGCATACTGAGTAGTTTGCCAGTTTCTCCGAGGCCTGATCGCTTCTATCAATAATATTAAAATCCTACGAAAAAGTTGATTACGTAATGCCCTTCTGTTCGGTCGCCTGCAAACACAATTTACTACAATGACTGCTGAATTGGTAAAGAAGATAGTTTCTGTTGATTTTGAGGGAAACTGGAAGATACCTCCTTCTTAGAGTAGAAATCTTCCAGAAGACCTTATGCATCGGCAAATGTCTAAATGAGGGTTTTTTGCATGCTTCCTATCAAATATGCTGAAAAAATGAAGAAAAAAACTCGCACTATTAAAGTAATAATATTTTGTCGTGTGCCTTTTCAGGCAACAGAGAAAACGCACATTCGAAAGCCGACTTTCTGGCTTAACCGAAACACCTTTGGGTGGTACAGTTATAGAATCTCGTCTAGAAAATCGTACCTAATGAAAGGGCATTTCAAATTTGTGTTGAAAATTTCGCGAGATACGCAATTTACGGCACCAGGTAGTGTGAGCCCCTAGTTTCCTGATCGTCTGATAGGTTCGACTTTAGAAAACTCTCGTGGTCAGCAGTTGTCTAGTAAGTCTTCCGGGAATGGCTAACAAAGTCTCTGTTCTACATGCGATAAAGCTGTAGAAACCGTCATTTTCGAGAGTAAACTCCTGCACTTCGAGAGAATATGGGGTCATTGTTACCAATAAGCTTCATTCAGACCACCTGACAAGTTCAGAAATAGAGAGCTGACCCTGCACTTGATGGTGTTTCATTAGGTGAGCCTTCATTCGACCTCGTTTTCATGTTGTGACACGACTTTTAGTTGCAGTCATGTGATGCCGCGCTAACATCTCGGAGTACTGACCGCTTGCAGCCTGCTCTGACCTCCACTGTCCCAAGAGTCTGACTCATTCTGAACTGACTGTACACGCCAAATAAACGTGAATGAGCGCGCTTTAATGTTCTCAGCAAACGCCTGTCCCCCCTTCCCCCGGTCAGTGGAAGTATGGTATGGCTGCCGTGTGGATCATCAACTGTATGCACCCAGCCAGTTGGCAGTACCTGGTTGTGAGATGAGTTCAGTTCAATTCGGTGTATTTGAGAAGAATAGGCTTACGTTTTGAGAAGAAGAAGAAGACTCGATCGCTGGGACAATACGTTTATTCGCCTGACGTTTTGACATCCGTCGCCGATTCATGATCAGAGGCATGAGTAGGAGACAGTAGCTACTGTCACTGATCGGTCGGCCAAGTGCTGTTAATAAGAGTATCACAGGGGGTTAAGAGAGTCTAACCGTGCAACTGCCATCTTCAGACCATGTTTACTTAGCGCTGAGGAGGGAAGTCTTTAAAGGCCAGAGTAGATGGAAGAGTTTATTGTGTACACAACGGAAGAGGAGAATACATTGACTTGGGAGAGATACGTCCGATCAGTATGTTGACCGGGCCCAAGTGAGGTCTTAGAGTAGTCGGGCCAGAGGACAGATAGAAGGAGATCTTTCATTGGGTAGGTCGGCCTGGAGATTTTGGGCGGAGCGGCAACTTGCGTCGGGCACGCGTGCAAGCTCCTCATTCGTCGCCTTATAGATGCGAGAACTATGATTGGCTGATCGAGACGTCGAGAAAGCACATCGGTGAGCGTTTGGGAAAGTGCACTTCGACGCGAGCTAGTCAAGCAGGCACGACCCGCTACAAGGGTGCAGCCAAGCAACCAATAACCACAGCCTATCGTACTTTCCCCCTTTCCCAATGCAGTGAAACCTACGTGCCGATATCACCATGTGGAAGGGGTGAAAACCATAAGTTTTAGTCAGAAGACATTTATTAACCCTGTTCAATTCTCCCCTTTTTCATTATCAGTGAAATTGTATAGGGCCGATACTAAATTGCCGAAAAAACATATTTGCGAAATATACGTTGCAAGTTAAACATGGAATATTTACAGAAAAGCGATAAGGATAATAGATTCCCCTATCTCGACCGAAATATGTTTTTGACTCAAAAAACAATTGAGTACGGTTGAGTAAGGTAAGGCTGTTTCATTTACCTCTGGATACTGGCTTTTCATGCTGCCGATTCTAAGCGTACTGGATAATAAGGCGAATTACGCTGTGTACAATTTTTGCATTGCTTTTCATTAATCCTATAAGATAAAATATATTTTCTAGACAAAATATACACAGAAACATTATTTCTTTTACTGATTCAGTAGAAAAGTACGTCTGCTTCGAATTTTATATTTCAAGAAAGAGTATCTTTCGGTTTCAAAAAGTTTTTTTTGGAGGTTCATTAAAGCCGTGAAATGTTCATCCATAACACACCGTGTCCTTTAATTCACCGATGTCGCCTATAAGGTATACAGCATGCTTCCTATCTATTGAAAATTTGTATGAGCGCTATGTGACCATTTCCGCATGGCGTAGAGACCGCTATGCCAAATGGCCGAGCAGTCCCGCCCGATTCCAGCACGGATGAAGAAAGTTCAGGAGGTCACGGCCCGCATACAGACCATCAAGCCATTAGCGCACAAGCTGGAAACTGTCCTCGATGAAGGGGGGGGGAGGTTTGCCGTTAACTGTCATAGGTATGCAGTAGTATAGTGACTGCCTCCCCTACATAGTGCAAATCCCTGTGTATGAAAAACCCGTTTCTGCTACTGTCTCTGACGAAGGATCAGCGACGGAAGCCGAAACGTCAGGCAGTAAATGTATTGTGGTCACATCTACCTCTTCTCAACAAGTCCATTTACCTCGCCGCAAACGAGGCGAGAGAATAACTCACACCGAGGCCTAATTTTGTTGAGGGCTTCCGCGCCTAAAGAACTTCGTGCAGGCCGTCAGCCGTCTCCTCGCACCACGTGGATTTTGATTCTTTCACAGACCGGGAACAAACATCAGACCTCGAATAATGTCTGGAGCAATTTATCGGATCTGGTGCAGTTGCGGACAAGGCAAATACTTCGAACAAACTGCTACGCGAATGGCCCACTACACGGCAGCAGTGCGGAGAAATGTCGCAGGAAAGGGCTCATTCGACGAGAAACCGGTCACACACTCAAGTTGGAGAAGGCAGAAAGTCTCGCCAGAGGTGTTAATCGCGTGAGCCACGAGCTGCTTAACTCATGGTTCACGGACGCGGCGTCTATTACCGGACGCAGTGACCTGCCCACCCCGCATTCGATGTTGAAACTTGGTTTGGTAAGTGCCACCTGTCACTTAAGGAGAACATTTTTCAACGCCGGTATTGGTGAGCTAGATGGCCGAGCCGTTCTCACGCCAGTATCCAATAGGGGTGATTGTATTTCAGCGCTTAACAACCCAAATGCGGACCATCGAGCACTTAACGCACCAAAGGGCAAACATCCTCGATGAGGGGAGAGGAGGCAAACCATAAGTTTTCATACTTATAGGGTAGCCTAGCGACTGTAACCTATAAAGACCGTACCCCCTTGCAAATTAATTACCCCTATCTGATGTTTTATCTGATGGCGGGTTCGAGCATTAATCCGAAACGTCACGCTGCTTTTATTTATGGATATATTCGTTATTTCGATAGCGCTGTTCTCCAACTATTTTTTTTACAATTTTATACAAAAAATGCAAAAAATGACCTTCGGATAATTCTACCGCGGCCCACAACAAAACGGTGCGGGTTAGAGGTTTCCAAAAGCAGTTTAATCCCTGCAGAAGGTCCATCGAATCAATTTTGCTGATAAAAACCTCGAGCGAAATTCTTCCCTGGTGCCTGCCAGATTAAACCGTACATCATGTGGTTGAGCAGAGCATTATGACCGAAAGGAATATTTATTTGTTATCACGCAACTCTCAGAAGCATCGCATGCCTGGGTAAGTCGTCGAGCACTCTCTACCAAACTGTTACTTTTGAAACAATGTTATAAGCATTCGCCTAGGCAACGCTCCCTGGCAAATCATGAACGGACCGTGTTTTCAGACGCGTCGAGACGCATTGCAGCGAAGTGGAAGACAAAATTGCTGAATT
>JAYGXS010000004.1:3557735-3594553 GCA_036362985.1 Ligula intestinalis | reverse complement strand
CACTTGAAACAAACTCCCTATCTCGCCCAGTATTGACAAAACAAAAACCCTGAAGCAAAACCAATACTGGCTGCAACATAGGGAGTTTGTTTCAAGTGAAAAAAACCTGCCTTCAAAGGTATGATACAAACGGAATAAATGTACAGTTGTAAGCTGAGTTGACTCATCAGCAGGAGAACTGTTTCATATCGTTTAAAAACATTAGTTCCAGACGGAGAGGGTTGGCACAAGAACACAGTGTTCTCAGTCTTCCTTCAGTGGTTGTCGGCAAAAGTTGCGCGCTATCGGCTGAAGGGTTAGCAGACTGCGGGCTTCTGCTTCAGCAGCATTATCTTCAGCATGAAGCCTGACGGGGTTCAAAGTCCACGAACGCCATCAGAGTGAAAGAGAGATTCCACCGAGTCAGCACCCAAAATTCGTGAAAGTTGTCCTGAATGTAGAAAACTAGTTATAGCTCTCTTAAATATAGGGTAGTTTTGCTGGGTTTAAATACTTTTGGGCAGCTTATTCCAGATTGATATGGCGTTTACTGAAAAGAATTGCCGGTACTTAACTGTACGTGCCATAGGAAGAAATAAAAATACGTCTCGATGACTGGCGCGTCGAGAGTGCTCAAGCTGCCTTATTGTACTAAGAGGATTAAAGGTTTGACCATTCAAAAGTTTAAACAGTAAAAATAGACCCTTCTGCAATCGACGAAGCCATAGGGGATCCAGCTTTATAAGTTCGCACCTTTGTTGGTAGGTTAAGTTACGGTGTTCTGTAGTGAAAACTCTTCTAGTGAAGAAATTCTGACCGATTCTACTTCCTTCCGTTCACTAGTGCGCAGAAAACTGAATAGAGGCGAGCAGTATTCAAGACTAGGTCTCATGTACATATTATAAAGGCTGGTTCTAACCTTGATAGTCTTAAAATTTCTAAGGATAAATCCGGTGGTTCGGCGTGCTTTCGAGACTATCAGGGTACAGTGCTCTGACAAATTGAGACTATTAGAGTAGGATATGCCCAAATCCTTGATAACTCCTGGGACATTTAGTTCGTGGCCGTCAATGCTTAATTCCGATTGATGATCGTCGCCAACAACCATAATGGAACACATGTGCCATGAAAGGGTCAGGCGCCATGTGCAACACCACTGGGCGAAGGCCTGGAGATCCTTTTTTATCAGCTCGAGCACGATGTTGTGATCTGCCGGTTTATATCGATAAGCGACTTTTAAATTATCAGCGTACATGAAGGGTCTGCCATACTGAAAACAATCTGAAACGTCGTTGACAAACAGGCAAAATAGGAGCGGACCCAGTACACTACCCTGTATAACTCCACTCCTCACATGCGTGGGGTTGGAGATAACATTCGAAATTTTTACTCGTTGTGTGCGAGCATCCAAATCGGAAGATATGAAGTTCAGAGGCTTGCTACCTATGCCGAAGGAGGCCAGTTTCAGAAGGAGGAACTTATGATCGACCCGATCAAAGGCATTAGCAAAATCAAAAAAGGCGTTATAAGTGGCAAAACCGCTGTCTCTAGCTTGCAGCACATAATCAAAGAAAGAGAGCTGACAGGTGTCACAAGATCGTTTCTCAAGAAAGCCATGTTGAGCTGTATTGAGCAGGTTGTTCTCTGTCAAGTGACGCATCATCTTTTCTTTGATTAAGGTCTCCAATATCTTCGAGGCTGCGGGAAGTGTATTTATTGGCCCAAATTTGTCGAATGACGTCGATCGGTCATGCCTGCGAATAGGCATTATATGCGATCCCTTCCACAACGAAGGAAAGGTTTCGCTCTCAAGAGCAAGATTAAATACCTTACAAAGAATAGATGGAAAGATACCATTCGCTTCAGCTTTAAGAAGGCCAACTGGGACGCCATCTTGTCCTGGACTATAAGATTGACGATAACGACGAATGGCTACAGTCACATCCCAGACGGTAAAACTTATGGTTTCGAGTATGGCACCCGTCCAAGCCTGGATAACCGGAGGTGCCGCGAACGAGCTTTCACTTAACGTTTTGGATAGGAACGCATTGAAGCTATCGGCGGTCAACTTAGCGTCAGCTATGGGGTTTCCTAAAGCCTCTTGAAGAATGGGATGTTGCGTTTTCCTCTGCGCTTTTACTGTACGCGAAAAGAGTTTCGCAACATTAAGGGAAGGATTTTCAGCGAAGTGAGCCTCATCGGCTATCTGCTTTTCTTCGGAGAGCTTCTTGGCCTGCTCAAAGATCAGTGTGATCAAGGGCAGAACAGAAGTGTCGTTCTGCCGATGCAAACGACGAGAGAGTTTACGCAGCCTACGACGGAAAGACAGAGGAAGGTACACTTCATCCTTGACATGTATTACTTTCTTACGGGGGACAAAGTGGAGGATGAGTGGATCCAACACTTTGTACAGTGCAACGGCACAAACATTTACATTCAAACATTGGAAAATTCAGACCAGTCGAGAGCGTTTAGATGTGCCAGTAGGTCCGCCGTGTTTGCTGATCGGCATTCATGATACAAACTATACTTTTGGGAAAATGTTTCATCCGCCTCCAGTTCTAGTTCACTAACAACTGTAAGATGGTCTGAACTCCCAAGCGCGTCTAAGGATGACACTGAAAGTGGTTCGCATCCCCTACAAAAAATTAGGTTGAGTATGTTTGCCCCTCGAGTGGGAAAATCGACTACCTGATCCCACATGCTGATATCTATTGCCTCAAGTAAGTTCTCGAACTTTAAAGGACCGGATGAAGGAAACCATTGCACGTCAGGAAGGTTAAAATCGCCTGCAATCAAGCAATACTTAAGATTCAAGTCAGCTGCGGCATGAAATGCCTGCGAGAGACAAAGATCGTAGTTTGCATTGGCATTAGGTGGGCGATAATCACAGCCAACAAGTAAGGAATATTTGTTTTGAAGAACAACTCGTAGCCAGTAGCTCTCCTCCACCGCTGTGAATTGTGGATAGTCCAACGGGAGAAATGCAAGTGGCTGCTTAATAAAGATGCACGGCCATTGTTTCGATCGTTCCGAACGCATTCATAGCCAAGAACAGAGAGTTCTGAGTCAGCTACAGAGGCCGATGCCCATGTCACAGTTACCATAACAATGTCTGGGTGGTTGACGAAAACCATAGTCTGGAGCAGAGGCATTTTATTAATCAGTGATCTGGCATTTAAAACGACCAATTTAAGAGGGCATGTCTGAGGTTTCGGTGGCGGGACAGCTAGGCCGTCACTGTTACCGGCTTCGACCAGAACTATTTGATCTATTTGTTCCTCTCTTATTTTGAGATTTGTCTCGCCATTGGTTCTCCGTTTCTCCAGCTCTATTATTAGCTGTCTCATCTTTCTCCGCTCTTTCAACTCGTAATCCGGCTGAAAAAAAAACTTGCGAATGCAGACTCCGTGAGGATGGTTTGCGCTCTACCATGAGTTTCGCTTGTGCTTCAGTTTCTAAAATAACTTTTAGAGGTCGTGGCCGAGAAATTGATTCTGGAGCTGTTGGAGCCTTCCCTATTCGAAATGCCTTAAGAATGCGGAAAGCCTCGCATGGTTTTAGCAACGGTTTGGCGTAGACTCGCATAAGACCCACATCATGGTCAATTCGCTCTTGTGCAATTGACGACTCTGACTCTGGGGCCCCCTTTACAACTATTTTCTGCTTGCGACTCAATGGGGCATATCTTGCGAGCTCACGTGTTTCGGTTGATGGAGCACTTGTATCCGGTACACTCGGTTCTGATGTACTGGCTATTGGGTAAGCTGAGTGCAAACCCGTGAACCGTTTGGCTTTCTTAGGCTTATGCCTCTTTTGAGTTATGATCTTGTCCATTCTGGGTCCATTCGCAGGATAAATTGATAAATTGACAAAATGCCTAAGAATCTCAAGGTTTACATAATATGTACTTCTATCATAGGATTAGGATTTACAGTATGGGCTGAAAAGTTTGTAAAAAGCCAACATTTGCGCAAGGTTGATAATCACTAACAACCTTACACTAACGCATGTACGAAAACCTTAAAATAATAATGCAGGACCTAAGACGAATTTGTAACTCAAACTACATATAAAAAAATATAATATTTTCTTAAGAATACTTCAGTTCCGCGGAGGTGGGGCAGAGTTATAAAGAAGACAAATAAATTTAACAATACTCGTTAAGTGAAATCATAACCTTACAATTTTCTTAATATCAGAACTTTTCTTTCGGCGAATTTCTTCATACATATTTCAGGTTCAGATCATCTTTTAAATTCTGCCATATTTTTGACCATCATCAGTGTTTTCACGGTTTCTTCCACAAATGTTGATGATAATCGACGTTTACGTCAAAACATTTGAAATAGGATATTTCTAAAAAGCATCTACGATTAATTTGAAGCATCATTTCCCAGATACAAATTTGAAAACTGCGTAAATAGCAAAATGTAATGGAACCATAAATTTCGCGAGCGCTCATCAGCTGCTTCCACTCGCTGCATAAACAGAGTAACGAATGTGAAATTACAGAATTGAATTCATGCAGAAAAATCGATCCAAAACATCAAGGTCACTAGAATTGGCCAAGGGTCAATCAATAAAGTAGTAAATTCAAACACTATGGACAGTAAAAAACGGTGTAAAAACGTCTAAGACAAAAGGGTGGGAAGGGGGATGTTTGAAAAGGGTGCCGGTGCTACCACGGCAGGGTTAGATTCACCACATGCTCCAGTTGTTTACATAGGTCAGGTTTAAACCGCCGTATGTTTGCTGCCTCCAGTTAGCGTAAGATACGAGTTGTTCGTGCCCGAACAAGTACTCGGAAAGATGTTTTAGGGTCAATAGGATGACAGGTATCCAATAGGTGTTCCGTAATAGAAGAACGAGGAGTTCTGTTCTCCTGTTTTAATAGCCAACTCGACAAGTGCTACTTAGCTCTGGTTGCTAACTGTCTTTGTGTTCGCCCTATGTACTTGGCCAATTCTAGTGACCTTGATGTTTTTGCATGGAATTTTCTGTATGAATTTAATTCTGCAATTTCTCATTGGTTACTCAGTTTATGCAGCAAGTGGAAGCAGCTTATGAGCGCTCATGAAATTTATGGTTCCATTAAATTTTGCTACATAATCAGTCTTCAAATCTACGATCAACAGGATTTTTTAAATATTAGTTCCCGTAAATATTACCATGTCGGTCATGTGGGTTTTCTCGGGATCAAATCCACTCATAAGATAAAAATAACGTGACCAAATGTATGCCATACTGCCAAGCCCAATGTTTATCCTGACTTTGCATGAATTACCTCGCTTCTGTATATCGAAAGCCTCGGTGCGTGGTAGAGGAAGGGTTCGCAGCCATTAGATTAGAGTAGAGGGGAAATTGCTTTAACGTTTCAAAGTGTGGTTGTATTATAATATCAACTAAAAACCATAAAAAACACTCACAGCTAAAGAGAGCATTCAGAGGATACGCTTAAAAATCATCAAGTATTTTTATAAGCCAGGCCGGAAAAATAGCCCGGAAACAATAGAGCATGAGGGTGAGAATGAAAGCATCTATAAATTTTCAGATTAGAACTTGAGTTGTGTGAAATAGGGACGTAAATGACAGATCTACTAAGGAGTTTACGAATTTAAGTGAAAAATTACAATAGGAAATGAAAGTGAAAATTTGGATGTCGGAGTAACACCGAGGTACCGGAAGGAGGATACCTAATTGGGCAGGATGTCCAAGGATTCAGGACTGGGAGAGGGTGGCAATCGAAAAACGCCCTAGACTGACTTTTGATTATTAAGTAGAAGACCAGCTTGCAACCACCCTGCTCAGACGTAGTCCAGGCCATGTTTGGGAACCTGGAAATGTGTCTGATTTTTAAGAGCACAACCAACAGACATATCTTCAGCATATGTGGCATAATGAATAAGGGAAGGGAAACCGCTAGAGGAAGAACAGCGCAATGGCAGGGCAGGGTTGAGACACTGGGAAGGCCCGTTAAGGTCTAATATAGCATCTCAATTTGTGAGTACAGTAGTCGCCGGCTATTTAGCCCACGGTTAATAAGCCCGCCGCTTATTAAGCCCAAGTTGGTCTGGGCCCGATGTGGACTTCATAACCGGTGATTGCTGCATTAAACCCACAGATAATAAGCCTGCCGCTTGTTAAGCCCAATTTGGTCTGTGCTTGAGGTGGGCTTAATAGCCAGCGACTACTGTATATAAAAAGAGTTTCGATAAGAAGGGGCAAGTAGACAGGCAGTCGAAATCCCTAAAGAATATTTTAAAAAATCCTGAAGAAGTTGGGCACATTTTCAAACTCCAGGTGTCTTCATAAGGAAGGAAAACTAGTCGAGTCCCAGAACCGTTTGTCTATTTGTCTGAGTTTTCAGACTCCTGTAGAAATGAACGGAACTATTTGAATAATTAAGCTTCGCTTTCAACAACTGAAAGTGATTTATTATAAGTTTGGTGTACAAGTGAATGCATTTGCGCTAGTTTCAGACTAGGTAGTTATTTTGTTAATCCCAGCATCCCTCACGAGGTAGATCCCCAACTGAATTAAGAAAGGGATTAACTGGCACCCTGGTATCATATGCTTGGCTAGCTCACTTCATTCAGAAGTAAAGTAATCCGCTGACTGGTCTGAAGATTGCAGTTGCTTGGGTTTAACTTGCTTAACCTCCTGCGATAAACTCAGTCCCAACAAGGTCAACTATATTTCTGACATTATCAGCTGATTGTTACGATGCGCCATAGAAAGGACTTACAATCCAGCTCAGTTCATGTTTTGAAGTCTTAGAGAAAACTATGAGTGTCTTGCTTATGCACGCTCATTCAAACACCGCCTGTATGCAAAGGTAAATGAGTGGGCATAGTAGTAGTAGTAGTAGTAGTAGTAGTGGCATCAGCAGTAGTAGTGATAGTAGTAGTAGTAGCATCAGCAGTAGTAGTGATAGTAGTAGTAGTAGTAGTAGTAGTATCAGCAGTAGTAGTGATAGTAGTTGTATTAGTAGAAGTATTAGTAGTAGTAGAAGTAGGAGTAGTAGTAGTAGTAGTCGTAGTAGTCGTAGTAGTAGTAGTAGTAGTAGTAGTAGTAATAATGGTAAGTGACTAGTTGAACACCGAAACAGTCTGTTTATGTGTCTGAGCTTTCTAACTCATGCAGCAGTCCATCATTAGAGATAACAAAAGCAGCAGAACAGGAGACAGCGATACGGGATATTTTCCGGTCTTTAATCAATGACTTCCTCGCCGAGATGACAGTTCATGTCTGTTTATGCCTGCGCGACGAGGCAACGGATCAGCGCAAGTGAGTATCCAGATCTTCAAAATTCGCAGCTATCAAGATAATCGCCCACGCCGGAAACAGGACAAGCCGAGGATGGACACCAGTATGTAGGTGGTTGTGCTGATGCAAAATCGATATATTGATTAGCTGAGTTCTCATCTGAGGCCCAGGCAGTCAGTCACTGTAAAATGCGTAAAACGACTCAATCTTGAATTAGGAGAAGATACTGACTCAACTCTGCTTATGAGAGCCAACATGAAGCACCGTCTAAGATCGTCCTCATATAAACCTTGGGGCAATGCCACTGATAGCTGAAAAAAAGATAATTCCTTCAGTAAAAGCAGTTGAAGGAGGGAGATATATACTTACTTCATCCTCTATGAGGACACCATCTTCCAGCGTGACCTCTTTTCTCCCACCCAGGCCAATAAAATAAAGTTGGCGTCCACAATATATTTTATTTGATGTCCTCGTCATGGACTGTAGGCCCGGAGGGTGAAACGTTGCACCTTTCAACTCATTAGGAAACAGCCTCCTCCTCACCAATTAAAAATTAAGCAGGGATAAGCAGGTAACAAGAGCTGGTTTCACGCTGCGGTGAGCAAACGCACATTAATTGGACTTGCAACCCGAAGACAAAGCCCTAGAGCCCGTATTTCAACTCATTAGGTTGAGGAGGAGAGGAAAGAGAGACAGATGCGACCAAATGCATCATTTGCCTCTGCGAGTATTAGCCCAGACGTAAGTAGCAGCTGACCTTTACTTTATGAACTATTTAGTGAAAAGTAATTTATGAAAGTCAGTGGCGAGCAGTTGATTATGAAGAATTTTCATAGACGAGAAGAGCTCGATTGTACTTTACACACCCTCACTAAATAATTGAACTTAGAAAAGGAGGTGTAAATGTATTCAATACATTGTGATTGGTAGGCATTCCGGTGGATTATAGATGATTGCCTAGGAAATCCTGTCTGGAAAGTCAGCTTACTGTATCCATATTGGTAGATTCTATACGTGCAGTAGGCTGAGTGAGTAAATCGTCCCAAGCGTAACTAAACTCACGGCTCTTGACGTGTCATCTTATCTCAGTTGGTAGGGTGTTGGTTATACTTAGCCTTCCCTGCTGACGTGGGTTTAAATCTACTCGAGGCCACGGACGTTTCACAATAGTGTCAATTGAATCATCCAAATCTGCCAAACATCTCCTACTATTCAAAGTATGTTCTTTTTAGATTCATGTCGCTTGGTCAATGGGAAAATTGGCAAGAATTAATTATATGACCCCCCATAAAGGCTACGAGAATAGAAAGGCCCAGCCAAGAAACAAAGGTGGCTTGGCACCTTCTTTCTGACAAGGTAATTATTCCCATGTACATGAGGCATAACATAAACTAAAACTATAACGCTAGTCTTGACCAAAACCCTAGGCTGAACTCAAATCCAGCAGTCAAAACCAACGCTAAATTTGGTTCTAACTTATCCTAACGCTAACCTTAATCCCAACCTCGAAACTAAACTTAAAGTTAACCCTAACCATAAACGTAACTCTCCTTTCTCTGGAAGTTGGCTCAAAGACGCATACTTTGTGGGCGGTTCTATCGCAGGGGTTAAGTAAGTTAAACCCTAGCAACTGCGATCTTCAGACCATGGTTCCTTAGGAGAGAGGAAGCCGATGGAGGCCAGAATAGTAGGAATTGTTTATTCCGTATACAGAGGAACGGACAATAGACAGGAAGAAGTTTGACTTCGGAGCGCACGGCCAGGCAGGAGAATATCCGGGTCCTAAGTCATGGCTCGGCAGCAGACATCTTAGCGGCCAGCGTGAGTGGTCATTTTCTGCGTTGACCTTGAAGGTTTCTGGCCAGGCAGACTGCGTCGGCCTACGCGTGCAGGCGTGTTATTCTTTGCCGGACCAGGGGACAGCTTTGCGTCATCTCTGATTGGCTTTTCCCAGAAATCGAGAACAACGACTGTGAGCATTGGCAAAATTTGCTTCGACGCGAGCTACTCACTATAGTTCCTGTTGCCATGTCCTGATTAGGGGGCCATATAAGCTACCCTTGGCGGAAGCTGATTTGTAGGTAGGCGAAGTCTCCACGGAACTCCCGCAACAGTCCAATGGTAGATGAATATTGACCATTCAGTTAAATATATTCATAAATGGGGATGCCAAGGGCATTAATTCAAGAAGAAGAAGAAGAAGAAGAAGAAGAAGAAGAAAAAGAAGAAGAAGAAGAGTGGACTACCTCCGAGGTTGACTCACACAGAGCCTCACTGTGACGATTGCCGCGCTCTCACAGGTCGGATGCCACCTCCGTCGAGGTACAGAAGCACGCTCTTCCGACCGTTAACTTCCTCCCACCGGTTCTCCGTTAGCTCTGTACAGAATACACTATCCTTCCCCCTGGCATTCCACCACTTCTCTGCCCCTGAAGACCGCAGCGGCGAGGACCTTCCACATTAACTTAGGCCACTGCAATATTGTTGACCCACACGTGATTTGCACACACAAACTCCAGATGTGGGTTAGCACATTCATCACAAAACCTCCATCGAATCCAACTGAATTTCCCTGTGTCATCTGATGTCACCAGTATAGTGAGAATATAGTCACCGACATCCCGCCGTGAAGCGATATGGAGGTCACCAAACGCATTCAGCCCACCGAACTCAGGTCGTGGTTCCTTCTCAATCCTGCAGAGCACTCCCTCAATGGGTGCTATCACCCAAACCTCCTTCTCAATATCTAATCTTATTTCTACCGCCAAAGGTATCTCTCCTCAATGAAATAACCCAATAGTGATATGGCATACAGACTTGCAGTTTACGTGCAAGCCAAATAGGGCTTTTCTCAAGCCGCCCAATCAAACTGGCTAGTTCATGCTAGTCACATGCTAAGTCACGCTATCCACAACGCTACCGTTGTTACGTATCTTATTCATTAAATTCAACTATTGTTCCTCCGGTCATTTTTTTTACCCGAACTCACATCTGGGAAGAGAGCACTTGTAGTGAACCTACTCCACGCGCAATGCTTGCCTCTCGCGGCTGATAGCACGCGCATGAGCACCAGTGACTGCCTACTCCAATCCGGTCTGGCCAATCACTTTCAAGGCCAAATCGCACAGAAACGCCCTCTGACGACTGCCGCACTCTCACACTTCGGATGCCAGCCCCGTCAGGCGCAGACACACGCTCGTCCGAATATCAACCTATTCTATACTTCATCTTCAGAGAATAAGCCATTCCACTCTCCCTACCTGGCGTTCCACTTATTCACTTTCAACACAGCACCTAGCTTGAAGATCACAGCAGCGAGGCTCTTCCCTATTAACTTGGGTCACTGCGATAGAGGGACACTTTACTTTGAAAGTAAAATTTCCAAATTTTCAGCAAAATATCTTCCATTCAGCGTGGAGGAAAATGCGTAGACAGTGGGTGGTACCCGGATAGCACAAACTGCAACTGTCAACAACAGTCTTTGGCGAACGGGTCGCAAAATGAATGCAAGATGTTGCGTCCTTCAAAACGGTGCAACGGTCGTGTGCAAATGACCACCTTTCTGTAGTTCAGATAAGCAAAGGGGAGTAAACCCAGTACATAATGAGACAAACTGACCAACCGATGTGTATGTAAAAAAATCGTGGGCATAAAAAGCAGAAAGAAATGGTAACTGCATTTCAAAAGCCCACCATATTTTTCTTGGAACTAGGATTACATATAAGGAAATAAGTAAGCGGTGAGAGCTGTAATGGCAACATGGAGGAATGATTGTGTCCTCTATCAGATCGGTGTACGCGTATCTGCCACTGTATATCCCCGATTTAATACCGAATAGACTGCGAGCTCGATGGCTCAATGGTTAAGGCGTTCGTCTCTGACCGGAGAGACTCGGGTTCGAAACTCGAGTGTGGCAGCAATTTCAGCAGTTACACTGGAGTTGGGTATCTGTACCTGATGATGGCAAATAAGCCAGAAATGGCCATTGTAGTGTCCCATGTCTTTTTCGGGAATGTCCTTCTGTAAGGGGTTATGCATAGTTAAGGACCCGATCGCGATTAAACTTTTCTTGTCGCACCAGTGAAACGATTACTTCTATAGTAGGACCATAGCCTGTCCCTTTGTGCAAGCAATCTAAGCTGCCCTTCGCTACCTTTCCACAATCGCGACCAGCCTACTGCCTACTTCCCCACTTATTTCCCCTTAGACACAAGCCTGGGACTAAGCATATATAAGGTGTGCTACCAACGGTATCCCTCCCATTTTACATGCTTCATCGTCCATAGTTCATGGGTGGAGACCTGCTTTGAACTGACTCTCCCCTCCCCGCAAAAATCCATCAATTGCAGTTTATCAGTTCTGAGAAATCGTAGTCGATTGTCCTCTGTATGCTCAAAGCTGCAGGCAATGATATTCTCCAAGTAAACGGCTAGGACCTAGTGAATAGTAAAAAGGCGAACTTCTGTTTAATGACCGCCACTTAGCTCCATTATCCTGTCTGTCTACGCGAGAACCTACTTCGCCTTCGAAGAATGTCATGGAGAAGCCAATGCCCTTTCGGCTTTCACACCTTTTGACCCCACAATCTTCACAGCACGGTCGCAATAGTTCCAAAAAACGGAAACGTATTATGTCATGAGGCGAACGCGCACACCGGAAGTTGGCTATCGTCCCCTTCTCCGTCCAACTTCTATGGGCAAAATCACCTTGACTGCGACCAAGACTATTTTCGTCGCCCGTGTCCGACACCCGACCCCCGACCCTCCCCCTGTCCCGCTCCTACCACCAAGGCGCTAATGGGCCACGGCAAACCACGAGGCGCTAGATAATCGGCTTAGACCTCAGTTTCCTATATCAGGCCGTGGAGCAGAAATGGCAGACGGTTGCCAGGTCAAATTCAGGGTGCCCACAGCGGGTGCAGTGGTGCAGTAGTACCAGCACATCATCCAGACAACGAGGGGATGGCAATTGTTTCCTAGATCAGTATATTGAGCCCAACGGGGCCTCGGAGGCAGATTTTATCACCAGCCCGGCTTTTGTTCTAGTATATGAAAAACAGGAAGGAAGATGCGCCGGCCGGGAATCGAACCCGGGCCGCCCGCGTGGCAGGTGAGCATTCTACCACTGAACCACCGGCACGCACAGCTCGAGCCGTGCTTCCGTTGCCTATGTACTGTATGCCGTCAGCAAAAGCAGTGACTGCTAAATAACCGGACGGGATGCGGTGTTGCACTGTCATCGGTGGCAGGCACACACGCAGACTTGCTATGCTGCGGCTGCCACAAATACGAAACCGAAATCTGCGTGGTTCAAATATCAGGGCGATAATATATCATAGACTGTAAACAACGCATCACCACCGTAAGACACAATAACCCTCAAAAAGTATATCATTTATACCCTGGCCTAATCCCCTTAAAATAGATGGCCTTGCGATCCATTTCAGAAATCGTAGTGACTCTTAAGTCCTAACCCTAAAACAGAAGCTTTATCGATGTGCATTTACTCTTTCCTCTGCTCCTGTAGACCAGGATAGATTGTCCTAATAGCCAGGCGCCTGAAAAGGAGGGTGCGCTGAATGCATAAGGGCCTGGAAAATTAAAGCTGACGCCAGATCGACTTCTCGCACACCTAGCCGATATGCATTACTGAGTCGATCCCAACGAAGCCTTTCAGGTTGTCTACCATATACCAACCAAATGCTCCAAGGACTTACGTCAAAAGATACTAACACCAACCGAGGAAGTGACTATATGGCAGGCGAATCCAGTGCTGTACTCTCACAAGACGCTAATACAGGGACTATTACTTCCATGGTGGACGCCAAACGGTGATCACGCATTGCCTCACCCACATCCCTTGCGACAGTTGTTCACCCCGTGCACGTAGCAAAGATGTACACTCTGCGCACTCCACAACTGACCAATACTCACAGTCTACGCTCTTTTCAATCCCCCACAGCCCAATAACCTCTTTATGCCGGACTTGCTATGCGGGTGGTTTGAAGACGATGAGATTTAATCATAAGACACTTATTAACCCTGCCCAACTCCCCACTTTAAAAAACAATTAAAATGCAATTTTACAGGTTCGATGATGAATTGCCGTAAAAACCTGTGTGGCACATAGTTTTTCAAATTCAATATGAGAATATTTGCAGAACTAAATTCAATCTGACACGTAGTTAATAGCTGCTAGGACAGTCACTTTGGAAAGCTCTTTTCACCTAGGATAGTATGAAATCCCAGCGAGTTCGCTGCCTAAGTAGACTTCTGTTGGCGGGTACTACGCACACGATATAGGGGGTTACGATCGGTACTGATTCGTTGCCAATACTCAGTGGCAGATACAATTGCCAGCAAAGACAAGGGGGATATAATTTTCCATTTCTGGCTTCTTAGTCGTCGCTATCCAGTTATACCCAGACCCAAGTGGTGTCCCAACCGAGCCTCGAACTCAAAACCTCTTTGCTCAGAGAAAAACGTCCTGACCGTTGAGCCAAGAACTCGTTGTCTTGCCGGTTTTAAGTCAGGAATATTGACACTGCTTAAAAAACGTTCACCAGACCGCTAACGGAAATCATCTGTCCCGCTCTGTCGAGGATCTCGACAGAGTCCGTGATATCTGTAGCAGCTGGTAGCATAGATAGATAGGCAAGACAATGAGCTCATGGCTAAATCGTAACGGTAATTGAATCTGCTCAAAGAGGTCGCTAGTTCGAGGCTCGGTGGGATGCCACTTGGATCTACGTATGACTGGCTGACGACGACTAAGAAGCCAGAAATGGCAATTCCTGTTCCTCATGTCGTTGCCGGCAATAATACTGCCCAGAATACAAGCTACTACGGCTCTCAGGGACTCTGTCGAGGCCCAAGGCAGAGTGGGAGAGATGATTTCCGCTAGCAGTCGGGTAAGTCTTCATCATCGAATTGGCAGTGGGCTTATAACAACCGCAGAACAGCTTCGAGGCTTTGGTTTAGGTACCGATTGATCTGTCAGATTTCAACTGGCTTTTATATTTCTATCATAATGTCACCCGACGGAAACGTATTATGTCATGAGGCGAACGCGCACACCGGAAGTTGGCTATCGTCCCCTTCTCCGTCCAGCTTCTATGGGCAAAATCACCGTGACTGCGACCAAGACTATTTTCGTCGCCCGTGTCCGACACCCGACCCCCGACCCTCCCCCTGTCCCGCTCCTACCACCAAGGCGCTAATGGGCCACGGCAAACCACGAGGCGCTAGATAATCGGCTTAGACCTCAGTTTCCTATATCAGGCCGTGGAGCAGAAATGGCAGACGGTTGCCAGGTCAAATTCAGGGTGCCCACAGCGGGTGCAGTGGTGCAGTAGTACCAGCACATCATCCAGACAACGAGGGGATGGCAATGGTTTCCTAGATCAGTATATTGAGCCCAACGGGGCCTCGGAGGCAGATTTTATCACCAGCCCTGCTTTTGTTCTAGTATATGAAAAACAGGAATGAAGATGCGCCGGCCGGGAATCGAGCCCGAGCCGCCCGCGTGGCAGGCGAGCATTCTACCACTGAACCACCGGCACGCACAGCCCAACCCGCGCTTCTGCTGCCTTTACACTTTATGCCTCCCGCTACCGCTACCGCCACCAGCAGATGCACGGACTACCAAACAGCCAATCCAAGCAACCGGGAGGATGTGGTGTTGCACTGTCATTGGTGGCACGCACGCTTGCTATGCTGCGGCTGCCAGACATAACTTACAACTTGCAAAAAACTCTTCACTACTGCAAAATCTGCGTGGCTCGGATATCAGGACAATAATATACCATAGGCTGTAAGCAACACACGATAGCCCTCAAGAATTTTGTTATTGATACCCTGGCGATTAAATATTTTCTTTAAAATCCCTCTCATGTTATCACATGTTCGTACGCATTTACGCGTACTCACCCCATGACCACTGCTCACAGTCTACGTCAATTTCACCTCTCCCATGGCCGACTAACCTCTACATGCCGACCTCCTCATACGTGCGGTGTGAAAACAATTAGTTTTAATCACACTACATGTATTACCCCTGTCTAACTGTTCACTTATTAATTAGTACTGCGGTTGTACAGGCCCCATAAAGAATTACGAATCATATGTGTGCTACCTAGACTTTTCAAATTAAGCATAAAAATGTTCGCAGAACCAAAATCCTTCTGATGAATAGCTAATAGTTGTTAAAACAGTCGATTGTGAAAGCATTTATTACCTGGGGCAGTATGAGAGCCCAGAATCCACTGCCTGAGTAACCTTCGGCTGCGGATGCTACGCACGCAAGATGCAGGAAACTCATAGAGGGGTTACGTTCGGTTCTGATCCGTTGGCAATTGGCAGTGGTGTTGCGACAACCATAGGACAGTTTCGGGGACTTGGGTGACGTACCGACTAATCCTCTGAACTGCTTCCTGGGACTCGCATATTCTCTACTATTGGTAATCCGTCAGATTTCAACTAACTGTTATTTAACCGTTACTTCATCATCTGGCGTTTCTATGCAGTCATCATCTCGGCCTGCGTTAGTAAGGCCAGCAGAACACGAGTTTCACCGTTGAGGGTAGAATTTGCTATCACGAGATCATAATTGAGACCAGACCACGCATCCGTAGACTTTGCACTCTATGTCGCCACAACCAGCAGAAGCACTGACTTCTAGCCAATCAAAGCTGTTAGAAGGATGCGGTGCTGCAACGTTGTAACGAGCGAAGAAACTGAATGATTGTTTAAGTACACCAAGGTCGTCACTTTTGGCGTGGACCCAGGATGGAGATGCTGTGATCGAGTGTCAGTGAAGAAAGCGGTGCCATTTTCCCTCACAGCCGCTGACCCCCTTCCCGCCGCCGTCGTCGTTAATCGTATCGTAGTCCCACAGACAATGTCAGCACTTCCGCCGCGCACCGGCAGTCACCCACAGCACTGTATTCCCCGCCGGTAACTGGTCAGACATAAGAGAACACCCTCCACTCCAGATGGGACTTGTATCTATGTAACGCCGTTCCCTATCCCCATATTATTTTCTTACTCTGTACGTATTCTTTATTACTAGTAGATTCCTCTCCGTATATTCACGTTCCCTTTTACTCCGGCCTTGATATTTGTGTGCTTGGGTGATGCTTATCAATCCAATTCCGAGTTTCCGCTACAGAACCATCTTCACGTCTCTTATCCTTTAGGTGTGTGCCAACCTCGACATCCCCGGTCCGCTACATTGGTGGCTCGTTACAACGTAATTGCCGACACGCAGGCGCATTTGGGAGCATCCTGCAAAGTTAATGCAGCCAGAGGCATTTCAATGAAGGCTCGCTGTTACGTGTCTAAAGCCAGAGGAGGAAAAAGTATAATTTGACAACTCCACGTAACGGGTTTCGGAAGCATCTGGCACACTAGGCCTCCGGCGTGCGCTGTGAAAATGGGAGGGTCCCATAAACAGTGTATTTCTTCAAGGTGTTGGCTTCCGCTGAAGACTGATAAAAAGAGTGACTATCTGCGCCGGCCGGGAATCGAACCCGGGCCGCCCGCGTGGCAGGCGAGCATTCTGCCACTGAACCACCGGCGCGCACAGCCCAACGCGCGCCTTCTTTTTTTGCACCATATACCTCCCGCTGCCGCTAACCGCAGAAGCTCTGACTACTAGCCAATCTAAGCAGTCGAAGGGATGTGGTATTGCACTATCATCGATGGCACTTACGCGTGCTTGCTACGTTGCAGCTGCCGCAACCACCGTACAACCAGCAAAATCTCTTCACTATGGCGAAATCGGAATGTCTTGGATATCAGGACAAAAATATGCACTATGCTGCAAGCAGCACACTACCGATGCATCATGCTTATCACAACTGTTCAACTGTAAGATACGATAGCCTTCATTTATATCCTGGCGATTAAATGTTTCCGTTAATATCGCTTCCCCCTTTTCACGTCATGGTGAGTACAAAAGCTGTTCCCACGCGTTTATGCGTACTCGACCCGTGACCACTACTCCATTTTCTTCCCTCCCTCCCTCCCTCATAGGATATTTATAAACCCGGTCTAACTCTCCCCCTTTTTCAGTATGAATGCAATTGTACAGGTGCGATGATTAATTGTTGAAAACATATGTTCGCCGATTCGACTTTGTAACTTATATATGGGAATATTTGGAGAACTCAGAAAATCTGGGCTTTACATCAGCACTCATAAGTTTTACCCTCAATTCAAATCTGAAACGTGATTCAAGGCGGGTCTGGCTCACCGACCCCATACCTCGCGGATATTCGTTTTTCTGTCTCGACAAGTGAAGTGGCAGCGGAAATCTGCTGTGTTCTCGACATTGTTGGAATCAGTGGTTGAATTTTCATCGCAGCCCGACCCTCTGCCTTGCCTTGAACGTGTTAGCTCGTCAGTTGGCAGCATGTCAAGCCACGGCTTTGAGGACACGACGGTAGTTGAAAAGCATGACAGATTCATTACTGAACATTCACTGATCGCTGACAAAACTCACTCTTCCCGCGCGACCTTAAGGCTCACTCTCCGGCCCTGACAGCAGCCGCACGGCAGCTATTAATGCAGCCAGATAAGCATTGTCTACAAAGACAAAGGAGACTGGAATGGCTATTTCTGGCCTATAAACCATCATCAGCCAGTCATACCCAACCCCAGGTAGGGCACCATCGGAGGTTCGAACCGCGACCTGTGGCTCAATAGCCATAACGTTGGACTTGCGATCAAAAGGGACGTGATTTCGAGGCCCGGGTGGTGTATAACTGACTGATGACAGCTACTGAGTCAGAAATGGTCATTCCATTCTCCCTTGCCTATGCCGGCAATGCTCACGGGCGTGCCGGATTGTTTGTTGCAAAGGACTGCTATATGAAGCATATCCTATTTCGCTCAATCCGGCAGCGGTAACAGTCCTCAACTTAGTGCCACCTTGTCACAGTTCACAAATCTATGCAAGCCTATGTTCATGCTCCTCATTTCCGCAACCTCACATGAAATAATGTCTGCAAATTTGGTGAGATCATAGCACATAGCTCTATTAGGACTTTGTTCAAAGATGCGCCTTTCTAGTCCATTTACGTTGGCGTGTTTCATCACGGTTGACCTGGTGACAAGCCGCCACAGAGGTTCTACAGTACAATAACACTAACAGTACACTAACAATTAAGTGAGCCTTATAGGCATTCTGGTAGATTCTAGATTATTGCTTAGGAAATCCTGCCTGGATAGCCAGCTTGCTGTTCTGTAATGGGGAATTCCAAGCAGAAAGTTGGGCGGGTAAAATCGATCCAAGTGTGATAAAATTCACGGCGCACGGTGAGGCTCATAGCTCAATGGTAGAGTGTTGGTTGCGCAAAAGTTCCCCCCCGCTATATGGATTTGACTCTCACCGAGGCCGCGAATTTTTCACAATGGGGCTAACTGAATTCAGCAAATCTGCCAAACTCGCCTAATGGTTATACAATACGCCAACTTTAACCTCAGCTAGCGCTAGTGACCTTAAATTTACCCGGCTCTGGCGCACGGCTAGATTTACAGCTAGCGTTAGCAGTTGGGTCATTCTTAAGGCTATGGTTGCCATGTTTGCGTGGTGGTTTGAATTTGTGTTCTATGATTTCAAGGCCATGGTTTAAATTAAGCTTCGCTTAAGGTTACAATTACGTCTGAAAACTCCACAAAGGCTTACGTGTTTAGGGCTAGGGTTACTCAGTACAGGCACGGCGTTAAGATCGCAGTTAACTACAGTTTTTCCAGTGAGATTGGGTACCCGGCAACGTTCATCTGCCCTCACTACTAGCTACTGTGCGGCTGTTGGCGGGGCTCCAGAGTGAGCTGCAAGGTAGAACAGGACGAATGAATTCCGCTGGTGATCAGTGAACGTTCATCGACGAATGTACACGAAACGATTCGAAGGAGAGAACTGGACTTGAGATTAACACCTAAATCCTGAATCCCCACACAGTTCATTCATTCCAATTACAAAATTAAAGGGCAGAGGTTTCACATTTTGTACGCGCGTACTCTTGTATTTCGGTAAAAAGAAATAAAAGGGGAGGGGGGCAATAGTCAATCCCTTCAACTGGTCTCAAAAGCCGAACAGAAACTGCCACCCGCGTTGGGGTAGACGTGCAGGTCCCGCCTCAGGAAGGATGTTTGCGCCGAACTGATGGCTTGAGCTGCTTCCGTGCTGGACCGCGCGCTGCCGGGGATGGATAGACCCTGGAGTAGTGGTGGCGGTGGAGGTTGGGGCAGGGTGGTGACCCAGTCACGAGACAGCAACCGCATGAGGAAGTCTTGTTGTTGCTGGTCGGCTGTAAAGTCCGGGGTGTCCATCAGACTGCCAGCAGGCTGTAGAGGCGGACGACAAGCAAGTGGCCTGTGCAAGGGGGCAGGAGAGTTGAGGTAGGGGCCGGCACGGGACGACGCCTCACCAGCAGTGGTCACGGGTGTGAGTGGGCCATTGGCTGCAGCCGGACCGACAGCGTGGCGTCGGAGGCGTTCGTACTTCCGGTACTTGGCTCGCCGATTCTGGAACCAGACCTGGAATAGATTAACAAAGTCGATTTATTAAAGTCGCCGCAGTGGTGATCAAATCAATGGTCATACGAAAGTGGTTGAGAAGAAGAGGACTCGATCGCTGGGACAATATGTTTATTTGCCTGATGTTTCGACATCCGTCGCGGATTAATCATCAGAGACATGAAAAGTAGCAGACCCATCTCTGCTACTGTTCATGTCTCTGATGATTAATCCACGACGGATGTTGAAACATCAAGTGAATAAACATATTGTCCCAGCGATCGAGTCCTCTTCTTCCAAATTGCTTCCTGGAACACGCATGTTCGCTTGTATACACGAAAGTGGTCTTGTCCGGAAATGGGCATTCTTGTTTCAGTACTTAGGTGCTTCCTGATTGACAACAAACCGAAAACAAGGCTATCTTGGTCATTCCTAGAACTGATGATAATGGTGCCATACAGAGAACTAGTACTTCGGATGAGTCCAGCGGGCAGGTGTTTCTAAAGACTACGACAAGCTCGCAAGCATCAAACAGGCCGCTTATGAGGTAGCACATTACGACTTCATCAAATTAATACTGGAAGAAAGGATATCTTTCGATTTAAAAATTTTCTAATTACGAGATTGTTGATGACAGTGAAATGCCGTTCAGACTACATCGTAGCCCCCAATTTATTAATGATATCTATAAAGCATACAGCATGATCCACATCTTTTGACAAATTTTATGAGAACTATGTGACCTCTTCCTCGCACTTTTACTTACAGAGACTGTATGCAGCATGCAGGCTGGAAACTTTGACTTCAAGTGCACTGGTCGACAGGTTTCAAAATTATTCGGGAGGTTGGAAACATTTTTAAAACTAAAAGCCACCCTCTCTTTATGTATACAATTCGGCAAATTTTCATAGTCGACCGAATAAATACAAGAAAGAATAATTATGCTTATTTTGAAAAAAGTCAAAAATCATGAGATTTATAAGATTTTGATCGATAAACTCATTCCCGCTTACGCTTCCTCGTCCCCCTTAAGACTGACTGCTGCCCTGCCTTCCCCCTCCTTTTACCACGTCCAGCAGGTTTCAAAATTATTCGGAAATTTAGAAACATTTTATGCACTCTGTTTAAGAATACAATCCAAGAAGGTGTAATATTCTACCGAATAAATACAAGAAAAAATAATTGTGTATGTTTTCTATAAAACATATTTTAATTTATAAGGGCGGTGGCAATCAATGAGGAAAACGCCTATTTTTGCAAACGATCAGAAATAAACTGGTTCATAAACTGGCATCCTGATATGACTGACATGTCTTGAGATTAGGCTGTACCAAACTCACTATTACAATCTAAGTTAATACCGGTTTGGGAGTGATTATCAATCTTTTGCAAAGTTCTACACTTCGCATGCGTCTGGATCTGAGCTTTGTGTGTCAGTAAACCAAAAATGAGGCTATTCCGTATTCTGGGATTTCAAGAACCGATAATTACCGTGCTTTACCAACTTCTGCTGAGTTCAGGGACACGTGTTTCCACAGATTATGACAATCTTGCAAGCATCAACTAGAAGGGTGCCAAGGCCAGGTAAACAGACTAAATGCGCGGGTATTGTTATCTGGCAACGGCTAATAAATGAAAAATGATTATTCCAGAACCTCTTGTCTTTGTTGAAATATCTTCCAGTTCGTTAAAAATATCGAGTGGGGGATTTCTGACAACAGATGCCTTCGTCAGAAGACCAGCAAGCCTGGTAAACTTAGGGCATAAACATGCTCTGTTCATCTACGAATATATCTCACGCATCGAAAGCCTCAAGAGTTTTCTCCGAAGTAATAGAATTATGGTAGTGTTTCCTGTTCTATTAAAACTCACCCGGCCGACTTCCTTGGGGTAAGAAATTGCCTACAGAAAGTCTTTGCTTTGTAGATCTTGGTAGAAAAATATTCCTGATAATGAGAGAAACCAGTCATTACCGCATGTCCCAGTATCCGTTGACGAAAACATCTATCACAGAGATAGACCGGACTCAATATGAGTACTCTGGAAGGGACCAACTGAACAGACTGTCTATTTTTTTAAGAAATCGAACAATAAGTAATTGATCTGGCAATTTTTAGTAATCTGAAAATTGATAATAGCACCCGGTTTTGTCGTTTAAATTGTAGTATGCGCTTATGATGCCTAGTTGAACTCAGATTATCCGCCCAGCTGAAGAGGTTCATCAGCAGGATCGTATGGCCCAATTAGCGTGTATTAATAAAAAGAGAATGGTCAAATAGTCAACACCAAACCACCCGTAAGTCGGAGTAAATCACCACAGAACGTGTTCCCTGGATTCCAAATCTGCTGTACTGACTGAAATGAAGCCTCCACTTTAGGGATCGTGACTTTTTATCGATTAAGCTAACCAGTGTAAAGACACGAACGTATTCTTCCTATTTGAAGTGGGCCATAACCATGACGCAGGGTCGTGGAATTTATGTGAATTAGATTACCAAATGGTCGTTAAAACTAATTGCCAGATCCCAGTAAGACATTAATTCGAGTGGCTCCGGTCAACCTTAGGACTGTGATCCGCGTCGAAGGCTTGTAATCTGAAGATCGGGTAATAAAAAAGGCAACGATGCAATCTGGCCACTCCCCTTGTTGCTGGGTTTGCGCACAGGTCAGAGGCAACCACCAGGCGCCATGTCATGAGGCCCACAGGCCCAGGGTAGGAAAAGCCTGGAGTCGTTTACCAGATCTGGTGCAGATGCGGACGAAGCAAGATTAAACCTGAGGCAAATGACTGAGCACGCAGAAACAGTGAGGAGGGATGACGCTAGCATCCAAGTTGCGGCTCATTCAACGGATCCTGGCCATATTTTAGACTTTCTCGAGGTAAAACTCCTCACAAGAGGTGATAACCACGTGAGCCGCGAGTTACTCCTGTCATGGTTATTAGGCTAGCAGTCCAACGACACCAGCAACGCCCCCCCGCCCACGCTCCCATATTCTACGCTCAAAATTTGTCTGGATGGAGGCATCAGTCACGTGGGAAGCGCGCAGACGACCAACAATTTCAGTGATAGCGAGCCAAATCGCTGAGTTGTGATTATGCCAACGTCGCAGCAATTACGACCACCAACGATGATTGCGAGAGTTGCTGATTATAGTAGGTACGACAACTACGCACTACAAATGCCATACTCCTCCGCTACTCCTATCTACCATTGTCTCTTAGCCATCGCAGCTCCTTCCTCTGACCTAATAAGTAGATGTTCTTGAAAATTTGGTTAATTCGGTGGACCCATCTGGGAAAAACTTGGTGACTTAAGTGGCGGAACTTGAGCAGAGCCAGCACCCAAAACCACCTGAGCTACGAGGTGCCGATCGACATGTGGGATGCGCCGCAACCTAATGGTTACAATCTGCAGTCGCGTGAGACCTCACGACACGTGGGAAGGGCTTGGCTGTACGGGTTAACCTAATAAGAAGGCTGTGTATCATATTCGTTCCATAAAGACCTCCTGGGGAGAAGAGAGGGGTAGTTGGCCCCTCCGTTCATCTGTTCCAGTCATGAATCCCCACCCCATCCCCCCTCGATTTTCACACTACGAGTATCTTCGTCTAGATGGCAGTGGTTGCCACCGGGACAGTGGAACCGCGTTGCTATCGCAATCCACTTCCACCAGCTATAGTTTACGCCTAACTATTAACTCTGTGGGATTAACGCTGTGACTATTAACACTGTCCCACTTCCTGCTGCGCTCCTTCCCCCCCTCGTCGTGTTAAGTCTGTAGCCGCCGGTGCGACATGAGACCGAACCCGCCCCCCTCTCGGACCAGTCGGCCTCATTGACTTGACCCCCGCTGTGTCCGTCGTGAGGATGCCACGGCGAGACAGTACTTGTACAAACAAGAGCCCCGCGGCACGGTAACCCCAACTCCGGGGTGAGGTGGGGGGGGGGGGGAGAGGGGGAGGCAGTCCACCTTGGGCCGGATGGTCACAGCCTCCCCCTAGTAAGCATACCCAACCGGTTGGTTGCCAGGACGATGAAAGTGGCCCTGTTAAATGCGGTCATTTGGGCAGCAGTGAAATTAATTGTTTAAACTTTGGGATTAATAACATTGGAATGTTTATTAGTTCCTCTTTATGAAAATACCCATCCCTGGAAGGGGAAAGGGGTGAGATTATGCGCAATAGGGGGTGACTCGCTCATTAGCACTCATCCTTTTGCCCGACTTCCAGTCTTTTCTCGGGTTAAGACGGGGGCAGCTGAAGGGCTGACACCAACCCCGGTCTACAAGTGCCACGACAAGTGCTCTCACTTTATATCCCCAGCTGGACCGAGTGTCCCAAACGTCAACGTCGGTAATCTTTCATGTTACTACTAGATCGATATTAAGAGCGAACGGCCAGAGCATGCTTCACAGTCTCGGGTTTCTACGTCATTTACCACCAAATGGACGTCAGTTGTTTATGGTAAGACGCTGAGCAAGTTTCTAGTTGAGTAGAAAGGCAATCGATGATGCGATCCCACGCTAAGAACCCGTCAAAATGAGCCGAGTCCTGAATATGAAGATATCGACGTCGTACCCAGTCGGATGCAGAGCAACAATAGGAGCAGGATGTCCGCTTTTTGTACGTAATGCAAGCCGGCAGCAATTTAGTGGGCAAAAGTTGTACGCCAACTTAAACAAAAGGTGATAATGGCAACAGAAATGCGTAACAACTAGAATTAGTCTAGAAAGTTATGTAAAAATAAGAGTACAATAAAGTTATGAATAAAATCAAGCATTGCAAATGTTGTCATAAGTTGGCCTCACACGGAATAACCATTTCTAGAGTCGAGATAATAGACGCGAACTCAAAATGAACATGTTCATGTCGATAAATAAAACTTAATGGTCCTCCCAATCTCCACTGTTTTTTTACATACGCCTTCCAGCAGAAACTTGCCTCACTAAGTTCGGGATAAGTTTAGTTAGTTTATTATATAGTGGTTAGCTAAGTATATGGATCTGACTAAATTAACTGAACTAAAAACTAAAATTAAACTAACAAACGATAACCGGGACCCGCTACTGTGGGGAAAAGGCATTACAATAATTACTATTTATGGCCCCAAACGACCGCCAACTTCACTGACAGTTAATAAGCCCATACCACTATAATTCCCCCCCACCTCCATCCTTTTTGGTCAATTTTCACATCCCTTGACACTCTGATGACCACTGACAGTTGATTGGCCTATGACCACTGTAATTACCCTCCTTTTGGTTGCTACTTCTCACCTCTGAAGATGGACTACTGTAAGAGTTCGAAAGCTCAGGACAATACAGCAATTGATCCGGTGCTCGACACGTCTTCTTCCTTATCCATAAAGTAAAATTAATAAAACTAAAAGTTACCGCAGAACTAAAATTAGCCTATTACACTAAACTAAAGTTACACTAAAATGAACCCCAGGGCTACAGGTATCTAAGATGGAAGACCAACTTTATTTTTGCCGTAACAAGTTTAATTTTAGTGTAGTTTGTTTAAATTTGTTACGTTAAACTCAGTTTAGTTAGTTTAGTATAGAGTGGTTAGTTAAGTATACGTATCTAATTTTGGCGGTGTTTAGAATATGCTCATTTCCGTGATTACTCATCTCACAGAAAAGCCGCGAGTCCAACTTACGCCACTGTCATGAGAGCGCGATGTGACTATCGATTTTTCTCACATCTGGTTGGCCATTGACTCAGCTATGTCCCTCGCGTTCCCCCTTACGTACATTCAGACTTTCGGTGAGAACAAAGTGCTCGCTCTGGCCGACTGGTCTTTTCTCTGTCTCTCTTACGGGCACTTGGGAACCGTTCGTGTACCAGTCGTAAGAGGCGGTATCTAACTAAACTAAAAAAATAAAGTAAACCAAACAAAACTAATAAAACTAAAAGTAACCACAGGACTAAAATTAAACTCATAAACTCAACTGAACCACAGGGCTAGTGGTATCTAAGGTGATTGATCAACTTTATTGCTGCCCTAACAAGTTTTGCCGCACAGCTTCTCTTCTTCTGCACCCGTATCCATCAATTTTCAAATCTGCCTCACAGGCGAAAGAAGTGGCGTCGCAGCGATGACCTCTCTCTCACAAGTACGCGCAAACCGCGACTCATCATCGTCATCATCAGCCGCCACCCTCACGTCTTCGTCATCTGGCGTGCGTAAGCATTAAAGCGCCAGCAACCAATGTGAGGTTAGGCCGGGGGAGATGGAGACCCCAGCCGCACGCACGCACGCACAATCACTTTCTGTCGGTTGCTGGGGCAGACTTAGCGCCAGACTCCCCCCCCCCCCCCCCCCCCCTACACTTCCGGTCGGAGGAATCAGGTCGAGAAGGCGATGACGAGCGGCGCGAGTGGGGGTGTCAACCGCCGGCTAACGAGTTAATGGTTCACACTCTCTCTCGCGGTTAAGCAATTAAGGGCCTTGCGAGGTGAACGCATCGCGGTCGGCCGCTGAAAGGTGTGATCCAGTCTAACCTGTAATTACCACCGGCGCGGTGTGGCGCCGTCAAGTCGTTTGGCTGCACGGTCAGAGGACCGAGGGCCTGTGTAGCGCGTTCAGGCCTCTGATTGTCTCGATTGAGCTCCCTGCCAGTGAACCGACCTCGACTTCTCCGGATAATGGGAGCCTGAGGGGAGCTAATTGCACACATCAGCCATAGATCCGCGATGAATAGAGTGGGAGCATATGCTGTAATAATGACCTATCCTGCTCCTTATCATAAAACCAGACCTATCTGTTACTGAACCGGAGTTGAAATCCGAAACAGGCCTTTTCTCATCCGTTTAGGCAGACTTGCGGTCTGAAGAAGTGAGCTTCAGGTGGGCTTACGATCTCTGTTCATGTCAGTTTTGAGAAAATACCCGCAAAACTGGTTGGTGCGAGTTCTGTCAGTACAAGAGACAGAGAAAAGAGAGGCTGATATAACAATTTCTCACGCATTAGCCATCAGCAGCCAGCCATTGTCGACCCCGGGTTTCGCAGTTCCTGGAAGGACATTTGGAAAACAATTTCAAACCCAGGGTGGTCAACCTGAAGCCAGTTTTTTATGCGCCTAAGACAAGATGAGCATAACGAGGTTATTTTTTAAATTCGGTAATTTTCGATTTCTTCAAATGTGGATTCTTAAGACTATGAATAATCGCGAAAAGGTTCATAATCGTTAAAATTTAATTTGGTCGCCAACTTTGGATACCCCTAGTCCCTACTCCTGTGGTTAATTTTAGTTGTACTTTGATTTTAGTTGAGTGTAATTTTATGTTTATTAGTTTATTTTAGTTTGTACGCTAGTTAGATACCGTCAAAGTTAAATAAATATACGTAAATAACTACTATATACTATACTACTCTAAAGTGTAAAAAAAAACTAAAAACATACTACAGTAAAACTTAAATTAAACTAATGAACTACACTAATATCAATACAAGCGAACATGCGAGTCCCAGGAAGTAATTGAGAAGCAAACGACTCGATCGCTGGGGCAATGCTTTTATTCGCCTGACATTTCAAGATCCGTCGCGGATTCGTCATCAGAGCCATAAGCAGAAAGCAGTGAGCCGTTTCTGCTACTGCTCTCTGACTATGTCTCCGATGACGAATCCACGACGGATCTCGAAACGTCAGGCAAATAAAATTATTGCCCCAGCGATCGAGTCGTCTTCTTCTCTACAGTAATACCACCGGTCCCGTAAGACCGGTCCCATAAGGCTAGAGGAATTTAGGATGGGCGACCAACTTTACTTTCACCTGCCCTAGCCGTTAAGCCACGGACTGGTTGTGCTGTTGGTTGCGAATGAGGGGTAGTAACAATGGTTTTGGGGCGCTCACCGATCCCGTTATGGAATATACTCGTCCCGTTGTGCTTTGTGGGCCACACTGGGTCCTCGACAACAGCCGCACTGCGCAACTATTTTAGTATACATGCATATGGCCACTTTAAGAGAATATATACTGGAGGAAGAAAACCCGAAAGAAAGCTACTACAAAGTAAAAAACGACTGTAATGTTGAAGGAAAAAATTATTTTTCGCCTGCGACAGAAATTTTATCAATATCTAGCAGAAAAGTGCACAAGCGGATAGAATGCTTAATTTTTCTCCTAAACTTTCTTTGAAGTAAAGATGGAGAATGTGGGTATCCATCTGCGAAGTAAACTCGCTGCAAGATGAGTTAGAAGAAAACATGCTTCCATTATGTGCACAGTATGCTGGATGTTTTCATAAACAGAAACGACACAGGTACTATTTTTAGACAATCGATTGAGAATACCGTAAACGAAAAACATAAATAAATGAAATGTCAAGAACGACGCAAGGAAACTCGACAGAAAGCGCACAATAAAAGTCCGATTACAACTGTTAATTACAGTCTCAATTCCGACCTCTCAGTACATGATTTTTTCAAATATTTTCAACAAACCCTATTGACAACATCCTCATCGTCGTAGTCAACCGCATTTAGAACAGGGTAAAAACGAAAAATTGCAGCCAGTTCTCGTAAGCTCGTTTTTAAGTGATAAAAATCGCGTGGCAATATTATATATTTCTCTAATTCTTGTAGCATATTTACAATGATGATCAAGGCGCTTTTAATGTCGTATTTATTATGCTTACATTACTAACTCGCCTACATTAATAGGCTTCAGAAGCTTTCAAAAACCAAGTTCACTACTTTGATGCGAATTTCCAGGCTTTCAGCCTTCCTGATTGTCTCAAGAAAAAAAACTGCCATTTCTTACCCATAAAATATTACTCCAAGTACTAATCTTTATGTTTTAAATTTAACTGCAGGCCATTTATTGCAAACATTTTAACTAGTTTCCCGGAATTAATTAATTAATTAATTTCATTTATTTTCACCGACGCCAGTCACGTCTGCGCTTCATCTTATACGAACTTGACATTCTTGTTGCAATTAAAAAGATACTTCATTCATGAATTCAGGCAAATGTTCGCATCCCAGGTATGTGTCTAGATTGAGAAGAAGAAGCCGTGTCGATCACCGGACTAATAGAACTACGATTCCGGTGATCGACACGAATTCATTCATCCAAGGCGAAAACCCGATTGGGCTCCGGGCAACCACGGTCGGATAACTTCTATAGATCTTGAATAAATTGATAGATACCAAGCATTGGAATGAACTTCAAAGGGAAGGGAAAAGCAAACAGGGAAAGCTGGAGGATTCACTGACGAGCCGGACCCCTCGCAGCTGTTTCAAGCAGCGGGAGAATATCACTGAAACACGTGTCGTGGCTTTTTGCCAAAAAACGCAAAGGAAGCTTAGCAAACAGTTGCACAAGGTACCTCGTCAGGCGTGTTTGCGTGTTAGTTGTATGGGTTTAAACCCCCAAACACAACTTATTTTCGCTTTAGGTCCCTGTTCTGCGATTAGTCAGACAAAATAATTAATAAGCGCCGAGCTACATGGGATCTAATAAGGACACTTTAGCTTCGTCTTCTGGGGACCACACAGGTAATCCTTCAGGGTCTTGAAGTGGGGCCAGTCAGAAAATGCTCTAATTATCATAATAATCCTCCTCGCAAATACCTAAGGCGTCGAATGCCACGGTAACAAGCATTTGAACTCCAGCGGCCCAGCACTATTACAGACAGCTTAAAAACAAATCTACTCACTTGGACGCGGCCATCGGAGAGTTTCAATTGGCTGGCCAACTGATCCCGCATAGTCACATCGGGATAATGGTTGATACTGAATGCTGCCTCCAGCACATGTAGCTGCAGGGTAGTGAATGTGGTTCTCGAACGCCGGGGGCGGTTGCAACGCAGGTAAAAGTCCGTCGGATCGTCCAGACTGCCACCTTGGGGAGCCTGATCGCCCCTCGAGAGAAAATCACCCATATCCACTTTGGGTGCCTGGAGAACTGAACACCTCTCGGAGTCCGCATCTTCTGCGGAGGAAAGCGAGTGCGGAGGAGGCGAGGCAAGCCCGTGGCGGTGCTGGTGACTAGTGTAGTCCACCACGGCTGGTGTCGCGAGGACTTCCGTCGGCAGACTTTTAGGCTGCTCGATGGCGTCACCACTACCGGGCGCGAAAAGTTCGTTGAAGACCCCCATGGCTGGTGCCATATCTCCTAGCTGAGCGCTCAAGAAGCGAAGGTAGTGTAGATAAGCCAATGGGGATACTGAAATGGGCGGAGGGGATGCGTCCTCTAGTGGTGGACAACACATTGCATCGTTTGCTGGCGGACTGCTACTGCTGCTTCCGCCTACACTAGGGATTTCGGATTTGATACTAAGAGCCTCGTCAGTGGGACTCCTCTGGGCTTCTAGAAAAAAAAGAAGAAAAACCGGAAATATAGGGACACAGTCTGCAGCAATCCAGTTTCAGTGTGGCTCTATGTTAGAGAGCGCTATCTTTCGAGAGAGCGGGAGAGATACACCGAACGTAGTTTTTTATGGAGATTCAACTGAGAAAGGCGAGTTTCATAGCTGACTCTGGCACTTACCTATCGGAGAGCTGGTGAGAAGTTTTTGCGGGAAGGGTAAGGACTGCGCGAACTTCTGCTCAGGGCTATCAAGCAAGCGGTCGATGCTGAAAGCCTTGCTCATCGCCTGAATAAGGTATATATTCCCTGCAAGGAGAGAAGCATCAGATGGTAATGATCTAGGGGCAAATTGAGGCTCAAACCAGAAAAAGAAAAAAGAAAACAAACATAAAACGCAGTGATTTACGATTGTCATCCCCCGAGTCCTGATTTTATGAACGCAGCTCTCTCATCACTTGGTAACAAAAGAGTTGTAGATCTGCCAATAGTGGAGCATATGCGAAGGCGGTGCGCTCACTGGAACAGGTACTCCCCAATGAACAAAACAGAAGATCATGGGCTACTTTTTAAACCTAACCATCTATGTGAAATCGTTGAAGTTGTATTGCGACAATGACGAGTGTTTTCTTGCCTTCCAATATGCCAACAAAAGCAGATTTGTGGGACAGTGGGCACTTGGGGTCCAAGAGAAGACAGTTCCTCCGCAGATAGAAAACGCTTCAAAAAACAGGACAGCTGAATACGGGCTTGATTCTAGTCCCCCCTCGGCCATTTCTTTGCACCACCGGAGGGAGAGGTAACTGAGTCAAACGCGATGAGATTTAATTGAGGTCAACATCTTTTCAAAATCATTAACGATCACTGGGGTGATTTAATATAATTAGCTAGAGAAATTTGGAGGGGGTATGTTTTATTGGCGTCAAAGTGTCAACGGAGGGCAATGAATAGCAATGACAAACCCCTTACTCAGAGAGAATAATTTGCAGTTGAAAGACACGCGCCTTGGGGGATGTGAAATGGCGCGATTAGACTGATGAAGTGTCCTGGGGGGAGGGGAGGCGCTGTGACAACCAATTAGCGACGCGCACTCACTTGCGGGCATGCTGATTGGTGTCTTATCCCGCTCACCCTCCAGCCAATTAGCATGTTATGCGAGCGACAGCAAGTCGGCCAAGGGACCTGACTGGCTTGCTTCTGAGGAGCACACATTCGCACATTACCCATGGAAAAATAAACCCATATAGTCAGAAAAAACGACTAACCACCTCGAGATACTATAAGCTAGCTTGCCGAGTCTGACTGGGTTACTCTCTTGCATTATATACGGGTCTTTTTGGCGTGATGGAAACCATAACACTGTTTAACGTGGATCTTGTTTTTTGCCTGTTTTAGGATATATTCTGTCACCAAAAGTAAATTGGTGCAACATATGGACGTCAGTCCGTTAAGAAAAGCCTTTCCGAAATTAATAGACCACTACGAAACTGGTGCTGACAAATTTGAACTGTTCTGCGGCCTGACTTTCAAGCCCGCATTGAAGGTGGCATTGGATACCTGAAAAAGCACAACTCCGAGTTCTGGGATATGGTCTGCCTGTTAGGCTAGATATTGACTACCTAGAATGTCCATAAGTGGGGTCAAGGGGAACGGCCTTCAGCGAAAGTCGTAAAGGGTATCACGAAATTCTTTGCACCATAAGGCACTCGCAGTCTAAAGTAATATATATTTTTAAATTTACTTTACAGAACATCTTCCCTTGACCTTTAGACAGATTCTACGCTACTTGACATCGAAGGAATGGGATTCTGGAGAGTCTCCAAGGGAATCTTTCTCAAGATGCCCAGCGGAGATCTCTCCAATCTGGCAACAGCAGTAGGAGCAAACAGTTTCTCGTTAACCATATTGCCGAAAATAGACCGTATATCTTCAATTGCATTGTAGCCAGTACAATTTACTGGCCACCTGTCTTTCCACCCTTAATGCGGAATTTTCTCTAGCAACAACCTCTGGATCTTCAGAGCTGTATGAGCTGTGGTTTCCTCCTTGACGTGTCAAAAATTATTGCCTGCTCACATGCTTTTTTCCAATCTTTTAAACCAGTTTTTCTTCAGGATCTTCTCTCTGTAATATTAACCATTCGCCCATTGACATTCTAGTACACTGTGGGGATGAGAGAGCTCTCCAAAAGGCATTATTCCCCACACCATGGTTATAGTGCTAAACTTTGGTACTTCAATATTCTCAACCATGTTAGGAGTTCGAGCCCAAATAGCGGGGGTTTCTATGTGGCGGATGAAACTGTTCACACGACGGTTTATCGGAGAAGACGACTTATTTTCAGTCGTCTACAGTCCATCTCCTGACCATCCTTCAGAAAATAATTCTATCGTCGATTTGTTTTTCTGCCAGTCTAAGGATTTCCCTTCGATTTTCCAGACTTTCCAACAAATACCGGTGCACAGTGGACAGTGCTGCTGTACTGTACAGTAAACATAGTGTACAAAGTTGGCTTACAAATAAATCGCCAACCAATGAAGTTGCGGAATACTTACAAATTATTGCTAAGCAACTTAACTTTAAAGAAATTATCTAACTTTTAAAAGGTGCAAACAATTTTTGAGGTTAGCGGACCCCGAGTATAATTAATAAGAAGTCTGGACCAACAGATGCAGTGAGTTCTGGTACGCCAACTTCTTTCGGAAGTTCCACAAAGCCTGGTAGCGACTCTGTGATGTGGTTACTAAATGATTTAGTTTGCCAACACTATTTTTGTTCTTGCTCAACGCGGTAGATGAGACGAACTCAAGCAACAACGTTTCTTTATGCTGGGATCACCTGTATTCAGAATTCAGAAGCCTGGAAACTTTTATACAAAAAATACTACGATGTCCGTAGGAACTGACTGTACTCTAAAGTCCGGTTCAGTAGTGCGAGAAGTAGAAGTCTGCGTTTGTCAATGAATTTGGGAATGTGGAAACCCTCCTTAATCTTCGTATCCACAGTCCCGTAGTGCGCAGTCTTCACCAGTACAAGACTGAACACTCCAGTCAGTAAAAGTTACGTTGGTCACCCACGTTAGATATATCGCAGGGGATTAAGTAAGTTAAACCCTAGCAACTGCGACCTTCAGTTGAGGAATACTTACAAATTATTGCTAAGCAACTTAACTTTAAAGAAATTAGCTTACCTTTAAAAGGTGCAAACAATTTTGGGACGCCCTATCTTTGAGGTAAGCGGACCCCCGAGTATAACATATAAGAATTGTGGAGCAAGAGAAGTAATGAGATCAGGTGCGTCGACTTCTGCTGGCGACTGCTGGCAAAGCTGTGATGTAACCACTAAATAACCCAATATGCCACCGTTGTTGTTCTTCTTGGGCCAAGGCGCTAGATGAGACGAAATCGAATAAAAACGTCCGCCTAATATTGGGTCACCGGTATTCAGGATTGAGAAATCTAGGCACTTTTATACAAACCATACTACGATGTCCGTAGGAACTGAGTCGATTCTCAGTTCCGGTTCAGCAGTGCGGACAAGATGTATGCACGGCGTAGTAGTCCGTTGTGATCAGGCGTCTGTCAATGAATGCGGGAACCCTCCTTGATCTTCGTATCCATAGTCCCATAGCGAGCAGTCGTCACCAGTACAAGACTAAAAACAGCCATCGGTCAAAGTAAAATTGGTCGCCTACGTTAGATATCCCTAGCCCCAGAGTTTTGTCTAATGGAACCTGTGCTATTAGCTCATTATTCAGTAGATTAGTTTAATTTTAGTGTACTTTTGTGTTTAGTTTAGCTATGTATAGGAGTTGGGAGTTGGAACCCAAATAACGTGATATTGTGTTTGGCGGATGGAACAGTTCATGTGATGGTTTATCGGAGAATACGACTTATTTTCAGTCGTCTACAATTCACCTCCTGTCCATCCTACAGAAGACAATTCTATCTTCGATTTGTTTTTCTGTCAGTCCAAGGATTTCCCTTGGATGTTCCAAACTTTCATACAAATAGCAGTGCACATTGGACAGTACTGCTGTACTGTACATTAAACATAGTGTACAAAGTTTACTTACAAATAAATCATCAACCAATGAGGTTAAGGAATGCTTACAAATTAGTGCTAAACTATTTAACTTTAAGGAAATTATCTAACTTTTAAAAGGTGCAAACAATTTTGGGGCGCCCTATATTTGAGGTAAGCGGACACCGAGTATAACTAATAAGAAGTCTGGACCAACAGATGCAGTGAGTTCTGGTACGCTGACTTCTTTCGGAAGTTCCAAAAAGCCTGGTAGCGGCTCTGTGATGTGGTTACTAAATGATTCCGTTTGCCAACATTATTTTTGTTTTTGCTCAACGCGCTTCTCTAAGCGCTGACTGACCTTGAGGCAGCTGGCCTTGAACAATGACGCGGGACAAAACAATGGAGGACATTGGTCGGCAGAGACCACTACAGATACCCCTAGCCTCGAATTCTGTCTTACCGAACCGGTGGTATTAGTTTAGTATTTAGTGCATTAGTTTAATTGTAGTGTTGGTCTGGATTTAGTTCAATTTATTTAACTTAGTATAGTTAATTTAGTTTAGTATGTGACAGTTATCTAAATCTATTTATCTAACGTTGGCAGTCTCTAACTAAACTGAGCGTGAACTAAATATTAAACTTAAAACAAAAATAAACTTATGAAGCTAATAAAAAGAAAAGAACAAAGGCAGTTTAAGTAGTGCACTTCATATACCCCTAGTCCCAGCATTTTGTCTTACATAAACGGTAATTATAGGGTTTTGGGGGTGGAAAAAATAGGATAGGCAGACAAGAAAATTTATAGAAGTAAGTGTAAAGTGGAAAAGGGGATTTGAAGTTGTTCCCCGTGGCCGCTGAGAATAAGTTGTTCCGCGTGTAAATGGAAGGTATGCGTGGTGCTTCGCGCCGTGGACTATATTAATCTAATTCCATTACGGTAAGTTAGACTTCAGGTAATTTGAAGAAGACAACCTCTTGACCACCATTTCTATTATTATTTAGGAATTTCAGGAAACCTACATTTTGATAATCGGGTTTTCCGCAATCGTTGGACGAAAACACAGAATCAGAAAACCTACAGGTATAAATCAACAGCATGTCTAAATCCAATGAAGTTAAAATGCCTATAGCAGTTATTAATGTATATTCCACTACCTAGCCTAATTCCCATCCACAAAACCTCTGTAATCACCGTTTCTGTAAGAAAAAATGCTGGGACTAGGGGGTATATGAGGTGCACTTATTAAACTACTGTTGCTAAGTAACCACAGGCCTAGATGCTGGGCGTATCTAAGGGGAGCGACCAACTAAACTCTTACCTTGTCCTCTGCCTGAACGCATTTCGAGTTTCCAGGTAAGGAATAGCAGGGACTGAGTTTCGGATTTCGCTGACCACATAAAACCGTTCACACCAATGGGTTTCTGACTTTATCGCAAGGCACCTGCTGACCAGGTACTCTGAGCGGGGGTATGTGGTCAGTCACGTTCAGTAGAGTTTGAAAGAAGGGAGGGGGGATGAAACCAGCAACTCCTTACTCCCGCCTGTGAGCGCCTGAACGTACAACTCTCACCCGGAAGTCTCTTCGACGCCATCCAATTACGACAGCCAAAAATGATCGTGGTTCAGAGCCAATTATACGATCTTGTGTTGCAGTACTATTCAATGGCAAAAGTAGCACTCCACGAATAAGCTAAGATAGTTCGTACAGTCAGTGCCTGAATCAGCACAGATGTTCTTACAGTGATTCCTTACAGAAATTGTGACAACTGACCACATAGATGACGGGCTATGACTACGAAATCTACTGAGCAGCCTTGGAAACCTCCAGTTGTGGGCCTCAAATGTTTAGTCCATGCAAAAGCTCCCCCGACTCATTTGTGAAATTAGTACTCGCGTGCACGGTGTGACTCTTGTAGTAGATTAGATAAGATTGAGTAGGTTCGGTTAATCGTGAGGCCTTATGTCGGATGATAGAGTGATATGGTTGGGAAGGGGTAAAAATATAATTATGGGCAGGAGTTAAGAACAAGACTGAATTCAGTCACCCAGGAGAACTGCGCGCTCAATTGGGTTCTATGCGACATTGTCAGATTGAATCTTCCTGACTGACCCCCGACTTCTCTGACGATACCATCCTACTACCCCCAAGGACGAGTTAATGAAAGGTCAAACGAAGCGAACAAGTATTAGAGGTTTGAATTTCCCGATGTCAGGAAAACCGGAGCACAATTGAGCGCAGGGAGAAGATGCGGCCGGAGCCACCACCAGCTCCCAGTGAAGCAGGAGTGTCTTAAAGTCACGTGTGCCCAATGTCTGAGCCTGCAAATACGCGTGCCTTCAGAGCTTTCCCCACATATTCGGCATTTAATATGCAAGCGCAACCCGAATGACGCGTACCCTGTTCTAGGGCATGCAGCAGGCTTTGTCGCTTGCCATTGATAGACTGTTGTACGCATGCAGGAGATTATCCACCAGAAAACTATCGAGGGTCGCAGGAAGCCAACATGCAAAACAACCGCCTACTTACAATTTTTAAGTAGGATGGATTTCCACGACCTTCAGATTTTCGCACTCCCGCCGTTGATGCAGTAGGGGTCGGTGATGATATTAAAAATGGGCCTCAGTGATCTCGAACAACGTCAGTGAACACCCCCCCCCCATCTTACATGCAAAATGTTCTTAATTTACATGCTAAGTGCGCGCC
>JAYGXS010000004.1:3531772-3550441 GCA_036362985.1 Ligula intestinalis | reverse complement strand
GACGCCAGGTGGCGATCGCACTTTGCCCCCACCCTCCAGTGACAGTCGTTCGCTGCGCACAAATAACAGCAAGTATCGCTCCATGTATCTGCCCTCTGATCAACCCCCACAAACTCACCCAATTACCTTCCCTACCCCTCCCCCCTTCCCCAACGCAGGAACCTCTACACCCCGACCCCGCCATGCAGGTAACGCGTAAATGATGAATTGTAATTAGAATACACTATTTAACATTGCCCATCTGTACAGTTTTAATTACCCTGCAAATGTTCTGACCTGATGATGATTTACTGAAAAAATATGTTTGCCAAATGGACTTCTCACTTAAGAATGGGAATGTTTGCAGGCCTTCGTATTTTGTTCTTATATTCATTCAGAGAAATACTGTCACACAACAACAGATAACTAAGGGCATAATGATCATTGTTGTATTGCAAAATGGGCTGCGCGGCCTTAGTTTACAGCTCGTGTAACCTATCGATGCCCGGCAGAATCTTGATCCGGTATATTGAAGGATAATTTTCTTTCTTCGTACCCTATGTAGTTCAGTATATTCAGAGTAGTAGGCAATGCCTTTGAAGACCCTACTGAAAACAGTATGCATGAAATATCCAACATAAAATATGTCACTATAAACAGTGTGTAACATATATACATGTACAAATTTTAACGTGTGCATGAGAGCAGTCAGAATAGTCTCTTGTGTACATAATATATCCAACACAAAATGTGTCACTGTTAAATAGTGAGGCGCATATACAAATGTTAAGTTTTATCTATAGGTATTTCCGGGGCGTAAATTATTCCTGCTGCCTTGTACATATGACGGGTAACTTTTAAGTAGATGTTCATCCAGTTTCCGTTTAAACGCATCTGTGGAGTCCGCCATTACGACCTCCTCGGGCAGTCCGTTCCAGACACCGATTACTCGTTGTGAGAACGAGTGCTTGCGGACATCTAGATGGGATAAGGTTCCTCGCAGTTTGAGGGAATTCCCACGGAGGTTGGTCGAAGTGGCGAAGGCGAAGAAGTCATCAAACTTCAGGGCACACTCCCGATTCCTCACGAGGCAGAACGTCTGTATGAGGTCGCCGCGGATTTGTCTATACTCAAGAGGGAAAAGGTCAAGTGCTTCTAGTCTACATTCGTAAGATGAAGACTATAGGCCCTTCAAAATTTTCGTTGCCCTTCGCTGAATTCTTTCCAGCATCTGGTTATCTTTGTGCATCCATTGTCGCCACGCCTGAACGCCATACTCCAGATGTGAGCGAATCAATGTTCTATAGATTTTGGCGAATAGTTTTTTGTCTATGTCGACAAAAGTACGCTTAATGGCAAACAGAACACTGTTCGCTCTCTTGGCAGCCCTAGCACACTGTAAAGATGGCTTCAGGGATGGCACAATAGCCATACCTAGATCTTTTTGTTCATTCACGTTGGACAGGCACCTTCCATCGAGTACGTAGTTGTGTGAGTCATCCGTCGTGCTCACTTTCTTCGTCTTGAGTCGCAATGTGACACACTTCTCAAGGTTAAACCACATTAACCATTTTTGGATCATTCACCTAGGCGGTCAAGTCCTTCTTGCAGAGTTTGTTTATCATAAGCGTTTCTGGTGGGTTGTCATATCTTAATATCATCTGCAAACAAGACTCCATTACTGACCAGTCCATGCCTACAGTCGTTGACGTAGATTAGGAACAATAGTGGCCCAGGAACGGAGCCCTGAGACACTCCACTCGCAACTGGCACTGAAGAGGATTTTGCGTTTCCGCCGCACACGGACTGCGATCGGCCTATGAGAACATCTCCTACCCAATTTAGTAAATTGCCCCTTATCCCAGATTCGCCAACCATGTAGAGTAGCCGTTGGTGAGGGACACTATCGAAGGCCTTTTTAAAGTCTATGTAAACAACATCTACGGGGGTATTTTCGTCTGATGACTTGGACCACTGCTCCATAGAATAAGGCATCTTGGTCAGGCAGGAGTGGTTTTCTCGAAACCCGTGTTGGGCACCATCAAAGAAGTCTTTTTCTTCAAGGAACTTCATGGTGGCCTTTTTGATGATCCTTTCCATAATTTTACAACAGATGCAAGTTAGGCTCACTGGTCGATAGTTGTTCGCGTTGGTTCTAGATCCACCCTTGTGAATAGGTTATATGTTCGCAACTTTCCAATCGGATGGGAGGAGGCCTCTATCAAAGGACAACTGAAAAATGTGCGTAAGCGGTCTGGAAAGTTCCGGAGCCAGCTAATGCAGTACCTTTGCTGGTATTTTATCTGGACCCGGAGATTTAGCTTCATTAAGCACAAGAAGTTCATTCCTTACATCTTCTTCTGTGAAACGGAGGTCCTCCATGATTCTGCCATTACTCTCTGCATGGAAGTCTGTCGGATTAAAATGCAGTTTCTCAGTAAAAACAGATGCAAAAAACTTGCTAAGGTGTTCTGATTTTTCGAGATTGTCTAGAATTTCCTCATTATTTTCACCTTTTCGTACTGCAACTGTGTCTTTGTTTTTTAGCCTGCTGTTGATGTAACTGTAGAGCACCTTTGGCTTCGTTACGGCCCGCTCGATAATTTTCGCTTCGTAGTCTTTCCGCGCTTTTCGAATATTTGATCTAACCTCGTTCCGCTTTTGGCGGAATTCTTAGTAGTGAAGGCTGGCGTGTTGATGCGTACCTTCTCCAGAGTTTGTTCTTGCGGTTTATTTGGCTCTTCAGTTCTTGCATTAACCAGGGGGCCTGCTCGCCTTTTGTACTTTTTTGAGTGGACAGTTTCAATGCATAACTTCGCTTATAAGATCCCTGACAGTGTTCCAGTCGGCATCCGGACTACCGGTTAGAAGGTCATACCAATTTATTGCTGCTAGTTCATTTCTCATTGTGGTGTAATTTCCGCGCCAGTAGTCTAACCAAACCTCCGTATTTCTCGGTTGATTGGTGTTTGAAGCATATTCCCACAGGATCATAACATGATCACTCTTTCCAAGAGGCGCGATTGGCCTTATTCCGCTTGTATCAATCGGGTCTTTCGATACTACGAGGTCAAAACAGTTCACTGTTTGCGCTTCTTTTATTCTTGTTTGGAATCCAACATTCTGCTCGAGACAGAGGTCCCCCGTCAGCTTTAAGAATCTGGAGCTAAAAGCCTCATGAGAACCTTTAACTGATAGCTCATCCCAGTTAATCAGTGGGGCGTTAAAATCTCCAGTGATCAGCGCATTTTCATTTTGAGCCAGTTCACGCATTAGTCCAAACAAGGTCTCGCCACCCTCTGGAGATTGATTTGGTAGTCTATAGACATTCATGAAAGGTAAAGTGGGTGTCCCACGCGTTTTCAGTTTAAGCCATAGCGCATCACAATCATGAGAGGAATCAATTTTGCGTTCTGACGCAATGATGCCCTTCTTGACAAACACTGTTAATCCTCCTCCCCTCTTATGTATCCGGTCCCGCCGAAAAACTTCGTACTCTCAGGGTACAATTTCGGCATCCATTACGTCGGCCTGTAGCCAGGCCTCTGTAATGGATATGACATCCGGCTGTAGGTCAGCTATACAAAGTTTGAGCACGTCAATCTTCTGAAGTAAACTCTGTGCGTTCGTATAAAGAAAGCGCAGCTTCACCGGCATAGAGTTCTGAGCGATTTGTGGGTCGAGGGAGCCGGAAGGTCTCTGCGAATTAGCTACTTTATTGCCTGAGTTTTGGTCTGCTTTTTGTCTGTAAAACTCAGCGTTATTGGCTGTCTCCAGAGGAATGACCTCTGGGCGGTGATGATTTCCCCGTTCATTATTCGCAGGTTCCTCTCGCCCGGATTGGATCTCCTGTGACGTTCGGTTTTCAGTGCCCTCCACTTCTCCCTCTCGGCTGGCGAGTACTCCCGCTGAAAAAAAACCGTTGGGTACTTGTTCCGTAGTTGCGATTTCCTGTTCAACAGTAGTTTTGCTTGTTCTTCGTGCTTGAGTATAAATTTTTTTGGTCTGGGTTGACCCGAGACCATATATGGACCCTTCTTCAGGCCCATCCTAAATGCTTTTAGGATGGGGACCACCATTTCTTCATTGTCATGTAGGAGAAGTTTAATGTATCCGCGGAATAAGTCTATATCATGGTCAATACTATTCTTTATGGTCTCCGAAGAAGATTCAGGCATGCCTTGTATGACGATGCACTGGCTGCGATTAAATAACGGGCTGTGAGGTTTATTAGTGGACCCTACCGACGCGTGGGTATCCTCGACTTGGGCTGTGAGATCCCTAAGCTCCGGCATTTGATAATTGGGAGGACACGACAGCTCCTTTTTTGTGCCAAGGCCACCTTTTTGTGTGGTAGTCGGTGGCGTCTTGGGCTTTTTGGGAGACGCAACCAGACTAGTTCTTACTGGTATCTTAGACACCGCCTGCTTGGTTTTTGGGAATGTGTTAAGTACGACACCCTTTGAGTAAGTAAAATGTTCAGAACCTTCATCGTGGTCTGCTAGTCTAGTGGCGACACCGTCTGCCTGTTGGCCCAACGTACAAGGTTCGACTTTCGGGTCTTCTACATTTTCGTGGATTTCCGACTCTTCGACTTAGTCGAGTTCCACTACTGGTTCTGCTGTATTTTGCTTATGGAGTATGGAAACCTCCTATGTTTTCTTCGTCTTGGCCTTTTCGCGGCTTTCAGTCGTCTCCGACATCGAGCCATGCGTTATGATATTCAAAAGTGACTTCAGTTCTGCTAATTCCGTTTTAAGGCATACCATATCCTTCTGCATGACGGAAAATGCTTTGGAAAGTTCCATGTCTGATATGCCATCTCGGTCTTCGTACTTTGTGTCTATTGAGCTCCGAGGACTTCTAGGTTTTTTAGCAGGGCGCGATTTCGTTGCGCCAACCATGCAGTTTCTGCCCTCGAAATTGCTATTTGGGCTTATATCCTAAATTAAATCAGTGGAAACCGTGCGCCTTCGTGGTCTAATGGTAACGACCGATGTCCGTGAACCACGGGTTTGGGGTTCAAATCCCACTCGCGGCATACTTTTTACACGTTGCGCTGTACATTTATTTTGCTTCCCATCATAGATCGAAGTAAAGTTAAACGATATTAAAGCTCTATGCATTTGTATAAAGCGATTAACTGTATGTGGAGGATTTTGGAACGACTCAGCCGTTTGTAGATAGCTCGAATCCCGGAGAATTGTTGACGGAAGGCGGTCACGAAGATGTTGCTCGTTTTGACTAGTGCCTGCCGTGGCTTCTGAGGCTGGGGATGTTGTTAAAACGAATCCAATAGCTAATAACGAGTGTCCGCCAGAATGCTAGCTGGTCCGAAATCCCGAAAATAGTATTTCCGACGGAGGTCGAGAAATTTGAACCGCAATTTTAAGACGCATCTGGGACCAATTTCCTGGCAGGTGCTTTTTTTGTAGAGCCGGTCAATAGTAATTTGGTCGGAAGTGAACGTCCTAAGAATTGTAACCTAGCATATGACACCTACTTTCTTGGTTGAGATGGCGTCTCCTGTAACCCCCAAAAAATAATCAGACCAATCATAGCATTTATAATTGATCAATTGTCTTAAGATATTTCCCGAAACTCTGGCAAGCTTCTTTGGCAAAACAAGGTATGGTAGTGCACGTACAATACCTCTACTGACAGTATTTTGTCCTGCATGCCCGGAGAACTAGAAATTTTATGGGTGGGACATCAGGGGGTCGCAGAAAAGAAAATAAAACAAATATAGCGAACAAAATGGGAAAAAATAGATAAAATTGATATTATAAGCCATGATGTACAGCGAATCAGATGCCAATCGATTTGAAGGGTTTACAAAACGTGAGCAGGAATCGAACGCGAAACGTACCCGCGGTTGCGTAGTAGACAACATAGGCAAAATAATTTTCCCACTACCAATTTTTTCCGTTTAGGAGTGCAATTCACTTTGGCAAAATTAACGGGTAAGGGTTGGCTGTGGAAATGAGTAATTGGTTGCATGCTATCTTAGCGAGTCAAGGCGAAAAAATATAACTAGGTGGTTGCGTGTTACAGAAACCTAATACGGAACAAGATACATGAGAATTACTACGCCTACTGAAATGCATATAGCAGTTTGTTTTTAACGTAGATACGCAACATAACATACTATTGTCGCTTTTTCTAAATGTTGGCTTTAAATTTGCTCTTGGAAAGAATAATAACCTGCGATGCAAATATGCATCACATAAGGGATTTTGCAGAGGGTTCAAATGCATCCAAATTCCACTGCAGGGAGCTCAATTGGTTTCTTTCCCTCCAGAAAGTTGGCGTCTGGTAGGGCTCTATGACTTCGTGCTGACCCTCAGTTCACTCTGCGAGACTACCCGAAGATTTCTATTCTCAGGGCTAGAGAAGTCGTCCCTCACCCTTGAGTTTAGTGTGGTGTATATTCAGTACTTGCAAAACAATAGTCGTTACCAAAAGGAGTGGCAATGCTTTTGGCATAAATGCTCAAGGACCAACTGACGCCATTTCTGACTCCAAGGTTGGAAAATCATGGTGGGCTGATACGGAGATTCGGCGTCATGCGCGATCCTTAATGCTGTCTTGTACTTCTTCGACTTAGCAATCATAACTACCTTGTAAGGTTAGCAAACTAGGCTTGGTTGATTCCAGGCTGAACGTTCTTTACAGACGGTCTGATGGACGCTTGAACTTTTTTTGAATGAAGAGATTTTTATGGCCACATTCGAATGATCTCCTAAGAGGCAGCTGGTTTGGTATTGCAGTACACACAGCAATGCCATTTGACAAAATGTTACTATTATTATACTTTTGTAAATACCTACATAAAGGTTTTATTTTTATAATTAAGCCATGTCCCCGACTCAGCGCACACTCAAACAAACATTCACCATGGCATTTGAAAAGAGTGCTTTTTGTTATGATTTACTTTGTACCAAATATGTATCAAACCTACATACTGCATCATACACCTGCTCACGCATGCATAACTGCAAACTGCGGCAAACCTCTGAAGTAATAAGTCTGTCAGTACGGTGGATCCTCGGGTGTAGAGCAGCTCCATCTACGAGCATTTCAGGTAACGAGTGAGCCACTCGCAGGGACTTTGTTTCAATTGACGAGCTTCCGTTCAGTTAATGGGGTGTCCGTGCGTGTGTGTGCGTGTGTGTGCCTGTTTCCGACGATGTGGCTTGTTCCCAGGGCATGGGTCGTTGGTCACCCGCAGCAAATCAGTGGACTGATGCAGCAAGATTGGCTGTGATTCGTAAGACGAGCGTTTCATATTACGAGCTCGGTGCTGGCCAGGAAGTACACCAGCTAAGCAAAGTTTTACTGAATCGATTTTTAAGATTTAGTCTTCCATAAAACTAATAAGTGAGCGCACTCGTGCTACATACAGTATGGCGAGTCTTGCATGCAACTTCCATGACGAAATTTAACTTGGTAATTAAGCATATATTTGGACAGGTTATTTTGATCAACTGAGTGGATTTAATAATAAGAAAGGCTTTAGTATGGAAAACTCCCCTCTTAGTTAAAGTTATGTAACGAAATAGGCACTAATTTTGGCTGAATCATGAGTAGGTTTATATCGAAGGTTTTTCTTATACGAAAAAGGTACGAAAGAATAAAAAATGTTTTAGCAATATGCATTGTCCTATGGAAGAACTCCAAAACGGGTGAAAATAAAAAAATATCCCTTTGCTTAATATTGTTCAGATGCAAGTAAAGCCAAGTTTAGGTGAGTGCATTTATTTTCAGGAACAAGGAACAATTATGTTTAGCTAATCTGTGGAGTTTTTTACACGAAATGCAGTAACAAAAAGTTTTATCGCACAATTGTCAAGTCAAGTCAAGTCAAATTTATTAAAGGAAATATAGGCAAACGCCTTTGAACTCCTTCTTGGTACATAGGATTTAAGAAATGCATCGGCAAAGCCGAACATTCTAAAGAAGTCGTTGACACAATTTCAAACGACTACTCGCTTGTTTCAAGTAAAAAACTCACACTCAGATTACACGAGCCAGCAGTGTAACTGAGGAAGAATAGCAGACAGTGAAAAAACTCCTAAGGCTGGCTCATAATTCAAAATGGAATGTCATTTTTGGTTTTTAGGAGAAAAACTGTCGCTCGTGGGGAAGCATGTGAATGATAGGGGCATGATGCTTCTGTGAATGTTGACGGTAGCCATGGCGTCCATGACGAGTAATATCTACACCCGAAGGACCATACGAGGAGGAGACCTCGGAGTCACGAGAACGTCCCGAAGACTGGAGATGCGACCATGATACGCCTTTGCTGTGTCAAGAGCCGAGGAACCTACCACGTTGTCAGCAGTCGGTCGATACGAGAAAGGGTGAGACAGGGCCGCATAGCCTAGGACCATAGGTGCGATAGGTGCGTCCTCAGACACGATCGGCGCAGATCGCATAGTGAGTAGAGACAACATAGGTAGATAATGGCAGAGACTCATTTTGTTAATTACTAATAATAATAATACTACTTACAAATTACTATTAGTATATATTTATAGCATTTCTAGAATTTCAGGTTTTCGATGTAGAGCGCTTCAATTTTTAGAATCGGAATAGTTCAGTGATTGGATTTGGAGTACTTAATCGTGACGATACTCATTATATCGGTCTAGGTTTGCCTTAAAGACATCCACGGAAGGGGACATGACAATATCCGCAGGAAGAGCATTCCATGCCTGGATTACCCTCTTAGAGAAAAAGAATTTTCTTGGGTCAAGTCTTGCCCCATATGTTGCCGCATATGTTACCACGAAGGTAATGTAAAGAAGGTCTTATTATATGAAAGTCATGCGGAAATATACTTTTTTGTAAACTATACGTTTCGCTTATGCTTTATTTGGAAACGTAACAGACAGAAGTATAAAGTGTATTTCAAAAGATGGCCACATATATTGTCAGTCTTTTTTGCCCTCGTAAGCTTGTAACAGATCATGGACTAAATCCACCAATGCGGAATATAATCCATTAGAAATAGAAAATAAGTTTTTCCATTGGTGATGGTAACACAGTCATGGTCATGCGCAGTCCAGTTTAATCGTTCGGCTTCAGGTATGGTAAAAAATTTTAAATAGCCTCCAATTTCATTTTGACATTACCTTGGAAAACGATAACATACAGAGACATTTGTTAGCTAAATATCTACTAAAAACACTTTTTTTAAAGAGGTACTCTAGTATAGCACGTTTTTGTATTAATATTAGGAATAACAATATCAGAATTCCGTGGCGGACGTTATTTTTTCTCGACAACGTGGTTTGCTGTTTTGAAGCAGTTCTAGGTGTGATCCAAATGGCCATCTTCATAAGAATTAATATCCCAAACTCATTTTTCAGTAAATGCTTTTTATGTTTACCTTATTTTAACGGTTTCGATGTAAACGTCGAACAGAAGCGCAATTTATGGATCAACACATGGAGAAACTGAAAATGATGAAAAATTATGCAAGACTTTATTGGACGATATTCGGCAAATAGATATCCTCGAGCGGTAATATCTATATAATATTTTGACTTGAGCAATATACTTTTCAGATAAAGACCTTGGCAACGTTCCGTTTACAACTTACGAAAAGATTTAAATTAATTGTTCTAATTTAAAGCTATTTTTACATCTTTGAAACTTAAGTATTATCGGGGACATTTTATTTTTCCTAACAAACACGTAGTACTTCTTATAGTTCTTTTCATTACTTAATATGCCTAATGCTGCTCATTATTATTTCTAACCTTTCATAAATGCGTTCACGCTCGTATGCAAGCAATGGTCAAGCTTTTAAAAACTTAGGCATGTTGGATACAGCATTCGTCCCACTGTATATAAATTAGCGTGGGGCCAGTAGAGTTACTTGTCCAGTTGTTTGTTGCTTGCTCATCCTTTTTTTAACATTTTTGATATACTTCCGCTGCGTGCAACAAGAAGCAGTTAAAAGAGGCACACTGTATATCTCTCCAATAAGGATCTGTTTACCTATCGCTTGCGATCGATAATCTTGAGTATTTACAAGGCGAAGATCACTGGATTAGCAGAATTTAATTATTTCATAAATTTCGTGACCTCTCATTCAGCTGTAGACGGTCGTTGCCTATTGATAAAATAATTAACTGTCCAATTCAGTGTCAGCCTCGAAGGGTGCAACGTGATAGGTAAAGGGAGTAGAAGCAATTTTGTTGATCGTGTTAATTTATGCACTTGTCCTCTTGTCTTGCGGCTCAACACAGAACTTTGGCAGGCAGTTGCACAGATGCAGAGAGAAAATTCACTTATGTCCTACACATTGGGTAACTTTCGCACTCTATTTCTCTATGCATTTTGGGTACTCCCTACCAGTGGATTTGGTTTGATTAGATACGAAAAAAATGACCAAGCGATCGAGGAAAATAAATTATCATCTAGTCAATTTCACGGTTCGAGTAGTTCGTCCTCTGTCGCTCGTCACAGAGTGCTTCCTTGAGTCCATACCACCGTTTCTCATACAGTCCTTCGATCTTCTGACCTCCCCGGCTGAAAAGAGCGTGGGCAAGTTTCTTTGCAGTCCTGTGGTTGAATTACTTTCTCTAGACATCTGGGCTAACTGCGAGACAATATCACGATAGGTAGACCACTAGTGTCTCCTGTCACTTTTCCGTGAATTACAGCAAGGAAGTCGGGTTACCCAGGAAATGAGGGTTACCCGTTAGCCTAGCTGCTGGCTACCTGGCGCGTCGATAGGTGGTGCATACTGGCCCGGCTTCCAGTGAAGGTAAGCTACGAAATAAGTAGGCTCCCGGGTCTGGCGCATATGCATTCGCGGACGCAGCAGCGACAGTGTTACCAGGGCGCGAAGGACTGAGGTCTGGCGCACCGACGGCCTTATAAAATGCCGCAAGGCCCATTAACGACACTGTGGCATGGCGAGCGTGAACCGCTATTAAATAGGTTTGCTTGCTACGACTGCCTTGTGGTCAGGTTCTTGAGCCAAAGTGCTAGAGGAGACAACCTCGAACAAAGAATCCGAGTGGCTGTTGGTAACTCGACTGTATTCAACATCTGCAAGAGACCTCATAGATATGTGAACTTACGATACTACGACTCATGCTACGGCATCCGCGGGAACCGACGCGCTCCGCAACCCTTGTCCAGTCGTGCGGGCTACTAGTATGCCAGCTGGACTGCTCAATCGAAATCGGACCCTTGGTACTGGATGCTGGAATGTGCGAACGTTCCTGGCCCCTGGTACCCAAAGCCTGACGGTGCGTAACCTTTATCAGTACAACATAGATGCATGCTGCCTGTCCGAAGTCCGACTTCCTGCCTAAGGCGCACAGGAAATATAAGTTCATGGAGCTGACTCCCACTTCACCTTATACCACAGTGGCCCACATCACTCCTCCGCCAGACATGGTGTGGCAATTGCCCTGTCGTAACAAGCGAGCCGTGCACTACTTGCCTGGTGATCAGTCAATGAACGTATAGCTTATGTGCGCCTGAAGGGCCACTTCATAAACATATCTGTGGTTGCAGTATTTGCGCCAACGTCCGCTGCTGACCAGCACGATAAAGAGAAGTTTTACTCACAGCTACAAACATTGGTTGAAAGGCTCCCTCGCCGCGAAATGCTGATTGTTGCCGGGGATTGGAATGGCCGGAATAGGCCCGGTGACCCGTCAAACAGCCACATTCTTGGTCGTTTTAGGCTTGTCTATAGAAACGACAATGGGAGAGGATGCTGCATTTTTCTGAACAGAACTGACTGTTTGTTACCAACACATGCTTTCAGTATCGTCGAAAACATCTACTGACCTGGTATTCAAAAGGCGGCCGTACCGCCAGTCAGATTGATTAGATTCTAGTTGCTTCACGGTGTCGTAGCTGAGTCCACGAGAGCAGGTGGATGCCAGGTACCAAAACTGGTAATGTCCACGGGTCTAACCATGCTCTCGTTCGCACGCGCCTGAAGGTTCACCTCTCAACTGCGTCCAAAATGCCACTTGCGAGACGCCTTGACGTCGCAAAGCTCCGGCAACCCAGCACTACCGAGGCTCTAAGCACAGAAATTCGTTACCGTCTTACGACCCAAGCTGACAGCGAAGGCAGTAGCACGTGGTCATCACTGAAGGCATCCGTCTATAGGGCAGCTGAGAAAATTGTCGGATTCACTCAGCTGCACCGCAGTGACTTGGCCAACGGAAGAACCCTGCAGCTGTCGGCATCGACGACTAGAGCTAAATCCCGCAAAGATTCCTCCTTCCGCCAACTTCGAAAGCTGACAGCAAAGTCGGCTAGAGATGACCGACAGAAGTATTGGTCCGAAACGGTGATTTCTATGTAGCAGGCTCCAAATATCAGTGGCACTCGAAAATTGTACCAAATCATCCGCCAACTTAATGGAAAGCCCTCGGCACGCTGTGATTCTGTTCTCAATGTAAATGGAGGCTTTGTTGCTGACAAATCGGCCAATGTCAATTGCTGGTGTGAACACTTCGAGCACTTCCTCAACTTTGATGAACAACCCATCACACCCTCCCTCTCCTTCACAGCAGAGTTTCAACCTTCTTCTGCCTACATAGTGTCAGGTGACCTCCCTTCTGAAGGCGAGGTAACCCACGCAATGCAGAGGCTATGCAACAACAAGGCGTGCGGAGAGGATGGTATTCCCGCAGAAATCTACAAATCCTGTGTCGACAACCTGGCTCCTCGGCTTCATCAGGTGATTGTACAGGCGTGACGAGAAGAGACCGTTCCCAATGACTGGAAGCTCAGACATCCTTGCAGCTGTCCACAAGACGGGAGACAAGACAAGATGCGAAAACTACCGCGGCATAAGTCTTATCGACGCTGCTGCAGCGATCTTCGTTATTGTTCTTCTCAGGCGCTTTAAGACTGTACGTGAATCCAGAACACAACCCAACCAATCCGGATTCCGCGCTTGGCGTGGAAGTGCGGATCAGATGTTTACGCCGAGGTGCATTCTACAATTCCGCCATAGCTACTAGCGACCGACAGCCGTTGGCTTCGTCGACTTCGCCACCGCATTCGATTTCATCCATCCTGAGTCCCTGTGACGAATGATGGAACTGAATGGAATGCCGACCAAACTTATTGGGGCACACAGTATACACCGTCATACACAATGGTTAAACGATCATGTGAGGGTTTCTTTCTGTTTCAGGTTTCCTCAAAGTTTGCTCGGTCGTGTGGTCCTTATTAACGATGTCCTGAGTATCTTCCAATCTCTGGTTCACCGTTTGCGAACAAATGTACTTCCTCTGTCCTTGCGGATACTTCCGACTATCCTCCTATCTCTACTGCCTTTCCAACCTTCTCATGCTCTCCTGGCGCCTACCAGCCCTCAGTGCATTTGCTGCGTCAGTCGGCCCCATGCCCTTGCTGTATGTTTTGCTAGTCGATGCATGCATCACTGGGTTAACTGAAATCTACATATGCTGGGGCAACGCGGAGCGCTCCAAACCCTCAAAGGCGAACATTATCACACGGATAGTGGAGTTTTTATGCCTGGTGTTTGATGTTCCCTTTTTTCCATCACCTTCATGATGGGTCACGCGGCAATTGGTTGTTACTGCTATTGGGCTATTGAAACCCTCGTTTCGGATGTATTTGCCTATTTTTGGAGTATAAGCCCGCAAACGGTGACTGCCACAAACAAAAGCTCCAATAGGTTGCAGTCCAGTTCTAGTCTCCAAACTGCCCTTCTTGTCATTACCCTTGTCTTCGCAGCAGTGGGTGTTGTGCTGCGTTACGCAAAGAACTGAATAATCTGAAAATCCTGGTAAGTTAAGCAGAGGTATATATTAATATATACAGTAACACCACTTGGGGTTGTATATGATTGCGGATGATGGCTAATGGGCCAGAAATGGCCAGTCTAGTCTCCTTGTCCTTATCTATAATGCCCTTCTGCATATATGCATAAATGTACAGTATGGTGAGTGCTGCAAGCAACATTCCGCAATTTGAAACAGACCGGTAATCACTCGCAAACCAACCTTGAGTAGGGTTGCAATAGTGTTTATCATGCAGACCAATTTCCATTATTTTCAGTCACGCCAGGATGCCGACTCTGTGAGAAGCTTCTGCAAAAAATCTGATTCTGTAAAAAAAATAGCTACTTGAATAGTATGCTTCCTCAGCATTCATTCTGACTGCCTTTATGAATTCAAATATATTTATGGAATGTATGCACGAAAAAATATTTTCTTATATTTACTTGATAGTAAAGTACGCCTTATTCAAGTTTTATTCTCAGAGGCAGGGTTTCATTTGGTTTTAAAAAGTTTTTAAATTGCCGAATGATTTTGAAACCTACTGACTGCTAGAAACGAATTCAAGTTTCACAAACTGAATGCTGTTTTCATCCTGTTTAAGGAAAAGCACGCTCATCCCTAAGGTTTGAGGAATTGGTTGCATAATTATCATAGAATTTCGCCATAGACATATATTAGGGGCAGCGTTAACAAATTGACGGATACGATGCATCATGAATGAATACCGCACAGTCGTAACAAAATGCAAACTAAGAATTTTTCAAACCGAAGGAAACACTTTTTAGGAATCAGACTTAAAAAAGGCTTAATTTTCAATCAAATAACAACAAGAGATGACTTTTCCGTGCATGCTTCCCATAAAATATATTTTAATTTATAAAGGCAATCAAAAACCATGATAAAAAGAATTCTATTTTAATTGCCATTTTACAGAATCAGCTTTTTCGCGGCGGTCAGAAAGAAGCTTATCACATATTCGGCATCCTGGTGTGACTGAAAGTAATTGAAATTGGACTGCATGATAAACAGTATTGCAACCCTTCTAAATATGGGTTGGCGAGTGATTACGAATCTTTTTCAAATTGCGGAATGTTGCTTGCAGCACTCGCCATACCGTATATTAATGACGCCAAACTGACGCAGAAATTGACTGCATTGGGTGAAACGGATGCTTACTTCTGCCACGCCAACATCGTACACAAGCTTTCCTCCAAACAACTGACAGCAGAGCATACAAGAGTCCTGGGCTTTGACGCTTGCTTCAATACCACGAATGCCGACCCGGTCGATTTCATTTTGGCTGAAGAATCTATTAATTTTGAAGATCCGACTCCCGAAGAATGCCGAAATCTACTACGACAGCGAATATCCTCCAGATTGGCTTCCCACAAAAAAGGCCAGACGCTCTTGAAAACAGAAAGCGAAGCACTATGGGCACTAAAGGCAGACAAAATTTTTTTATACTTCTAGCCGACAGAGGATGGTCGACAGTCATTCTAAACGCGAAAAACTACGTCAACAAAGTCGAAATCCTTTTGGGCGATAGAACCGCCGACATGCCTCAGCAATTTGAAATGATGCAGCCGCTTAGAAGCAGCACAAGAAGGATCTGACTAGTCTTTGGAAGTCAAAGGCAATAACACAGTTCGACTGACAAAATATAAAACTAAAGGATGCAGGGCCCCAAGATTATATGGCCTCCCCAAGGTCTACAAACCAGGAATCCTCTACGACCAATCGTTTCCCTCAGAGGCACGCTTAAGTTTGGCCTAGCCGAGTGGTTGTTTCAACTTCTCAAATTTCTAACCCAGGGCGCTGCAACGACCATCAACTCAGCTGAACAATTCATACAAAAGCTACAGGGTATTCGACTAACGCATGCTGAATTGATGGTATCTTTCGCTGTGATTTCAGTTTTCACCTTGATAACGCAACATCTTGCGGTTGAAAACATCCAAAAAATGTTAGAAGAGAAGTGGGAGGAGAAGGATACGAAGCTCATTACAAGGTATCTCACTAGACTCCTGAGACACTGCTTGAACACCATTTTCACCTTCAATGGAACGGTGCAAGTTAAAGGCGCACCAATGGGGTTGCTGTTGTCTGGCCTGATTGTCGAGGCAGTACTATAACGACTGGAGGCACTGGCTTTCGAACACTATTGTGGATCCGGTGTGTTGATGACAGGTTTGCCATCATAAGTCGAGACAGGATTGGGGATTTCACAGAGAATCTGAACTTGATCTTCCCCGACCTCCATTTCAAGATAGAGGAAGAAAAAGACTGCTATTTGCCGTGCCTCGACCTGCTAGTGTGCAGAAGAGACGGTGTGGCACTCAAAACAACAGTTTACAGGAAGAAAACAAATACTTCTCGCATCCTGAGTTACTTTAGTGACCATCTCGTCTCGCACAAACGCAGCTACGTGCGAACGCTATATTGTCGCGTAGAAACCCATTACATTAAACCAGCCGACAAGAATGCCGAAGTCCAGTATCTGCGCAAACTTTTCACAATGAGTGGATATCCTGACGCATTCGTCGAAAAATTCAGGCGGGGAGCCAAACGAAGAAAAACAACGGGAAAGCCAGAACCGAAATGCTGGCGAGCAATACCTTCAGTATTGCTGGTACACCTAAAAAATTCGCTCGACGCTCTGCGAATTTGTGATTGGCGTCGCTGAAGCAACAATCCACAGGCAACTTATGCAACCTAAGGACCCAGTACCCTTTAACGAAAAGTCCAGTGTCGTTTACCGCATCGACTGTCTTTATGGTGAAGCCAATTATGTTGGTGAAACCGGCAAACAGGTTCTCACAAGAATGCACCAACTTTAGCTCACCATGCGACGGAAGGACAAGCTTTCCCTGGTAGCCGCCCACACATTCAAGCGAGGGCACGGCTTCGTCTTTGAACGGGCGTGAATACTGGGTCAGTCAGACGACCAAACTTCACACCTGCTGCAGGAATCATCACATTCACGTGCGGATTCAAATAACGGGCATATCGATTTTCCTGATGCCTACCTCGCGTTGCGCAAGCAGATCGAGGATGGAGGTCACTCCTTGCAGAACTAAGTTTAATACACAGTGAGCTGTAAATTTTTTTATTCCTTGACGATGAGCCTTCGGGAGGGTTCGAAACGTTGGGCAGAAAAAGGTTTACCTGCTTTTATATATAGTACTGACTGAAGCGAAAATACCCATCTTCAGGCATAATTAAGGAGAAGAGGAGGCGATCACGAGTGAAATAGGTTTCGTGTTCTGGTAAATTACCACTGGACCACGGACTCATTGATTAGAGCACTGGATTTTTAACTAACAAGGTCGCGGCTTCCAGCCTTGGGGTCGCCACCACTGGGGTTGGAAATGGCTGGCCGATGATGATTACTAACTCAGAAAGACTCGTCTATTCCAGCGTTCCTTGTATTTTTTGGTAATGTATTTCTGCCCAGAATACGCTAACCGTTGATCGGCTGCCGGTCGGACTTAAGAGCGAGCCCTACGGGGCGAGTGAGTTCCGTAACCGATTGCTAACCACCAATCTACCACTATGTATGAATATATGAATTGGAAAGTGGGCAGGCTTAGAATTATAATTAGATGGAGAAAGTTCTTTGGGAAAGGATAACAAACTTTATTGTGTAAACTCAAGCGACAATACGCCCCCAAGTGATTCAACCTAAAGACCGACTGCCCCCTACAGAAACCTCGGCGGTCGTCTACAAGATACTTTGAAATAAAGGAAACTGCAAGCATGTTGGAGAAATAGGCCGCAACTTGCAAGCCCGCCTGCAAGAGCACAAACGAGCGGCCCAGAGACTGAACCCAAACTCGCAACTGGCAGCACACATTGCAGAGACTGACCATAACTTCGATCTCAAAGGAGCGACCGTCGTAGGCCGAGGAACCTCAAAACCGAAAGGCTGACTCTCGAGGCACGGCACTTGGATGCCAACTCGATTGACAGGCGTCTAAAGCTGCAACATTATTTGTGAAAGAGAAGGAATGAAGCCAAACCACACATAAGGAAGGCAAGTGAAGAGGATCCCACAACGAACCGGCCGGAAGAGGAGGTGGGGTTACCAGGACCACCTACGGGGTGACAAGGTGGCACGCTAATTGCTTTTCATGACCCCCAGCTCCACTGACAGCTGGTTAGCGTACACCACTGACAGCTAATTAGCGTACGCCACTTTAATGCCCCCCCCCCCCCCCCCGTGACAACTTGTTCCCCCCCCCCCCCCTCCATCCTTTTTTCGATTGCTGTTTCTAACCCCCTGACAATCTGGTGTTTTTCTGATAGTTGATTGGCCTATGCCCACTATGATTACCTTCTTTTCTGGTTGCTTTGTCATCTCTGAAGATGGACTCCTTGTTTAAACCGCGAGCGTAAGAACGTCAAGTACTGGAGGAAATGTTTTCTTGATTTCATGTTAATATATAGTTAAAGTCAAAAACCCTCATCTAAAACTCCTTTTTAACTGCATTTTGTGTATACGGAGTTGATGAAGGTTTTTTAGAGATATGAGTATGGAAGTAATAAATAAAGCCTGATCGTTTTTGTAGCTCCGTTTTTGGAGGCATTGTCTTCAGCGGACTGTGTATCCAAATACTTTTCAAATTAAATCCCACAAATGCGAAAACAAAATGCCAGGAAATTTTTTTTGAAGTTGCAAAAATGCTCATCCGAGAATTCAGAAGCGCAGTTGGCGAGCATGCGTAGGATTTCGATAAATTCTCATCGGGCTATTACATTTATAGGAGAAATGGGATACAAGTTGAACAAGCGGTCAGTAATGTTTGTCCTATCATAGAAGTGAGTCATATGAATAGGGAAGGGGTTTGGAGGTCACTTAGCTGCATTCACTTTTCCGTGTTCTTTCTCT
>JAYGXS010000004.1:3490639-3516551 GCA_036362985.1 Ligula intestinalis | reverse complement strand
TACTACTACTACTACTACTACTACTACTACTACTACTACTACTGCTATTTCTAATGCTACAAACTAGGGTGTAGCTGAGTATTAGTATTTGCTGGTAATATTATTGACTATATTGTAAATCAGAAGTGACGGTGATTAAAGTTAGCACTGGGCTCATATCTCCTCAAACTCAACAAGAAGTGCAGTAGTACTGGTGCTAGCACTGGCGCCACCATTTGTCAGATGTAACGCTGATAAAGCCCACGCTAGGGCTCCTACCCCCTTGGTCTCAACAACGAATGCGAATCTGGGTTTAAACTCTTTCGAGTAAGTGCATGCTTGGAGCCCTGTACACAGCAGGGCTTGCTTTGGTTTCCGCCTCCCAGATCTATCCATCGAGCTGCGTACGTTTCTATTAGGTAAAGACTAAGATACTGCTGCTATATGTACTTGCCTATGCGAAACGTGCTAATTTCTAGTAAGCATACTTATTAGTGCCAATAGATAATATACTATATGTACTGCCTGTGTGTGCTCTTTAAGGGATCGCACCCAGTATGCACTCCCAATCTGTGTGAAATAATAGGGATTAGCATTTGAATAATAATAATAGAGCGCTTGTAGAATAATGTACACGTCCCACCATGCCCTTATGTCGTGCAGTTTGCCATCTATAGACTACCGATTGGCCTACTACAGGATCCAAATGTAGCTTGGACTTTACAGAACGTCTGCTGATATCCCCTTGATCCTGCCGGTGTGTGCTTTTTAATAAGATGCACCCAGTATACACTTCCAATCTGTGAGGTAAAAGTGACTAGTATTTGGACAGTAATAGCAAAAGTCCTACCATGCCCCTATGTCGAGGATATTGAAGGAACCGCGATGGCCTCCTCCTGACATACTTCAAACACTTTAAGCAGCAGGGCATCCGACTTACATATACCCTTCGCCTCTCCCTCTCTTACGGGTGACAGTTTTTCTCCTTAAATCCCACAAAAAGTATTCAAAACTAGACTTATGAACAATGCCTGAGGAGTTTTTATACTGTCTGCCCTTCTAACACAGTTCTATTACTTGTAACGCCAAAGGTATTTGCCTATATTTCCCTAATAAAACATAACCTAACCTAATTTGCTGCCTATACATTACATTTAGGCCTACTACAGTACGACAATTCAGTATCAGGTAGGTAAAGTAGGACAATCTAAGTCAGTACAACAGAAATAGGGCAATATTAGTGATGCTGATAGTATTAAGTATACTGATGATACCAGTACATCAGGGCTTTCCTTGGTTTTTGCCCTCTCGACTCAATCCATCAGGCCGTGTCATCTTATTGTTAACAAGACGTTGTTAATTAATATTGCAGGTTCTGTCATGTCACATGGTTCTACAGTAACCTTTTGTGCTGGTACTACTTCACGAACTAAGTTTCCACAATAACAGCAAAAAGGCTTAACCGGCATTTCTAACCGAGCGCGGAATAAACCGCAAAGCAAACAGTAGCGTACTACAGGACAATTTGCACAAAATGATCATGAGACTACATGTGTCGGCTGATAGCAGGACCTGGTCGAGAGAGGCACAACATCTACCGCCTACACAATGTCCAGCACTAGAGCCTTCGTGTAAACAGTTCCGTTTAATGTGGTAAGAATGATTGCAAAAAATTTACATTGAAAACTACGCAGATACGCATCCATGTTGGAAAAACAAGGAAGCAGCAAAGCAGTGGATGTAAATTTGCAGCAGCTTCAAAACGTGCTCTACAAAAACGGCTATCCCGAAAGGTTCATCCACCGAAACATCAAGAAGCATGTTGCAGTGGCTACCGTTGCAACGGCAGAAATGAGAGATTTATTCATAAGGCCCCTTTTTTAGGGGACGTAGCAAGCGTACTGGTCAGTGTTCGACCATCGATTCCGATTAAGTCCACCAAAGGCACCAACAGGTTTGTATAGAAGGTTACAGCTTGAGGAGTTCGCTTAAAAGTGATAGAGGACGTAGTTAGCGGCTCCGCACTCTTCACCTTCTTCAGAGTCTCGAAGACTAAACGGGGTCCGGCGTGCGCTGCTGTATTAAATGCAAGATGGAACACCGCCTAACTTAGTCTTAAGTGACTGCAGCCTTTTGCGCTAGTACTAATGTGCTATATGCCCTAAGCTTACCCTTAGAAGGTGTGAATACAGGCCCAATACGGCCGAGAGCGATACGATTGCCACTCTTTCTAATACTACTGGCTATCAATGCAGCCGAGTGTTAGTAGTATTGGTACTACTTCTGACGCTACCATTTGTCGGAGGTGACACTGAGTTGAAAATCAACGCTGAAGCTCATACCTCCTTTGTCATTAGCAAGGAATGAGAAAGTTGCGTTTATGTTATTTCGAGTAAATATAGGTTAGAAGGCCTGAAAAGATCAGGGCTTGTCATGTTTTTCGCCCTTTCAACTCTATCCTCACAGGCTGTGTCCGTTTCAACTAGAAGTTGGGACTACGAGGACTAAGATGATGGTTTTGTTAGTAATTGACTACACTGAAGCGCTAATTCTAGTAGCCATAGTTACTAAAACCAGTATATTATGATATGGCCTGTAGGTGCCCGTAAGAAGCCGAAATCCAGTATGCACTCCCTGTAACAATAATGGAGAAAGGGGGTTGAGGGTCTACAATAGGGAGCTGGTTATGCGGCAGTGAGGGTTTATTGAAGCCAGACAAAGGAAAGGGGGAAAAAAGGGGAAAACACAGAAAAATGTGGGCAGCTATGTCACCAATGGCTAGGCCAAGCTCAACGCCTGCAGGAGTTTCTTTTGTGTGTACCAGACCAGCTTCCTCAAGTGGATGGTGCTTGCTTCCGCTGTTGCTAGCAAACGCTGGCCCAGAGACTTGGGGCTTATAAAATCCCCCACAAGGCTTCGTTGGAGTCGACACGATTTTCGGAATCAACAAAGTGTGCCAGAATAGAGCTGTTTATGCTCCTGACTTCACTTCCCTTACTCTTTTGGCTGGGTGCTGACTCGAGCCACCAACGCAACCTGCTTCACAGGAGCAAGTAGAGAAGTAGATGCACATACAGGTGGTCTGAGGTGGTAACCTATTCTTAGCTTCGTTATTTAAGACAGGGTTGTTTGACTATAATGTTCTAGGTCTCGCTCCTGGGACGGTTTGTGACACGGCTTGGCCAAGGTGTCTTTTCAGGAGTTGACCTGCCGCGTCCCCTCGAAAGTAGACTTTAAGGAATAATGTTTTTGTTTTCACAGATCATACGGTAGGTTTTATTACCACAAATACCTATATTCAGTTTTCCCGTCAATCCCAATAAGCAAGCGTTCCGCATCAAGTCCCGCCACCTCCCCTCCGACATCATTTGGAGGACATCGTAGGTGGGATTAGTTTAGGCATCTCGCTTAACTTAAGTGGAATTAAAAACTCTACGTGGCACATACTAACGTTGTAAGCATGGCTCTCTTGGACTTCGTGTTGAGGAGGAAGTTGACATGCTACTAATTCGGGAAAAAACAGGAGACAGGTTTGATTATCCAAGAACTTTTTGAAAAGCTCTAGGGATATCACCTGTAAGACTGGATGCAGGAGATCACTCCATTGCTATACTGTCAGCTGTGCGAAGAATTCAGCGCGGCAGATTAGCCTGGGCATTTTCGTATGTGGGTACCCACGATGATGAGGCGAGGGATGCTATTGAAACATGTTCTCAAAACGCAATCCTTGCTTAAGGCCATGCATTATCTTTTAATCTAAAATTAGGTCAGAATACGGATGAAACACGTGTATGGGCCTTTTAGCTAGTACCTTTGGGCTGCTAGTATGGCAAATTACAGTTTCTCCGTTGGCAGCAGTCGTTGGCAGGTTACAGCTTAAATAAACACATCAACTTTGGTTTAGGCATATAGACCTAAACCATACTGCTGCATACCGAGAACAGCAACTAACCTGTAAAGAAATTAAAAAGCAGAACTTATAAAACCAGTATATCAACCAAAAAGCAAACAGGGAACGCTTGGGGTGCCCACTGATGAGCCGGACCTTGCGCAGCTGTGTCAAGCAGCGGTAGAATACCGGCTAAACATGTGTCTGGGCTTTGTACCTAGTACCTGGGCTATTAGTATAGTAAGTAACAACATCAACATCACGAATTGAGGCAAAGGTTCGCATCCCAGGTACGTGCATAGATAGCTGTGCCAATCATCGGAATAATGCATTTATTAGTCTGAACTTTTGAACTCCTACAGGAGTCCATCGTCAGAGATAGAAAGCAGCAACAAACGGGAGCCTAGTTATGGCGTGTGTATAAAACAAAAGTTTAAAAGTGTAGAAAATCAATAATTGTCTGCGGACTATTTCAGTCTGCGCAAGTAGGCGAGATCAATGTGTTAAGTGGTGATATTTCCAGAAATAAAATCTTCAACGATAACAAGCAACATTATAGGGAGAAGGGTCAATCAAACGACACAGGGGAGGGAAAGGACGTATCTCCAGGCTCAACGCATTGGTTTGTTAATTGGTCCTCTCCCCCTCTTTACCCTCCTTTACATCGTTAACTGACCCTTCTCCCTATAAATGTGGCTTCTTTTCGTTGAAGATTTTATTTCTGAAAATGGTCCCACCCAATAAGAAGATCTCGCCTAGTCGCGCAGACTGACATAGTCCACAGTGGCCAATCGGCGCCCAAACCAGACAATTATTAGTTTTCTACACGTTTGAACTTTCGTTTTATACCCACGCCATAAGAAGGCTCACATTCGCCGTTGTTTACCATCTGTGACGATGGGCTCCTGAAGGCATTCGAAAGCACAGACTAATAAAACTATGATTCTGGTACTAAACACAGTTTATTCTTCTAAATCTAAACATAAATCTCAGCTCAACCCTTTGGTGCATGTAACGCAGAGGAAATAATTTCAAGCAAGACAGAATAGCAGAATTTATTCGCGCGAATAAATTTCGAGAGCGCTTTTCAGCTGCTTCCGCTCCGTGCATGAACAACGAAATATTAAGAGAACACATCAATTTGAATTTACACAAAATAGATAAAAGCAAGGTCGTATCAACGTGGCAAGTGGCCAAAAGTTATGTCAACTGTTAAACTTGGGACCAAAAAAATGGGGGGGGGGAAATTTAACAAATAAAGGTGTGGTATGTATTTACCACGGCAGTTGAAGATTGACTACATGGTCTAGTTGCTTACCTAGGTCGGGTTTCTCCCGCCGTATGTAAGATGCTTCCATGTAGCGTAAGGTCTGGTTTGTTCGTGCTCGAACAAGAACGCGGAAAGATGTGTTAGTGTCAACCGAATGACCACTGTCTAGTAGGTGTTTTTTAATAGTTGAACGTGGTACTTTGTTCTCCTGTTTTAAAATCCAAGTAGGCAAATGCTCAGCAGCAGCAGAGGAAATAGATAAAGCCATTCCGACTTTTCTATCTTGGGGTAGTATTGAAGATCTTGTGCTTCCCAAACGCGCTGCGTGTGTTGAACAACACGGAGGCCAACTCGGGGTGCGGCAAACGTCATTTGGGTTGCGCTCCCATAACAAATGCCGAACGTGGGGGCTGGGGAGCGTTGTGACACACGCATAGTCGGCTTCGGCCACGCCAGCTACCAGCCACCAGTGCCAGATCCCGCCTCAGGTCTTCCTGACTCCAACTTGACACCGGATACGGGTAGGTGAAGGAAGAAAGCGTATGAGGAATGCGGCACATGTCTACTATCGGTCAAAACTAATTCACGCGCATGTTACACTGCCTGCGCCACCCTACTGCAGGACGCACGGTGGACATAATCGAAATCGATGGTCGGACTGTCAGTATTATAGACCTCTCAGTAGATTTGCTGGACGAAGTTGCACGTTATCGAGGCAGATGTTTTCTTTTGCGAGCCACGGCCACGAGGCCCACGTACTGTACGTACTATGGAATATGCGAATGATATCTTTGTGGAAAGCTAGAAATGCTAGTAAGCTCACGGCGTTGTTTACAGCCTTGACACATTGCAATGCAGGCTTCAGATTGCTTTGCTGCTTCTGCGAAGATTCTGTGGAATTTGAGTGTCATTCAGATTATTAGCTCTTGTACTGACATTTGGAAGGTATTTAATGGACAAAAATTTCAGAAGGGCACATTTATGCACACTGAGTTGTCGGAACCATCCCTCTAAGCGTGTTTAGAGTGGGCTCACACATTTTTGCAGAGTCTTCGATCGTTAATCTGGTCACCGATTTTAATGATAATGATACAGTTATCTTTCATTTTTCGCAGTTTCCGCTGAGCAGGCTTGTCAAATTGCGCCAACATTTTTTCGTCTCTCCACTCGCGTTTTAATTTTTTTATTTGTACGTTGGTTGGCCTACTGGGACGTTCTCGTGACTCTGAGGTCTCCTCCTCGTATGGCCCTTCGGATGTACAAGGTGGCCACAAAGTCTGGGTACATAGGAATTATAATATTTTATTTATTTATGTTATTTTTGTTGGGTAGGCAGAGTCCCATGATTAGTCAACAACGCTTAGGCTCTTAGCGCAGCTGCAGCGCAAAGTCCCACGCCATGGCTTGACAACGCGTCAATAATTATCGATTTCCCGTCCTATCTGATTGGACCGTGAATACTGACGCCTCCTCGCTATGCGCACTGAATAAACAACCTGGAGCCTTTTTCTGTGACTGACTTACACTTTTGCATTCTGACTTGCTGACTCGCTCTGCTTGCTCTCAAGTGCTCTGTGTCTCAATACACGCTATTCGAGTGACCAGACTTCTCTTGTTCTCTCTCCATGGGCGTCGGAACTAAGCGGATAGTTCGGTGTTTGTCTAGTACCAGTGCGGGTCAAGTCAAGTCAAGTCAAATTTATTAAAGGAAATATAGGCAAACGCCTTTGAACTCCCTCTTGGTACCTAGGATTTAAGAAATGCATCGGCAAAGCCGAACATTCTAAAGAAGTCGTTGACACAATTTCAAACGACTACTCGCTTGTTTCAATTAAAAAACTCACACTCAGATTACACGAGCCAGCAGTGTAACTGAGAAAGAATAGCAGACAGTGAAAAAACTCCTAAGGCTGGCTCATAATTCTAAATGGAATGTCATTTTTGGTTTTTAGGAGAAAAACTGTCGCTCGTGGGGAAGCATGTGAATGATAGGGGCATGATGCTTCTGTGAATGTTGACGGTAGCCATGGCATCCATGACGAGTAATATCTACACCCGAAGAACCATACGAGGAGGAGACCTCGGAGTCACGAGAACGTCCCGAAGTCCGGAGATGCGACCATGATACGCCTTTGCTGTGTCAAGAGCCGAGGAACCTACCACGTTGTCAGCAGTCGGTCGATACGAGAAAGGGTGTGACAGGGCCGTATAGCCTAGGACCATAGGTGCGATAGGTGCGTCCTCAGACACGATCGGCGCAGATCGCATAGTGAGTAGAGACAACATAGGTAGATAATGGCAGAGACTCATTTTGTTAATTACTAATAATAATAATACTACTTACAAATTACTATTAGTATATATTTATAGCATTTCTAGAATTTCAGGTTTTGGATGTAGAGCGCTTCAATTTTTAGAATCGGAATAGTTCAGTGATTGGATTTGGAGTACTTAATCGTGACGATACTCATTATATCGGTCTAGGTTTGCCTTAAAGACATCCACGGAAGGGGACATGACAATATCCGCAGGAAGAGCATTCCATGCCTGGATTACCCTCTTAGAGAAAAAGAATTTTCTTGGGTCAAGTCTTGCCCCAGTCACACGTAATTTGAGGGGGTGTCCTCGCAGCCTAGAGGTGGTGGCCCGCTCAAAGAAGTCATTTGTTTGGAGGCAGCAATCCTGACCACGCAACATGCGAAATGCCTGGATTAGGTCCCCACGTATCTGCCTGTAATCCAGAGGAAACAAGTCAAGATTTACCAATCGGGTCTCATAAGGGAGGTTCCGTTGTCCTCGTACTAATTTTGTTGCGCGTCTTTGTACCCTTTCGAGGTTTTTTTTGTCTTTGGCTGTCCAGGGTCTCCAGGCTTGGATGGCAAATTCCAGTTGAGGTCGCACGAACGTGCCGAATACCTTGCCAAATACAGCTTTGTCAAACTTAGCAAAGGCTCGCTTGATTAGATACAAGCTCGACATTGCGGATTTAGCCACTTTCAGGACGTGGAGTGATGGCTTCAGTGAAGGCGTGAACCACACCCCCAGGTCTTTCTGAGCCTCAACCTCTGGCAGCGGCGTGTGATTCAGGTAATACACCCTCCGAGGCATAGTGCTGGTTCTACCAAAGCGCATTAGGTTGCATTTTGCCACATTGAATGGCATGAGCCAAAGGGTCGACCATTGCTCTAGTCTATGCAAATTTGCCTGGAGGTTTAATTCATCGTCTTGGTTGCGTATGACCTTCCAAAGTTTTATGTCATCAGCAAACATTGCGATTTCGCAGTCTAGTCCGCTTATGCAGTCATCAATATATATAAGGAAGAGAATAGGGCCAAGAACAGATCCCTGTGGAACCCCGCTCTCAACTGCTACCTCCGCCGACCGCTGTTCGCCAATACATACGGTCTGGGTACGACCAGTCAAGAAGTTTGCTATCCACTGCAAAAGGTTTCCCCTTACCCCTATGCGGCTGAGCTTGTATAAGAGACGTTGATGGGGCACCGTGTCAAACGCCTTCTTGAAGTCTACGAAGACTGTATGCACCGTATTCCCTTCATCGATCGCTCGGGTCCATTGTTCTAGACAATAGAGCAGATTGGTCAAGCAGGACCTTCCCCTGCGGAATCCGTGCTGCTTATCAGAAAGAAGTTGATGTTGCTCCAAAAAGTGCATCAGCTCACGTTTGACTATGCGTTCCATAAGCTTGCAGGATATTGAGGTGAGGCTGACCGGTCTATAGTTATTTGCGGTCGCCCGACTTCCACTTTTGTGGATGGGTGAGATCCACGCTGTCTTCCAATCGGGTGGCACTTGTCCAGTATTAAGAGAAGCTCGGAAGATAAGGTACAGGGGTACCGCCAACTCTATGGCTAGCTCTTTTAATAGCTTTGCAGGTATCTCATCCGGACCTGACGACTTCGTTTCTTTAAGCTGTAGAAGTTCCCGCAGAACGGTAGCTTCCGTGAGTGCAACCGAGTCTATGGTCTGGATCACACCCACACTGCAGTTTATAGCGGTGAACTCAGCCTCTCTCGTAAAGACCGACTGGAAGAAGCAGGATAGATGTTCCGCCTTTTCGTTAATCTCGCAAATTTCTACACCGTCGTCTGTTTTTAGCAGAGGAATAGGGTCTCTATTTCGAGTACATTGCCTAACGTAGCTGTAGAAAAGCTTTGGGTTTCCTACTGCACGATTTATTAGATTACTCTCGAAGTTTTGTCGGCTAATTCGTATCAGGCTCTTAACCTTGTTTCTCTGTGCCTTATACCTATTGTACGATTCGGGGGTCCTCTCTCTGCGATAGATTTTGAACAGCCTTCCTTTGCGGTTTACTTCCCTCTTTAGCGTCGGCGGTAGCCATCGAGGCCTATTTGTTACTTTCTTTACCGTGATAGGACAGAAATCGGTAATTAGTCCGTGTAATACGGCTTTGAATGCCGACCAATCATCGAGAACGCACCCGGTGAATAGTTCGTTCCAGTCTATCTCGCTCACTGTGGTTTTCATTTGTGTAAAGTCCCCTCTCCATATGTTGCGTCTGGTTACCGCACTACGATCGGGCACAGAGAAGAGTGAATATTCCCACTGTAGCACTACGTGATCACTTTTTCCGAGAGGTGGTAAACAATTTACAATGTCCACGCTATCAGGTGCTTTGGTAAGTACTAGGTCTAAGCAATTAGCTTGTTGCCCTTCGCGTAATCTGGTCGGATATAGGACGTGTTGCGTTAGGAAAGATGCCTGTACTGTGCGCAGGAGTCGTCGATCGAAATTTACTTCTGAGCCGGGCGCAGAACTCACATTCCAGTCGATATGGGGGGCGTTAAAGTCTCCCATGACCATGACATCGGATCTCCTAGCAATTTCTTCGACTCCTTCTATCAGACTATTGTCTGACTGCTGGTTGCTCGATGGTGGACGGTAGACCGCCATGATGTCAAGGGTCTGTGACCCCGGTGTTCTAACGGTGAGCCATATTGCCTCTATATTACCCGAAAGGTTTTCGGACTTGTCGGACACGAGCAGGCCGTGTCTAACATAGATTAGCACACCCCCACCTGGACGCCCGACTCTATCTTTTCGGAAAACTTGAAACCCGGGGAGAGCAATTTCCTGGTCGCTTACCTTCGTGGACAACCATGTTTCTGTTATGCAGACGACGTCTGGTTCCAGTTGGCACGTAATAATCTTAAGCTCATCTAATTTGGAGAGCAGGCTTTGTGCATTGGTGTACATGCACTTTAGTTTCTTTGTACGGTGTAACCCGGTTGTGACAGTCACTTCCTGACCGTCGTTCGGAGTATTACGGTTTGGTTCAATGTTTTCTTCTGAATTATTTTCCCGTTGAAGATTTTTAGGCCTACCTCGCCATTCTTGTTCCTCGACTGTAGTTCCGCTACTAGTTCTCGGCGTTTCAGCCGTTCCTCCAGGGAGTAGTCCGGTTGAAAAAAAACCTCTTTATGCGCGTGATGAAGGTTAGTTTTTTTAGACAGGATTACCTGAACATGTTCCTTGTTTTTAAATACTATTTTTAGCGGTCTGGGTCGGGTCATTTCTGCAGTATCTGCCGGCCTTTTCCCGATACGAAATGACTTGAGCACTTCAAATTCTTTACCTGGCGGGAACAGATCGCTCAGGACATCGTTAAAGGAAACCAAATTCGGATCGTTCTGGTCGTTTGAGCGGTCTGAAATGGCTTCTTTTAGCCCCTGTACAACTAGACAGTATTCATGATCCTCAGATCCTCCCCAGATCAAATGATGGCTCTGTTTGAAGAATAAAGAATCGAAGAAGATGTCATGTGGAGTGGTCCCTCGTTCACCAGACCTTTCTCCCCTTGATTTTTTTTCTGGGGTATGTTTAAAGAGAAAGTTTACTCACCGAAGATTGCAACTCTAAACCACTTGAGAGAACGCATTATCAGTCAGTGTGTTGAAATCGACGGCACTGTACACCTATTTAATCGAGTTCACCAGAATTTAGCAAGGCGCATCGAATTATGCATTGCAAATAATGGAAATCTTATCGAAAATACAATTTCTTAACATTATAATAAAATAAAATTGTTTTGTTTTAAAGTTATGTATTTATCCCCTATGTACCCAGAATTCATGGACACCCTGTAGATATAACTCGCCATAGACGCCATGGCTGCCGCCAACATTCACGGAAGCATCCTGCTCTTATCATTCACATACTTTCCGCCACGAGCGACAGTTTTTCGCCTAAAAACCACAAATTACATTTCATTTTAAATTATGAGCCAGGCTTTAGGAGTTTTTTCACAGTCTGCTCTTCTTGCTCAGTTACACTGCTGGCTCGTGTTAACTGAGTGTGAGTGTATTACTTGAAACAAGCGCGTAGTCGTCTACAATTGTGTCAACGACTTCTTTGGAAGGCTCGGCTGTGCCGATGTATTTCTTAAACACTATGTATCAAGAGGTAGTTGTAAGGCGTTTGCCTATATTTCCTTTAATAAAATTGATTTGACTTCGCCAACTGTACACCGAGTTTCTATTTCTATTTGTTTTTTGAACTAAAATGAGCAGTGCATGACGCTAGCGCCGTTCAGAAGGTAGTCTAGTTTGACCTCTATTTGACGAGGATTCCAACGATGTTTATCTCCAATGTCAAAAATTGCAATCAATTAAGATTATGCGTTGCTTTTGCTTTCCCGATCGTGTGAGTTCGCGCACCTAATTTTATTCCTTGTGAATGGAGGACGTTTTTACTGAAACTTTTGGAATGATTTTTTTCAAAATAAGACGTATGTCTCTCTCAGTTGTTGGCGGGCGAAGAATGCCCACATTGGCCTTCCGAGAATGTGGTTAAATAACCTCCACGCACCTAAAGTTCTCCGTGAAAATGTATAGGACCTGCAGTTTCTCCGTGAGGCACTTCACTCAATCTGGACTGAATGACAGTGTAGTTCAGTGGAATGTAAGCCATAAGTTGCCATAATGTTCACAAAAGCGTTTCCTTTTTTCACAACTATCCAATATCCTTAAATTATGCCTACTTTAACGGACAACCAGTTATCTTTAATTTCACCCAATCTCCGTTACAGTTGGTGATAATACCTCAAGAGCAGGGCTTTCTATAGTGTGCTTTTTGATCCATGCAGTTAATACAATGAGCCAATATAGGCAAAGTTTGAACTCCAGGAACTAATTTAGAAAGAGCTGAACAGTATTTACGCCAATATCCACTACGCGTGATTTGTAGCGGTCTAAGCATTAGTTAAATTCAGATTGCTGCAATCGTCAGGCCAAATCCCATGTTAAAGATAAAAGACAGAAGTCACCGGAATGAGGGGTTTATTGTGCACATGACCTGGAGTTGCTGGCTCAGGCAGCAGTGGGCGCTGGCGAAACCAGGCCTGGTGTTGATTGCGTCCGGTCGCACCCGAGAGTGTGCGAGTTTGTTGCCTGCGGTGATGACTGTTGTTTTTACACCACTGTGCAGCAAATTCAAGGGGTTTTCTTCTGGTATACTGCAATTGCCCGAGGGGTTGTCGACTGCTTAGCTTCCCTATTGCGTGGCCACGGGATGGCATGTTGAGGTGGCCCTTGAGAAACCGTGATAATTTGGGCATGCGCGTGTGAGTGAACGTCCGTCAAGCGACTTAAGGGCAATGAGTCGTAATAGCCACCTGCGAGGATGGATGCCGTTGGGAGCCACGGGCATTGAAGAACGAAGGGGGATGGACATTGTGGCCGTCCACCACAAATTAAAGCTTAACAGCTCACGACTCGTATGCCGGCAATCAAGCGATTATCACAAAAGCGGCGACTATCCGCAATAAAAAGAAGCTTTTATCTGTCATGGGTATGCAGTAACATATCGACTGTATCATCTAAATAATACAATTTTCTGTGCATGAATTCCCCGTTCTGCTGTTGCCTCTGATGAAGGATACAAGACGGTTTTTGAAACTTCAGGCGAATAAAATTAGTGTTCCAGCGATCACACCGGCTTTTTCTCAAGGTAGACTGCATTATCTCGAATACCAGCTGTTGTATTTTTTCCTCGTTGTCGTCGCATCCCCTCAGTTTTTCGGTGCGTATGCCTTATGACCTTGGTAATATTGGCGTGGATCGCTGTCTGCAGTCTTCGACAGCGATGCTCAACATGGTCCCGTCCAGTATCGTTGATTGGGCTATGTCTTCCACCATTTGATCGAAAAGTTTTTGTGCAAATTCAAGCAAGTTAGCTGTGACCATCTTCCTTATGATAGCTGTTCCAGACATTGAGTTCACTATTTCATAGTTGAGAGCCTGAGCCCCAGGAAACCGTTTCTAAACAGTTTCCAAAAATAGAAGACAACTGTGAGTGAGCTCATTGGTTTCTCAGTTAGAACCGCATGGATTTGTACCTTACGCAAAAAAATCTGTTTATTAAAGCAATAATATTAACATGTCCGGAAGACGAGTTAGCAAACAAATAGATAAAAGTTATTTCCTTTTTGACGTTGCTATCGAATAAAAAGATAATATTTTTGACAAAATGCGTCCTGACGGCAAAATATCAGGGTTAATAAGTCAGTATGCTAAGAAATTAAAATAAAAACCTGCTTTAAAGGCTTGTGTGTCGGCATTCCACTGATTTTAATGTTACCTTTAGCGATAATATACGATGCTACTGAATTGCTCATAGTAGCTGTTATCCCGAAGTTTGTGATATATCGATGTGAGACATGGGATGATCAATTCCAGAGAATTTACAGTCTTTATTTAGCGAAATCCCAAATTTAGACTATACGAGTGAAGTAAACTATCCACCGGTGCTCTCGGCCATGTGCTGTGGACGCACGTCATAGCCACCGAGATCTGACATACTCAGTCACCTGAGAATTCATGCCTCTAGCCATTCTGTCTGTAAGATAGAAACCAGTACTCGCTTTTGCCATGAAGGTCTGCCGTCCAAACGGGTGGTAAAATGATGCTGACGTTGAGATGTCACATATACTTGCTTCCCATGATCCCTTGTCACTGTCTGTAAAACTTACCGTTTGTTAATCGTTAGTTCTGGGGACATCGTATGCACGCCTGACTAACACTTCTATCATATGTTATTGCTATGGCGCATCTCCATGCTAGATGCAGTCTCTTTTGATTTGCTAAACAGGAGTTCAGGGAAACACAAATTTGGAAAGTTAGAGACTGCAATCTAGAGAAACCTTGTGGAATTGCTGTCTAGACCAAACCATCTGATTTTAAACCGCAAAGTGCAAGATGAACCCTGTTGAAGATGGTGAGCAACAAAGAAGGTAGGATTGTAAGTGTATCAAAACACCTTGTCGAGCTATATTGGTTACAAACGCAAACCCCTTTCTTGTAATCTTCATAATCTGTTGTATTAAAAGTACCCAAAAAACTAGGAAAAGCGAAACATGATAAACCACTTCGTCCAATTAGCAAGACAGTACAATGAACACAAGAAAAAACGTGCATAGCATATTTATGAGGGCATATAAAATCGAGAAGAAAACGTCACACTACATAAGCAGTCATTTTTACAGAGTAGAATTCTTGTAGCTGGTCGGAGGCAAGGTCACTCAAAAATCAATATCTTAGCGTGCCTGAAATCTTTTGGTATTGGGTTGCATAATACTTCACTTGACAAGCCTACTCAAGTATTTTTTTTCGAAATTTAAACGAAATTCAGATATGTGGTTGACGTTCAATTAGATAGTAAATGTGTTATCTGAACCAGTAGGCGTATGGAAACGTATATCTACAGTTCGGCTCAGAATTTGTGCAGCATGCCGATATTTGCGAAATATGAATACTCACTTTCTACTCGGCCTTAAGCTTGCAATACTGGTTATCGTGTAGCCTGTTCGCAAATTTTAGAAAATTTTAGATTCAAGAGATGTTTTACGATTGTGATGTTTTCATTCATAAAACATGGTATCGACCAATTCATTAATGCTGCCCATAATGTACACAGTATGATCCACATTTATTTTAACATTTTATGACAACTATTTATCGTCTTCCTCAAACCGTAGACAAAAACACACTTAAGCTTAAACAGGATGTACGCAGTGCGCAGTTTGCAAACCTTCAGTTCAGGTGTAGCAGTCGGTAGGTTTCAGAATTATTCGTCAGTTTAGGAACCTTTGTAAAAACAGAAGGATATCCTTTCATTTAGCATAAAATCTAAAGATGGCATAAGTTGCTACCAGAAAAGTACAAGAAATAATTTTTTTCGTGCATTTTTTTCCATAAAATATATTTAAAATTTATCAAGCCAGTCAAAGTCAATGACAAAAATGCATGTTACCCAAGTGGCCATAGTTACTTTGTCCGCAATTGCACCATATCCCGTAGACGACTCCAGATCTGTCTTGCCAAGATGTTTCCTGGCACTCGCATCTTCGCTTGCATTGATGTTACAGTTTTTCGTTTCCTATTTGGGATCGGGTGTGAAGGTCGTCGCGGCTAAGTTCACCCTTTGGGATTAAGCTGCCACTAAAGGTTATTTGTCAGCGTGTAGAACTTTCGAGGTGTGTATGTGGGTGGGACAACGATTAGTCCAGCCAAGTCACATTTAGTTGGTTGCAAGGAGTATAATCACCAGAACGAGGGATTAATTGTATGCAGAACTTGGAGCTGTTGTGTCTGAAGGCAGGGGCACCCCGACCAGGCACGGATGCCTAGCAGGGAGCCTGTCTGTGGTGACGACTGTTTTGCGGGTTTGTGGGAGCGAACTGAAGTGTTTTTGTTTTGTCCATGCGGTGAAAAGACGGCTGTAACTGCCTAAATGGGTGTGCGTTTTTTACTTTGCCATCCGCTCAGCCTGTAAGGTCAGCGTGTCTGGAACTGCGCACGGGGGGGGGGGGAGAGTGAATAACCTTGACACAGCGGGACGTTTTAACAAGGACGTCGGACTGCTCGCCGTTTGCTGTCAGCTAAAATGACCGCTCAGTTCCCCTAGGAAGACTGTTGTAAAGCATGTGGATACCCAGAAACTTCATCTGACATACGTAGCATGTTTCAGAGGCAAGCTAGGCTAAGGTCGGGGATGCGATCGGCCTAGAAAACATCGTCATAGAGGCCCATGTCCACGTGTAACGCCCAGTCTTCGCCTCTCGCGAATGGTGGCACACGCGCGCTCGTAGGCCCATGCTAATCAGGTCTGGCCACTCAGCTCCCAGCGCTGACTCAAACATGACTTCGCTGGGGGCGCTTGTGACGATTCTCAAGGACAGACACTTCGGGCGTCGACTCTCTCACCATTGGTTGTCTGACAGTCAATTTCCTCCTGCCTATTCTCTACTTCTTCTGTGCAGAATAAATTATTCCTTCCATCTGGCGTCCCACTTCTTCGCTACAGGTACGGAACCGGGCCTGCAAATCGTAGTGGCAAGAATCGTACCTAATTAACTTAATCGTCATCGATACAGCGACCCCTGGTCAGACTTTGAAACGCCAGTTGCGGGAATTTTCCCACACGAACGTGCACCAGCGGCCGACAGAAAGCGCTAGAACTCAGAAAACTCTGGTACGCAAGCGGCTCGGCCACTTCTAGCCGCGAATCAGATTAAATACAATGCATTTCCTATCTCCTGAAATGTCAGTTTAACTTCTGAAAAGCGTTTTCGATTCGAACAAAATACATAATTAGAATTGTGATATCGATTTCGTGCAGCTTAATATCCAACTATTTCAGTCACGTCAGTCTACTGGCTTTTGAACGGGCATCCTTGTAACTGCCTGAAAAAAATTAGATTCTGTAACAATGGTTACTTAATTGAAATACATTTTTCTCATTGATTTTCCATACCCTTCTAAATTCAAACATATTTTAGAGAAAACACGCTCAAACTGTCCTTTCTTGTACTCGTTTGGTTGCAAATTGCAAATTGTTCAAATATTCTACTTGAAGAAAGCGCACTTTTCACTTTTAAAAAGTTTATAAATGGCCGAATAATTTTGGACCGTACCGGGCATCACACTTCAAGTTCAGGTTTACAAACAACATGCTGCATACATTCTGTCTAAGTGAAAGTCAATCATTTCCTACGGTAAGAGAAAGAGGTACTGTATAGTGCTCATAACATTGTGCGATGGGTGTGGATCACGTTATATATTTTATGGGCGACATCAACGAATTGGCGGGTACCATATATTAGGAAGGAATATTAAACGAGTGTAAAAAATGACTTTATTATCAAAATTATGAAAACCGAAAGAAACTCTTTTTCAAGCGTCAAATTGAAAGAAGGTTCAATTTACTACTAAACGAGTACAGGACAGAATATTTTTGGATAGGTTTCCTATAGATTTTAATTTATAAAGGCATTTAAAATTAATGAAAAGACGCATACTACTTACGTAGCCATTTTTTACGGTATGCACGTTTTGCAGGCGGTCGGAAGAAAAATATATACAAAAGCCGTTCTTCTGACGTCTCTGACATATTTTGAGATAAGGCTGCTCGATAATCATTGTTACAACCATACTTAATTAGTATATTCTAGTCAAAAATACATTTCAGTATTTCAGTTTCCATTTCCTGCCATAGGAAGCACAACCTCAGCGCTCTCATTGGCGGACATCAGTGTTGATGGAATACCAAGGCAATCCTTACGAATGAAGATACGAAACCGCCGGTGGTAATCATAGCCTTTAAAGTTGATTAGTAGTTTGACGTTATCAGCGCAGACATTGTCATGGGTCGATTAGTGGCCACAAAACGGGGAAGCGGGACTACCAGCTGACCAGTAGTTGGCTGTCGGACCAACCTAGCGAGCAGCTTTTGGCTGTACGATGCGAATATAAGGCACTATAGCAAAGCAAGAGAACTATTATAAGCCCTGATTTTAGATTCGATCGCTATCGATAGTAAATGGAATATTGGTTTTATTTGAGACCAAATTCCATCTAACACAAATGGAAACATTCCATAGCACCTGTTGACAGATTTCGGAAATAAAACAAAACCTCCGCAAGGAAAATCAAAACTTTTATAACACGGAATGGGCGCCGCGTCCATCAGTCCCACAGTATGGCTCTTCTGCGCCCCGATTCTAGCTACCGCGGTCAGTCTCAGCGCCGCCCCTTTTTCGAATTTTTTTAAAAATTTTATACGGCCATTTCGTCTATTTGGTTTTGCAACAGGATAACGAACCCATGTGTAGAGGCTCATAAAAGGTTACTTTCGCAGCAAGTACGCCTGTGGCAATTCGCGAACAGCGCCGCTACTACTGACTCACATTGTTCTTAGCCTGCCAAATCGTCCTCTTGTGCGCGACGCTCTACCCCGCATGCTCTTGTTCGATCCGCTGGGAAAGCCGCCCACGCTGTCCGCCTCTCGCTCATGGTCGGGTCGCTGACGTGCGCATCATGGCCGTAGACTAGCAAAAGCTCAAAGCCAATCAGCTTGCACAATTTTTCTGATTGGCTGCAGGCAACAAAGGAAAGCCATGGGGCCCTGTTATTCCGACCGTGCGTACACAAAAAACAACAAATGGCCTGAGGGGATTATGAGTAGCTAGAGAAGGCGCTTTGATCACAGTAATCATGACTGTATTCGTCTGAGCTCTCGGGTTCTTACTGGAATTAGACAGGGTGAAATAGTATCACGAGTGGCTGTCCACACTTTCGAGACCGGTAACGACTTCAACTTCGCAATTTTGAGAAAAATCACCGGCAATAAGACCGAAAACTCTTGGAGGCCTAAGCCTCGGATGAGGACTCAGTCAATCGATTTATCGATCTGCCACCGGCAGTCATTTCCCTGCGCAGGCATCTCCGGGTTGACGGCACTGTTGGTTGATTGGCCCCCGCCACCGCCCCTGTAACTGTTATTTGTTTTTCATTGACGCTTTCATCGCCGATTATGGACTCCAGTAAGAGCCCGAAAGCTCATACGAATAAAATTATGATTCTAGTGCACAAAACGCCTTCACCTTCTCTTCCTATACGCGCACCTTGAATTCACGTTTGCCTCAATTGTGAGTAACGCCTACTCTTATTAAGCTCCTTCACGGTGTTCAACCTTATACGTCGTCCCTAACGTCTCATTTGGGAACTTTTTGTTGTCGACTTCGCAGCAATCCGACATGCTTCCCTAGCAAACAACAGACGAAACGAGTTGTGTCTTTTTGCAAAAAGGGGGTGCAATGTCATTGCTTACTTCACAAGGCTTTCTAATTGCACGTATCTAACGGCTATACAGACGTGTGGAATTGAACTGACCGAATTTTGTTCGCGTTCAACCTTATCCAGGAACCTTAGATCACTTTTGACAACGGACACAGAGGGGTGGGGGAAGACAGAAATCGATAAAAGCGAAGTTAGAACGCTATCACTGTGAACTGGAAAATCGGCATCTAAAAAAGTATACTTCGGTAGAAGGAGTTCTTTGGGAACCAGTGATTTATTGTGTAAATCTTCTACGCTGGCACTCCAGGTCGTCGTTGTCAGACGGATGGAAATGATAGGAAACAGTTAATTTACAATGATGGCCAACAGAAGCTTATATAATGGGTAAGGTTATAGTCCATAATCGTCACCCGCATGTGATCGTGCGGTCAGTGGGGAAAAATAGTTGTCACCCCCATGTAATTATGCGGTCGATCGGGAAGTAATTGTCGACCGCAATTAATCGGGTGGTCGGTGAGAGCTGGGTTTCGCTTCCTCTAGTCCGGATAGGCTGTCGTCTCTTCCCTGCTTCTCTGAGGTTTGTGTACATCCTGTCCAATTTGACGTGCCTGTTGATGCACGATTCTTCGGAGTTGATGACTCCTAAAAACTCGCGGCCTTTCTTCTATGGACAAGAGCCAACAATGCATGTTTCGTCCCATGAACGTTGGTGTTCCGTTTCTCATATGTCATGGCGACTTCGCGCAAGTGATATAACCCCTTTACCGCTCGTTGACTTTAGCGTAAGTTTGTGGAGGCTGATAGTCCTGTCTGTCTGCAATAAACTGCAATGCAGCCGCTACAAGGGATTTTGTACTATCACAATAACCGAATGCACGCTTAAGACACCGTCACCGCAGCCCCACACACTGGATGTCGTCTGATGCGATAGTCAAACTGTCAATGTTGTTTTTTAAGACGCAGCACACTTATGATACCCAATGCAGCAAATGAAATGTGTGTGTGCCACCTTAAATTGGTTTGATCTCGTAGCAAGGGCTCCATCGCATAAAATGCGACAATACAGATTGACTTTCTCGAAGTTTGACCTTTTGCATTTACCGCTTATCAAGTTTTTTTATTGGAGCTTTGACGTGCAGCTTCCGTTGCCCGTAAACAGGGTTTTAGTGTAGTTGCAGCCCACCTTCTCCTAACGCGAGACGCCACAGACGATGTCACCTAGTGGCAATCTTGGTCATCCAGTCGCGCATGATCCAGTGAAATGACCCATGTCCGCGTGCGTCGCGCAACCTTTGCCCTCTCGTGAGTGGGCCACACACACGCAATCCAGACTGGTCGGGAGACTTACTCACACAAAGTCCACTTTGGGCTTTTGTAACAATCTCCGCGCTGACGGACGGACCAGAATCCGTCCCGACCGGGCGCGGACGCCGGGAGCGTCGTTGGCCGTGGTGTCGACCCAGCGCTCTCACATGGTCCTCCCGGTAGAATGTCATGCCGGACCTAGTGATAATTGCCTATCATATATTCTCCAACCCTTTTGTATAGAATATATTGTTCTGAGCAATCTAGCCTTCCCAAGACTCCTCTCTTCCCATAAGGAACCGGGCCTGGAAGATCGCAGCCATTAGGATTAACCTTATTAGACGTAAAAAATATCAATAGAATCTAACCGGGTTTACCAATGGTTCTCTTCAAAGGTAAAATAGCTACATAGGTCTCCTGGGTTAATGAGGGTTAATAGTCAAATTAAAATATTGTTCAAAAACTTAAGCCAAGACCGTGTAACTGCAATCCACCATAAGGTGGCTTTAGAAAGAAGGGGAGGTGGGGCGGTTCAAAGGTCGGCTGCGGTACATTTTAGGCATGAATTTCTGATGTAAGTTCAACCATCTGACATGCCGATCTGCTCCCTATACAGCAGCTCTGGCAACTATCCCTGGGTACGCTGAGCTCAGCAAATATACTGCTATGATCGAGTGCTCACCTTTGTCAGACGAGCTGACAGTTCATCAGGCACGTGTACTGCAAATAACAACTCTCGCTTTCACGGCTGGCAGTTGTAATTGGTGCGATGACGGCTTAGTAGTCCACGTGCGACTCATTAATTGCCGCGATTTCACCATCTGCCATCGTCCAACGTGGATGCTGAAATCGCGGCAATTAACGACACGGACGCGGACTGCCAAGCCATCATCGATCCAATTACGAGATCACGAGAGTTGGGTGTGCCTGCGCCGACACTGGCTGTGCCCCCCAGCTGCCTGTTAGCAAGAGAAAGCAGTACAGGATAGCAGGTTATCCGAAGTCCTTTGTACGCAAGTGTCTTAAGAAGCCCCACCATGAGCGGTCGAAAGGAGATGACCTTAAGTTCTGGCTCGCAATCCCTTATATGAAGAATGTATCAGAGGCGGCTGCAAGAATCCTGAAACTATTCGGGATTGGTGTGGCTCACAGGCCGGAATCAACCATCAGACAGCAACTCATGAGGCCCAAAAACCCGCTTCCTCTGACAGAACAATCAGGTGTGGTCTACAGCATACCATGCCAAGACTGCACTGCAAGGTATGTCGGTGAAACGGGCAGACGCCTTAGCACAAGGTTGCATGAGCATCAGCTCGCAATCAACCGCGAGGATAAGCTGTCTTTGGTCTATGACCATGTGAAGCAGCAGAAACACAAATTCACCTTTGAAAAAGCAAGGGTAATAGGCCGGGCCAACGACAAGATGGCCAGACTGCTGCTAGAAAGTTGGTCCTTGACTGGCACACTAAACAGAGCCATGGACCTTCATCCCGCCTACCAAGCGCTCCGCAAAAGGCTAACATCGGCTAAAAACGGAGCAAAAGGTTGGGCGGAGAGAGATAAACAGGGCCGACAGCCGGTAGCCGCGAGCAAAGAGGGTGGAAACTCTCACGAGTCACAAAAACGACTTGACATAGCTCACGACGGCGCAAGCAATTCAAACACCCAAGAAAATCGATCGGCGCAATCGACTGACGCGTGGGTGAATGGACGTTCACATCTATCCGACGCACACAGGAATACAGACACCTTGCTCTGACGATGAAAGCGAGCGAGCTTTTGAAACGTCAGCTTGAATAAACTTTGGTCTCAGAAATCGTCTCCTCTTCTTCCTCATCCGGAGATGATGTAAGGAATATTTTATCTGGACCTCGAATTTTCTCGCAGATAATAATTTACTGTCACTAGTTCTGCTTGTATATAAGCTTTGTCTTCTGTGTGTACGGCAGCTTTTCCTGTGTCTGTCAGCAGCGCGTGTTTTGTTGCAGCGACCCTGCATTTTCTAGCTATGATTGTCTCACATGGCTCTCTTGTGTACCAGCCCGTGCGCACCACAAGTTGTCAAAGCCTCCGTTGAAGGTCACCCCCTGTTTGGCCGCACTGACCATCCACTTCTCAAGGCCAGGATCTTACTGCGGGGGAGTTGTTTTCGCTCAGTCACTCCCAGAACTAACGATGTACTGTTCGGTTGTAGTTTTCCGGACCCGGTGATCTACTTGCCGGACTGCGCCTCTAGACTCTGGCTGGACTGCACTCGTCTGGGAGTCGCTTAGCCATTACTCATGTTCAACTCCTACACTTAAATAAATTATCCCCGACGCTCTGGCCTTCCACGCCTTATGGTATCTACTAGCTTATATCCGTTGGGATACGTTCATATTCTACTATCCGGCTGGACTACATCGTATCCCACACTGTGATCGGTCGAGGCAAACAGAGTCCCGTGTCTCCATCAGCAGTATCTCGTGTCCTCAGCAGCAGAGTGCCGTCTCCAGCGGTGGCAACATATTAAGGAACAACGGCCCTTTGCTAGTGGCCAATGCGAGCAGCCAGCGTGTGGCGACGTCAGTAGGCGCACGCATGTGCATGCGTCCTTTCGTGACCCTTTGTCATGCGTGACCTCAGAACCCGGCCGGTGGCTGTCCTTGCGTCCTTTCGTAGTGTCCGCCCTTGAAGGTCGCTCGTCTTGGTCTCTTTTGCCTTCACCTGCTGACCCGTCGCTTCTTTTAACCTCGTACCCGAGGTGCGGGGTCGTCCTCACAATATTTGTAGTTGAGAGGAGGAAGACTCGATCGCTGGGACAATATGTTTATTTGCCTGACGTTTCGATATCCATCGCGGATTCGTCATCAGAGACATGAATAGCAGAAAGGTCAAGCATGCACAGAAGTTTGCAGTATTTATAGGACACAGTCATTACTGCAAGCATACAGCGACAATTAACGTTGATGGCCTTCTTGTGCGTGGACTGCTTGTTGGACGGCACGCGGGCTCTGACCTGTTGAACTTTCGCCACGGGCGGTGAGCTCAGGCATGACGATTGCTCGGCCGTCTGGAGCCCCAGTGTTGGCGTACGATGAGGCGGTGGCCTGCCCGTTCCTCAAGTGACGGCTTGCTTTGGCCAAATTTACTCTCAGGATTGAATATGGATTGGGCAAATCGTTGCACTTGTTGATGGATTGGGGGCCCGTTACCATGACTCAAGTAGTTCTCGGCTCACCCGATTGTCACCTCTTGCGAGAATTTCGGCCTTATCAAATTTGAAGGTGTGGCCGGTTCTCGTCGAATGAGCCGCAACGGATATCAAAACGTCAGGCAAATAAATATATTGTCCAGCGATCGAGTCCTCTTCTTCTCAATTGCTTCCTGGGACATGGGTGTTCGCTTGTATTGGCAAAATATTTGTAGTACACACGTGGTCGTATGGCCATTATGCACTGCGAGTACGAGCACCATGTGCCTTTATCATCTCTGCCTGCGATTGCCTTAGAGATGAGTTTGAGCGACAATCCAAAAACTCAGGCCAATAAACTTCTTATTCATTTTGCACTGGTTCCTGGAACTGACCTGTTCGCTTCTATCAGCATAATAACTTTTACCATGCACTGCCGGGTTCACAGATTGGTAGAGTCGTCTATTAGTTCGCAGGCCAAGAACGCACAAATCTTTTCATGTCCCAGAATAACAACATAAGCCCACTCAGAGGACAGATTACAGGTCAGAAATGCAACCTTTAAACTCTGTGAGGTCAGAAAAATAAAAATTAAAGCCCCACGTAATTTCGAGGTCGTGATGGTTTATTCGAAGTTCGCGCCCCCTATCGGCCTGGCGACCGCATTCCCTGAGGTCATTTAGTGACGGGGTAAGTCGAGACGGCTTAATTATAACCATAAATGCTACATCCGTTTCGAATACGTAAGTTTTCACGTTGCATTATACTGCATTTTGATGTCAGCGCCATCTGTGTGATGAAAGAGTGTTTACTGTTTGGCCACAAGAGGTCATTTCTTTTTATAAGGAAGCTCCCAGCGTAAAAAATCAAAATCCTACCCGCTGTTCCCTGTTTTTGCAATAAACAGTCGTGCGAGTCTTCGCTTCCTATAGGCTGCTGTACCCAAACAGTGTTTTACAGTTATGATTATCTACTTTGCGTAAATGTATATACGTTAGAACTGCTGGATACACGTGGCTGACGGGTAGTTATACTTTTATTTATCTGAGCTTTCGAACCCAAAAGGAAGTTCATCTTGAGAGATAAAAGTGGCAATAAAACAAGCAACAGTTATCGGGAGCTGGGGCAAATTAAATATCAGAAACGCTACTCCGGAGGTGGATGCGCAGGGCTCTGTGTGCCGGCACCATATGGACTTATCGATTAGAGTCCCAGACTTCCAACAATTCGCGGGCATGCGAAATTACACTCGTGATCCCTGTCGTAGGTCAGGTCAGGTTTTACTGAGGAAAATGAAAGTTAATACCTTTGAACTCCCTATTGGTACAGGACAGTTTTCAATGCATTTGATCAGCAGAACATTTCAGAACAGTAGTGTTGCCAGATATTTCAATTGGCTAAAGGAGGGCTGACAATGAGAAAACTCCTTAGGCATTGTTCAGAAAGTATAGGGGTTTGAATGCCATTTGAGAGATTTAAGGAGAAAAACTGTCGCCCGTGGGGGGTGGAGCGTGCAGAGTTTATTAGAATCGGACCGCCTGTGCTAAGAGCATTTGAAGCATATCAGGAGGAGCCCATCGTTGTTTTTTGTCAAAATCCTAAAGGTCCCACGAAGAAAAGATTGCAGAGGTCACGCGAATGTCACCGAGTGTCGGAGACGCGCCCATCATGCATCCTTGCTGGAAACCAAATCTGCCGACTAACTAACGAAAAAGAGGTAGTCGGTAGTTTTCTAAACAAATATGTTATTGAAAAGTAGCGAGTAGTATGTTTTTATAATGTGAATCGGGATGAGCTTTACAGAGCTGCGTAGCCTAGGACCACAAGGTTCGATGGATACGACTTTAGCCATTATTTGTTATTATTTAATTCCCACCAATGCTAATTTCAGAGGACGTTTTGGCTATGCACGTCTAGCTTTCTCTTGGATGCATCCACAGATGGGGACATAACAATATCCTCCGGGAGAGCATTCCAAGCTTCAACTACTCTATTACCAAACAAGAACTTGCGTGTGTCTAGTTTGGCCCCTGTTACGCGTACTTTGAAGAGATGCCCTCTTAAGTTCGTCGTTTTTGCTAACTCGAAGAAGTCGCCAGGTAGAAGACAACAGTCCTTCCCGCGCATTATTCTAAATGTTTGTACCAGATCGCCACGTAGCTGTCTGTACCTTAACGGAAGTA
>JAYGXS010000004.1:3364459-3483682 GCA_036362985.1 Ligula intestinalis | reverse complement strand
ATGGCGTGGCTCCGAAGGTGGAAAGCGCTTGAGGGTTATTAAAATACTAACATGCATTTTGATTGCAGTGCACAAAGCTTTGGCTTGATGCTTGCAATGGTTATGTTCTCATCAGACACGCTGCATAAAATAAAACTTGATTTATGACCATGATACGCTTTATCGAGATCATGTGGCGTATAATCCTAAATTAATGGCCCGAATAGTTTTAGTTTAGCGATGATACCCATTTAGGCATTCAAGATGTCAAGATAGACGAACTAATGTTTTAGATTAATTCATCATCAGGCATATACAATAATATAGCGAGAGTAGAGTTAGCAAAAGTTTAACCGACCACTTAAGGCCATGAATTTTTGCATTTTTTCGCGATTCATTATCGTCATTTACCCATAATTAGCATAAACAATCGTAATCGAGATGACGATCTCGTAAATAACTAACGACTAGAAGAACGGGTGTTTGAGATTCAAGGGTTCGAAAGCTGGGTTTGAGAATGAATTACTTTTGACGGAAAGTAAATCAGGAATGACTATTCCCGTATCCAGACGTGACCACTCCAGTCTACAATGTCGTTGCCGGCAATAGTATCAACCTATACATATTTCTCATAGATAATATCTAAACTGAATGGCGTAGAGCTCGTCAATGATTTTCTTAGTGTGCTATTTCCAATTCCATCAAAACTAGGGACTATGAGTGTGTTTTGTGCAGTCTTTTTCGGCACTCACATCACAAAATTTTGTACCTGAACCTATGGCAAATTCTCAGCAACGGTGTTTTAAAATCACCTATGCACAGCGTTCAAACCCTTTGGGAGAGGCCTTACGCCCAATCCTGTTGTAGGTTTTAAATAGTAAATTCAGAGTATTTCAAATGAAAGCTGTCCCAGGAAACAATTGGTTACCGCCGATGAAATAGAGGAGCTTAATGCTTTAATATTGGAGGAAGAATGTAGCATATAGGTCGAGATTTGCTCACAGAACCTCAAAAAACCTCACGGAAGATAGTTCAAGTGCAAATTTTGTAAGAAATAGAATGCGAGCCGAAATGAAATTGCAGACTGCCTCCAGCATTGTGTGCGCAGCCATGCAACATTTGGTGTGAAGGTACCTTCATCTATTATTCACTATACTCGCTGCACTGACACTAACTAAAAGTCTAGACAGCCGGTCTTGCACTGCTGTAGGAGGCAACTGCGAGAATTTCCTCTTAAAAATCGGTCCACCAGCTTTCTCTCCAGGTATATCCTGCCATACACTTTATGCTTTTCGAATTTCCATAGTAAAGAAGACATGCACATGGATTTTGTTCACCGGCCCAAACATTCCTGCTTATTCTGAATCTCTGAGTTGAGCCAAGATAACGCGCAATATTGATATTCTGACAACCTGCAGCATAACATTTCTGACTGAGTTAACATATCCAGAGCAGAGGTACTAATTAATAGCCCTCAGACGTGTTTTGCTAGTTATGTGCTATCGCATAAGGCAAGGGAGTTTGGCTTGTCAGTGGGTTCCTCGGCGTCTCCCCCATGTCTGGGCGTCTGGCTAGTGCCCATGCTGGATGCAAAGTAAACAAGTCAATACAGACATAAGGGCATTGCGGACGAAAACAAGGGAGACGGCCGTTATTAGCAAGAATAGTTGCCTGCATGACACTAATTGCCTGTTGGCCGGCGTGTGGGCCATGAGCTGCTGAACCTTCATCACCCGTAGAGAATTTGGGTGTGATGATTGGCCATCTGGCACAGACATCAGACAACGCATCCGGTTGTGCGGTCCCCGAGTAGCGAAATGCTTTGGACAAACGATATCAAGCAGTGGTAGGATAGGTATTTTTACTTGTTTATCGATTGGGAAACCGTAAAACATGATTCAGACAACTCGCAGCTCACAGGATCATGACCTCTCCCGAGAATTTCGGCCCGTGTAGTCGGATGTTTTCGACTGATCCGTGACTTAGAAATTGGCGTAATTTCTTCGCATTGCAACCAGATGTTCGGCAATTCGCGTCTTGAGAACTCTTCCAGTTTTCAGTCGGTGACGAGACCTGGCCATACATGCAACTTTGCTGAGGCCAAATTGTCGGGAGAGGTGATAATCGTGTGAGGCGTGAGTGGCTTAAATCATGGTTTACGGGCAATGACCTGCCCAACCTACCGTCAATGCTGAGACCTAGTTTGGTCAAGGTAATTTGTCACTGGAGATGAACGCGTCTTCTAGCGCGAGGCACCTAGATGTCTGAGCCATCATCACGCCCAAATCCTGCACGGGTGATACACGTTCAGCAGGTCGTGATCCGCAGGGCGCAATTAGCGCCACGCGACCAACTACTCTTCATAGGGGGAGCCGCTACTTGTCATAGGTATTCAGTAGCCTAACGAAGTACGCGTTTCTACTGTTGTCTCAGAGGATGGTTCCGCGACGGATATTGAAACGTACGGCAAATAAATTTTTTGTCCAGCGATCATATCTGCTACTTCCCAGTTAATTCCTGGGACTCGCTTTTTACTTTTATTAGCTTGCTATAACTTTAAAGGCGCGCCAAAGTTTAGGAAGATATAATTTACATATTCTTCTTTTAGCAAAATGAAAACAATAAGACCGAATTTGAAAAAAGTCAGAATTTCGGGATAAGAAGCATAGTTCAGGTTTTGCTCACAGGAATAAATGTGTTGGGTTGCTGACGTTTCGGACAGCTGGACCGGCTGTCCTTCGGCGACACGTAATCTAAGTTTATCGATCAGCAAATTTTAAGTCGCGGCTGTACGTATTGGTCGTGTGCTGATCGATTTTCTTCCGTTCACTACTTGGTCTTCCGTGTGGATATTGGCATAGCTTAATGGCAGTTGATCTTCTATTCCGTCCCCACTGTAGAAGATCCTGGTAATCCTGCCTCCTTTTCTGGTGGTTTCGTCACAAAGCCGTCTTTGTTTGCAAATCCTGGCTTCGGTTTAACCGCATCTTGTCCTTTTCTTAAGTAATGACGTAGGACTTTGTAGGCCACAGCAGGTCCAGATGCCTGTTGACAAAGGTGGCACCTGAGTACCATGCCTCAAGCGTAAATTTCCGCATTTGAGGTTCCTCAGCCTACGATGGTCGCTCCGTGAAGATCGAAGTTGTGGCCAGTCTTTCCAATGTGTGATGTAAGCTGCGAGTTTGAGTCTCGTCTCTGGACCGCAGTTTTTTGTTCATGTAGGTGGGTCTCTCATTCGCACTCTGTTTCTCCAACGTGATTGCAGTTTCCATCGTTACAGTGTACTTTGTAGACAATTTCGGAGGCTTCATTAGGGTGCAGTCTGTCTTTAGGTTGAATCACTCGGTGTTGTATTGCCGCCGGAGGTCGATGGGCTATGCATACTCCAGCATTTGTAACAGTCGATGACAATTTCGTCATTGCCAAAACATGCAACATTGAGCACCACAAAGAGCTACTAAACTCGATTAATATAAATATCAAATTCACGACTGAAACGGAAGGAAATAACCAACTTCCCGTCCTAGATGGCCTGGAGCACCGTTGTTCAACTGGACTACTCCAACGTACGGACCGACTAAATAGCTGTTTTAGCGTCTCAAATTCCTGACCTGTCATGCAAAAACTGCGATTCAATCATCAACACAATTCTTGTAAAAAAACTTAACGGAGTATGTCACCTGTCAAGTGATATTAGGATTTCCTTCTACGTCACGTCCCTTTTTACTTCTATCCTTCAGGATCTGGCAGTCGATATCGTCGACCTACTCCTACGAAGGTAATACGATGAGATAGAGAATCGCCTTGGACGTGCCCAAATCCTACAACTCCTGGAGGTCTGTCAGAGGACGCACTTCACGTTTGACGGAACAATCTACTGGCAGGTGAAAGGGACACCAATGGGTTTACTGATTTCGGGACTCAAAGCCGAGGTTGTCCTTCAAAGGCTGGAGTCACTGGTTTTTCAACACCACAGACTGAAAGTCTGGACGTGATATGTGGATGACCCGTTCGTCGTCATCGAACGCGATCAGGTGCTCACGTTCAAGGAGCGTCTCAACAGCATTTTCCCGCACATCCAGTTCACGATGGAGGAGGAAGAGAACAACCAGCTGGCCTTCCTTGATGTCATCGTCCGTCGCAAAGATTACGGTGGCCTAAAGACTAAAGTATTCAGGAAAGGGATAAACACAATGTTTGTACTGAATTACAACAGCAACCACCCAGTCAGCCGCAAACGCAGTTGCGTAAGGACGCTCTATCGGCATTTTGAGGCACACTGCAGTGAACCAGAAGATGAAGTTGCCGACGTACACTATCTTCGACGGGTGTTCAGAGAAAATGGCTACCCGCCCAACTTCGTCAACCGGTGCTTGCGCAAACGATATGACCAACGCAAAAGCGCGAACTCTAAAATTTGGCGAGCGATCCCGTTCGTTAAGAACGTATCGGAGGCTGTCGGCCGCCTTCTCGCATCACTTGTAGTTGGAGTCGCACACAGGGCGGAGGCAAGCATATGGTGTCAGATCATAAAACGGAAAGACCCACTGCCACGGCGAGAAACATTTGGAATTGTCTACAGGATCTGGTGCAGCTGCAGACAAAGCAACTATGTCGGAGAAACTGGCAGGCTTCTCAAGACGCGAATTGCCGAACACGCGGCAGCAGTGCGGTGAAATTCTGCCAATTCTCAAGTTGCGGCTTATACGATGAGACCTGGCCACACATTCAAAGTTGAAGAGGCCGAAATTCTCACAAGAGGTGACAATCGAGCGAGCCGAGAATTACTTGAGTTATGGTTCACGGCCCCCAATCCATAAACTAGTGCAACGATTTGCCAATCCATATTCGATGCTGAGATAAAATTTTGCCAGAGCAAATGGCCGCTCGGGGAACACACAGGCCACTACATCATCTTATGCCAACACCACAAGGCAAGATAGTCATTGCTGACGCAACGAATCAGCGCAAACTCAAGGCATAGACCGATTTTCTGTACGTTGTAATTGTACGACGGAGCCCTGTGCACACACAAACTATTTCTTCTACTGTTCTGTGAGTATGTCTCTGATGATGATTTCGCGACGAATTTCGAAACGTCAGGCGACTAAACAAATTGTTTCAGCGTTAGAATTGTTTTCATCTCTTTAAATCAAAGTATACAGAAAAGCCAGCAGCGCGAAACAAATACTCTACTTCAACAGTAATCACCCTCTGTCTCACAAACGCAGCTGCGTTCGTGATCTTCTCCAAAGAGTTGAAACACTGCAGTACACAGAGGGGCAGGACTACCAGCATACTCTACCCTGGGGATGGAACAGAACACCAATTTCCGTCAAGGATTGCCAAAATCCACACAGAAAGCTAAGCATCGAACGGAGCAAAATCGATCGACACATGGCCAACTCGTACAGCCGCAACTTTAAATTTGCTGATTTATAAAGCCAGTATACGCTTCGACTAAGGACAGTCTGCCCAGTTGTCCGAAACGCCAGCAACCCAAAACAATTATTACTTTGAGCAAAACATGAAGGATAACAAACAACCCGTTTTGGCCCGTAATATTCAGTAGCATAGGAAGATGCCTGGATAAAATGAAAGTGCAGAGTTAATCCATTTGGCATCATTTGCCGTATGCTAGTTCTGCTTTATGGAGAGCACTTTTGGACTTAAGATTCGAAATTCACCACCCGATGGCTCATCCCAACACACTTACCTGTGGACTCCGGAGGAAAATACATTTGTAATTTCTGCAGAGTTATACAGGAAAGTGGACACTGAAAGTCAAAGAGAAGCTTGCATAAAAACCAGTCAGAGTTAGATGCTGAAGAAATGGGAGAGCAAATAGAACACAGTATCTATGTGAAGGGAATGCAATTTTTTCCTCGAGCACTTACTGCATCATCAGGAGATCCTGTCAAACTAGCTAGCCAAGTCAAAACTGATTACATTTCTGACAAACTATAGAACGTTCAGTCCGACGCGGTGAAATCGGGTTGCCTACCCCAACTTCCCGACTAACCTAAAAAACGACACGTTTATCGGCAGAGAAGCAAGACCAAAGGTGAAATGCACAACTGTTCCTGCCTACGTGATGATTATAAGACGATTTTCGTACTGTTGCATAAAAATAGGAGCAAAAATCGGCTGGAAAACCCGAAATGACGGGGACTTGGTTGTCCGTGCAGCTGCTGACAAACGTTGCTGACAAAAACACAAAAAGAAGGCTCCTTCTAACATTTTGTACAGTCTTCCGTTTCAGTCTTTGGGCTGTGCTTAGCAGCCAGGGACTTTACCCCGGACGAATAGGTGGGAATGCAAAAAGAGTGGTAAAGATAACTTATATGATCCCGTAATCAGGGCATGGGAAAAGGAGTCGTGCACAAGAAAGATGTCGTTGCGTCAAATTTCTGGTAATATTATGGTTGAGTTTGCGCAAGGCTCAGGGTTAGGGTTAGAATTAGTCCTAGAGGCTACAATTCGATGTTATGTTAGGATCCATTATTCTTTAGAATCGCATTCGGATGTTTTTCTCGCTACCACTGTCTTAAAGCGCGCGTTTGTTTTAATTTATGTCTGCATTTAACTGTTAATTTGAGCTTTTAGTGACTCTCGGCAGGTCCGACTCCAAGGTCCCTAATAGCGTAAAGTTAGCATACAGTCGTGACTTATTATTAAATGAGCTTTATCCGCTTCTGCTTCTCATGATTGCTTCCTGCTGTGGGTTCACCTTCTTCGATATTGCTAGGGAATTTTCAGGGAGTAAAGTAGCTGGTCCTGTGACCTAGTTCCCACAATACATCTAACCGCATATCCGTCCAAGCCTTTGCAGAATATTTAATTTTCAGGAGCGAGTGAGAGCGATGCGGACTAGTGGCCTGATGTGGTTCGACGGAATAAGGCACCCGCGGGCCTAACAGCTTTGATTTTGCCCCACATTTTACGCGCAATTAAATGCGCGCCATTGCCTGACCGACCTCAGTTATCTTTAGAGACTAGGAGGCCCACCTCTGACAAAAAAAGAACAACCAAAAAGAGCTTCTGGTGTATAAATAATTATTTGTTCACTTCTGAAAGGAATTGCAGGGTGCCTTTTCAACTCAGTCGGAGGTTCGTGCGGGGGAGGGGAGGGATGCCATTGCCCCGGAGAACGTGAAAGAGAGGCACATACACATATGGGGGGGGACCTGGCACGAGAACGAGGACAAACACACAGGAGAAACAAATGCGCACGTTCAAAGGATTGGCAGTGGGGGGGGGGGGCGAGGGGAGGCGGGGACTTGGGACCCCATGGAGGGCATCCATGAGAAGAGATCGCTTAGTGACCGCTGCCAATGAATTGGCAAAACGAAGATGGTAAAAAATATTTACATGAAACATCTGTTTTGGCTTTTTGTGCGTTGACCAGGGCAGAGTACGACAAAAATAACATCCAAACGACGATAGACAACGAAGAAGAAGAAGAAGAAGGATAATGTCTTTGAGTGTGTGTGAGATAGAGAAAGAGATCGCAACATGATAATGCCTGGAGAACATCCTTCACCTCATCATCTTCGTGGTTCTTTTATTGCTTTTTTGTTCAGGAAGCGGGTATGGGGACGCAGGGGGTGGTAGGAGTCAAACGGAGAAATGGTTGGAGCAGTCGCTAGACACGGCTGTGGGCTAGGCACGCGGAAAACCGGTCCTCGTCGGTAATGTGCAGGGTTTGAGCCTGGAATATCTTGCCGTGCAGCTCTCGGGGTATGCGCTGAAGGGTCTTGGCGACGGCGGGGATTTTTTTGACGGCGCGCAGCCGGCAGGTGCCCGACTTTGAGCCATTTTGGTCATCCGAAACGCAAAGGGAGTAGCGGGAGAAACAGGGGGTTGCACTGTATACGTAACTGCAGAAATTGGGTTTTCCCACAGCGGCATCACCAGTGACAGAGGGCAGAAGCTGAAAGAAAAAAACAAAAATGAAATTTGGCAAAACCTGTATGAGTAGGGGGCTACGGAAAACTGTACCACAAAATAATGCGGCCTTAATGTAAAAAAGGTTGTTTGGTCACTGTTAGGAGCAGCCCCAACCGACTCGTTCGCTCGCCCACTCAGACGCCAAGCTGATGAATTGTCCCACGCTGAATTATTTACCATTCGTGCTCGTAATTATACTATACAAGTTGCCGAAGGAATTAGTGCTCTGATTAACCACGCGGAAATCCAGTCGGCAAGCTAACCACCTCAAGGACACTATCGGATTGATCCGATTGCACTTAGATTGTGTTTGTTCCGCGTGTGCTCGTTTTTGTACTCTGGACGCCAATAAACTTCCATTTTTTGTCGCTGCTATTCAGTCTCGCCTTTGGGGGCTGGATCGAGGGGTTGTCGGAAGGCGCACAGAAACCACATCCGGGGAACAAACGAAACAAAAATGGTTCTTAGGAATGCGTTTATGGGGGTGGGAGGAGGGAATTTTTAGCGCGGGCGCAGAATGCATGCAAAAGTCAATAACGGATGGAAACAAAATTACTTCATATGCTGTTATTATCTGTGCAAGACATTATTCTTAGACTTAAATCTACCGCAGAATAATTGTGCACACTAATTTTGCGTAATAGCCACTTATTTTACCTCTATGTCTGGAATACTGACAAATTTAGCTACTACAGCAGACTTTATAGGTTATTGTGCACACCTCTGCATTACGTGGATTTCTAAATTTCTAGACAGGCGGTTCCTTGTAAACGCCCTTTTTCACGCGTCAGTGGAGGAACGACCAGAAAAGCCTGTCTGGTCGTTCCTGCGAAGTAAAATAACAAATGTCGTTTTGGAAAAATTCCATGTTCTTCAGCCACGTAACTACAAAGGTCTGTACAGTTTATTGCACAGCACTCTCTCACTGAAGTGCATGTACTTAAAACTTATAAATATTTTCCCTCTCTTCCAACAATTTAACCAACATGATTTAATTTCAGAGGAAGAGTTAATTAAACGGCAGGAGTTTCCTTGGTAGTGGTGATGGATACAACAATCGGTAGGCTGGTTCCATACGGTAACCGTGAGAAGGGATTTTTAAAATGATAAGTCTGATTTACCAAAAATGGATTCTGTGAAAATAAAAATAAAAGTCGTAAAATTTTGTTAAGATAATTTAATACGGTGGCTATAGGCCAACGGCGTTGGGCGCGTAAATCGAAAAAAGGCGCGAAAAACAAATTGAGCTCGAAGTGAGCTCGAATCGAGCACGAATCGCTGTCGACAGTCTTGAAAATGTGGATTTTTATTCCGAAAACTTTCCTTTGCCCAAAACCCAATAATAACGGATTTTCTGAAGACGTTTTATAATATGAAGCCAAAATTTGGGCTTTTTACATATGCTATCACTATCCCATGCTGAACCTAACACTAACTCTTACCCTAGACCTAACCCCTTATGCTCAACCTTACCCTTTACCTTACCCTAACCCTAAACGTTACCCTAACCCTTACCCATAACCCTAAACCTTACCGTAAACCTTAACCTAACCCTAACCTCTGACCCTAACCTCTGACCCTAATCCTAACCCCTAACCCTTACCCTAAACCCAATCGTGCTGAAATCGAGCTCGGATCGAGCTCCAATCGACCTCGAATCGAGCTTGAATCGCTGTCGACAAACCTGGAAATGTGGAGTTTTGTTCCGCCACTACCAAGGAAACGCCTGCCAATTAAACTCTATGGACTGACGCGAACTGACAGAATAAAGTATGATTGAAAGGAGGTCAACTATTTTGGGAACGAATAATTTCTTATTGTGGGGTATTTTGAAACGCCTTTGCCCAGTTCATCGTTAGACTGGGCATGCGTTTGCACGAGAGATAACGCGAATGGTCGACTGTCGTACAGTGAAGCAATGGCGTAAGGTTCTGATGGTAATATACAGTTTTGCGAGTGCCGTTAGCAACATGCCTGATTTTGTAAAAGTTTCATAATTTATCGCACACCAGCGAGAAGGCATTTACGAATAGTTATAAATCTTAATGAGCAGCATTTGGCATATTAAGCGTTGAAAAGAACTAAAAGCAGTTCTAAGTTTTTCTTACGAAAAATAAAACTTTCTCTATAATCTCAGGTTCTTGAGACGTTAAAATAGCTATAAATAAGAGCAATAAATTTAAATATTTTGTTAAGTATAAAACTTAAAGCAACCACTTTTTTATATAAAAAGAACCCACGCATACTATTATTCCTAAGATTAATAAAAAACCTTCCATAATAGGTACCCTCTGTAAAAAGTGCTTTTATTGGATATTAAGCTGACAATCTTTTGTGTTTATTAACATTTTCCAAGGAAATGTCACATGAAAATTAGAGACTTTTGACAATTTCTTCAATTCATCTGAAGATAAACGATAAAATTCGACTGAAAATGAAAGTAAATACTTTTCTCTTCATAACGGATTATTTTCCGCTTGAGTGGATTAATGTCACTATCCTTTATAAGCTTGCGAATGCAATAAAACTGGCCATACATATGAATATTAAAAAAAAACTTATTATTCATCTATCTATTTCGTTTCTAACGACTGAGCGGAACCTATTGTTTACAAAAAGAATATTTCTACATGACTTGCACACAAGGTGGCCTTCTTTAATTCCCTTCGCAGTACCATGCATGGCAAAGTTTTCTTATGCGCAAGGTCAGCGGTGAGGTTCAAACAAATCGTGACGAATCTTTTTCTCATTGTATTTTGTGCAAAAAACTTCACGGTATAGCTAAACATAATATTTAAAACTTAAATTCTAGCTTTTTTCTGAAAAAAAATGCGATACCTTAAACTTGGCATGTTTTCTATTTAATCAAATTAGCACAAAATTTTCCAGTTCTGAAAGGGATTATTATTCCCCTTTTTTTAACTCATGCTGGAATTCTTCCAGAGGACAATGAATATCAGTAAAAAGTTTGGTTCTCTCATACTTTCTAGCATAGGAAGTTTGTTCGATACAAGCTCAACCATTATTTAATCAAAATTTATGCCTTTTTCGTTCCATTACTTTTAACCAAATGAAAGTTTTTTCAAACCAAGGCCTCTCTAATTATGAAAATCCACTCCATTGAACAAAATAGTGTCCAAATATATGCTTAAGTACCAAGTAAAATTTCGTCATGAAAGTTGTTTGCTGGACCTGCCATACTGTACTCAGCTTGAAAACATATTTTATAATGCATATTAACCGAAGCCAAAATTAAGAAATGTAAATAGAAATGAACATCGTTATGCCTGTACCGGTAAACTATTGCATTGTACGCCCATTGACACAACTGTCAATCATTCGTGGAGCCCTTTGTTCTCCAATGTTAAGGCTAAACTATTTATCTTATATATTCTAATACTCGGCCACATTAGTACAAAATTTATGAGGACTCTATGACTTATTCATCAAACTGAAGGGAAATATTTATTTACCATAAGCCAGAATGAATACAGCATGTATTGTGGATATATTGAATTCAAGTGAAACAGCCCATAGTTTTCACGATTATTCGAGCTTTTAGAAACATTTTAAAACCGAATGATACGCTTTCTTCAAGTATAACATTTGAACAAGTCGTAATTTGTTAAAACGCGGTACAAGAAAACATCTATATAAATTTGTTAGAGTAGTGAAAATCAATGAGAAAAAGGGTGCTACTCTAGAAGCCTTTTCTATCGAATATACTTTTTGCCTTAGTACAAAGGTGTACTCCGATTTGATCCAGGATTCATCAACCCTGGCTGCTTCGTCTAGCGAAAACTAGATACTTCCATTTTATTTTTCTCAAGGACACTCATCACATCTACACATCACATTTACATCCCGATCGACAACCGGCAAGACGTCGACCCGGTGACTCAGTGAATAGGACGTTCCTCTCTAGCTCACTGGTCCCGGGTGGAATTTCGAGTGTAGCGGCAGTTTCTGTGGCTTTACTGGAGTCAGGCAACTACGACTGACGACGACTAATGAGCCAGAAATACGCGTATCTCATAGTCCTAACGTTAAAACGTCGGATAAATTTTGCCGTTTTGGCCGTTTAAAAGCCGACATCATTAGCTGACAGAAATATATTGGACTTAGGTCGTATGTTCATCAATATTAAAATAACACTTAATTAATATGCTTCGGGTCGAAAGCATATTTCAGAATTTTGGCTAACTTTTAATGGGATGCACAGTTTACCGTATCCATAGGCTGTTATCGTTGTTGTTAGCGGCTCGGCTTGGGGGTTTGAGCTTGCATTAAAATGCCAGCCGAATAAAGTTTTTGGTTCAACAATCGCGTTGTTTTCTTCTCTTAAACCTAGAGCTTGGTCATCGAGTGAAATATACCTTCGCGATATCGAAGGCAAATATATGCATTTAAGAGCATGAAGACCGTTGGTATCTTCGGTAGACTGCGAGATAATGTTCATGGGTCCGTTTCTGCACCTGCTCATGGACTTCTGCTAAATACTTAATTTTACAGAGTTTGCGTACACTCCAAATGTAACGCTCGGTTATCGAATTGTTTCTAGTGAATGCTTTGGACCTGCACGTCATCAGTTATTTGAGCGTTGTTTTACTTCGTCTCTAGATTTCAGAGGGTTTTTTGTGCTGACTTTATCTTGTCGTTTCCCTAAAACCTCTTCATGAGCATCTGTTAAAAGAAAAGCACTTTTGCGGCATAAAAACACACCTAGGCGTGGCAGATGATGGCCCTTTATTTGCTCCGTTGTGTTGTGGTCTCAGAGGACAAATTTACTTTCATAATACGACATTTCCACTTAATTTAATCGGCCTTATTGTTCTACAATGTTTTGGCGTGTACGCGCTAATCAGTAAATGCAAAAAATATGAGCTCTTTTATTTTCGGTAGAAACTGAAAGGTTACTAGTCAAACAACCAACAGCAAACAGTTATCATCCTCTGAGTACATTAAAACGTCCGATGCTCACCCTTACTGTTTTTGTTTCCAAAAAAATGATCGAAATAACATTTGCTGCGCAATTGTTAAAGGACTTTTCGCATAAGTGGTACCGCCTTGCAACACCAAAGTTCCTCGGTTAGAAAGCTATTTGGCCTAACATACATGAGTGCATTGACGCCGTTAATAACCAGTCAAACTGGTGAATAACTGAGACTACATGCCAAGAGGAGGAGGGGGTAAAATTCCGCTGTATTTCATGTTAAATGGACACAGGATCTCCCAGCAGATTCCTATCCCAGCACCAGTGTAAAAATGCAAAAATGCCTATCGGGACTCGGTAGAACAACAAAGGGTAACAGTAGCCTATGTCCCTCCCCACCCCCTGCAAGCAACTATTTTCGGCTAAATGGAAGCAGGGGCACACAAAACAGAGTGCATAGTGGTCAGGAATTGCCCATTATTTGGCTCCTTAGTGCACTTGGTGTTGGCGCCTACCAGCGAGTCCGACCAGCACAAGAACCGTTGTCAAGGCAAATATAAACTACCATTCCACGGTCCTTTTAGGCGGCTATCCAGCTCCGATTGCGGCCTTTGAACAACAATTGCTGAGGGTCACTCGCTGTACCTCGGCCCGACTACACAGTGGCTACTCAGTGCTCCATCGCCAGTACCAACAGCGGCTCGATCCGTCCACATCCAATATCTGTTTCGATTGCGCCGTCTCCCTGTGTGACTGTTAGCATCTTTTTGCCCGCTGTTCCCGGCCAGGCACACAACTCAACCCCCAATGGAACTTTCGCTCAATTTGGTTGAGGTCGCGGCCTCTACCCGTCTTCCAACTACAACTATTTTGAACTCCGGTGAGGACTCTTGATCAAACAGGAGCGAAGACACACACACACACATAGGGGGCAGTATTGTCTCACTATGTGGGGGTTACAGTTACCAGCATTAGAAGCTCTATATGGTGAGGCCGAATTTCCTCACTCTCCCATTCCGTATAAAACACCATCCAAGGTTAAAATTAAGTCCAGATGAGCAGTGAGCGTGAATTCAGGGGTTTTAGAGGATAAAAAGTGTCAAGTTTTAAATTTTATATGATTCTTGCCCCTACATCAAATGCGTTGGGAGAAAGTAAAAAACTGCAAACGCGGAAGTGATCTTTCATCCTAGCCCTCAGTTCAGAACCGGGTAGAATTATCACGCTAATAAGCATTCAGCATTGTCTCACCTGACAGGCGCCTTCATCACAGGAGTACATGCCGAGAAATAGGCCAGCAATCTGAGTGATTGTCAAGTCGTGCAAAGGAGCTGTCCAACCGCAACGCGTGACAAGATGGATTTCTGGGGGCAGGTGACATCGGGAGCCAAGGCTCCTGCAGCCCGGAATGGTAATGTGAAAACCTAAAAAAACATGCTTTCATTGAGAAAGAAGTCTAACCAATTAATCCTCTTTCAGCAATCAAGGAAGAACAATGCATAAACCGGGAGCAAGTTAATTTCGCCAATCTTTATGTGAGAAAAGTATTCATTAAGGGCGAATAATTGATACCCAGATAGCTAGAGGTGATTTGTATCGATTTCTTACGAGCCGCACCTTCTGGGAGCGAACAATGCTTTGTAGCGCTGAACAAAGCCGCGTGTGGGACACATTTACGACTATCAAACATGTATGCTTTATAAGCATGCGTGGAACAACATTGAAGGCTTTGTCAAATGCAATATATCTGCATTTAAATGAAAAGAAATGACGAGTGGTATGCCTTAGAACAATCTGAACCGGCTGATCTACGAATGCTTGAGATTCTCTTTTATAAAAAACTCTGTTGTAACCTTCACAGAACCTTGACATTGAAGATGAATTTCAGGCAGTCTAACCCCTTTCACTGAAATGGTATTTATAGGAAGCCCAGCGAGGTTTTTACTGTGAATGTTCAGTGCAATTTGAAATCGATTAATTTCCTTGAAAAAACAGCCAAAAATAAAACAGGTATTCCACAACCAGGCGACAGGAGTTTTTTCCTAGGGGAAATGATATGTACTGAAATTTAAGATATTTTCAGATTTCGATTAGTTCACTCAGGCTTGAAACGAAAGAAATGCGTAGAAATTTCACATCTAACATATTTTATGGTCTGGATTTTCACATAACAGAATTTCTCCTTGAGCTGAAATTATGCCGCAATTTTGTTGGACAGATTATTTATGTGGAAACAGCTGCCTTGAGAGAAATTATGGGTTAATTCGGTTGATACGCGCGGCTATTTCGATATATTATCAGGGGTTTATCTTCCTTCTCTGGGCTATTCGCATGATAATTAACAAAAACTACTGGTTAAATGAAATTAAAAAAAAACAAGTTTTCAACGCTTGTTAAAAAATCGTTTTTACTAGCAAATTTTATGACGCCACTACTGTCAACCGAGTCAAAAATCTGAACTAAAGTGTCATGCTATCGGACTGTAAAAAAGGACTACATTCAAACCAGTTGTTCGCTAGCTGACTTTCTGCATCGATTTGAGCATGAAAGGTTTCTTCCTTTATTAATTTAATCCTTTTTTCTTTAACACTCCATTTTGAAAGGATTTATCGCGAAAACGATTAGAAGAGGATTTTTATTCGGTGGTAGTCTCATTTCAGCCACAAGATAGTACAGTTAGCTTTTCCTGAACCGAGTAAAATAGCGCTTGCAACGAGGGACATGTTATTCCTATCAAAAACCCATTAATGGTGACTTATTTGATACGTAACTTTAACAGAGAATAACCAGTGGTAGGCGTCTGAAAGGAAAGTTTCTGTGCAAATAGTATAGGGACTGACCGGAAATCAAGTAGCTCCCTTCTCTCCTTGGTAGCATATCCGCCGTGACACCACACATGGTACCTTCGGCGTAGTACACTTCCAGGTGCTGACCGGGTTGCAAGTTGCCCTAGAGAGGGAGAGAGGCAAGTAATGGAGGGACGAAGGGACGCCTTACCTTAATTGAACGCTCTACGGTGAGGGGAATTACGGTACCGGAGAAGGGCCACATTGGATTCATGGCTGTGGCACGTAGACCGTAGAAAGGCCGCCGACCGCTTACGTCTGGCCTTCCACTAATGACTAAAATGCGCAATAATATTAAGGAAACACTTTTAGAAATAGAAGATGAGAGAATAATGCGGTATGTGTAGAGTTATCGAACCAAGTGTTGAGGTAGAAGCCCTCCCCCCGGTGACTGGTGTGAAAAAAGTGACCAAACAAATTTATGGTGGATGCAACCGGCAGCAGACAACTCAGAAGGTTATTAGTTACTAATTTAAGAACTAGCCAAGCCCCTTTTCGTTTATTTAGACTGCATTCAATAGCGAAAACTTAACAAGGAGCTTGCTGTCCTCCGAGAGCGTTGGAAAAGATGCTCAAGTAGTTATTTATGTGTATAAAAGGCCGCGAGACGTAAATTTGAAGGGTAAAATGTAAAAGCAAAATGCAAAAAGGTCTAAAACTTTATGGATATGTGTCTTTAGGAGATTCCATAAGATTTTACCCTTTCACTTGTTTGGACCACATGTAACATTGCCGAGTATATGCGTTGCATTTATTCCTAAACTATTGTGTAAACTGATGTCGGTGTTGTTGTCGATAAGTCTAGTATTTGGGATATTTTGAAAGCCAAAAGTTGAGTGCAACCATATGCATCAATCCAAAAGAAGTAGAAACTTAGAGAGGTTTCGAAAAGTTTACAAAATTTGACTTCCATCGTTTGGTCATAGGAAGTGCTCTGCGTGATAAACATGTGGATAGGAAATTTAAGTTTGAACATTAAATGTAAAAGGAAAAATATTGAAGAGTGTAACTGTTGAAAAAAGTGAGACCAGAACGCCTTTATCGGCTTAGTAGTCGTCATCAGCCGGTGATACCCAATGGCAAGTGTGGATCCTATGAGACTTGAACCCGCGACTTTCGGTCATTGAGTGTAACGCTCCGCTACTGCATCCAAACGCCTTTCCTTAGTGGCTCTTAATCCTTATTCTTTTCATATGAATTTCACTATACATGCCTTAGCTTATTTTCATATGCAAGCAGATGTACCGATGGCATGTTTTCGCCATGATAAAATATGTAACGTGGGATATTGCTGAGGTTACTTGGATTACATAGATGATATTATAAAATCTTCTAAGTAATCAAAGGTGATAAAAATGGCTTTCTGCTTCATATAGCCTAAGCAAACCGAAAAATGTTTGAGGATATTTAGACTCGGGTTGTAAACTATCCAGTGAGTAGTAAAAAATTAGATTCACCAGCCAAGTAAGCAGCCTTCACGTGCTCTACTCGATAGGCTTTTTACACAGCTTGGCTGAAGTGAACGACTGCCTACCTTGGGAATTACGACGTTCAGCATCATTCACCATTTCCTATCTTCTAAAGATGAGTGGCACAATACAGAGAAATTGAAACAGAATGATAATGTGAGTATTCCACAGAACCTCACACTGGAAGCGTTAAAAAAGCGCGATGCCAGTACTCCCCTTCTAAGGCTCTCTAGAAAGATTTAAGGGGATAGCGCCAGCTGTTTAGGGTAAAATATGTCCTGCGTCAACGAAGCATCTCTCATTTCCAATCTTATAGCTTTAAAACACAAAGATACTGCTTATATCCAGTAAATAAGAAGTCCCCTATTAGATGGTTCCTCGGAATCACAATGAAAAGCATGCAATGGACTTTGAAAAATTTTTGGTCTCTTTTGTATCTACGGCAGTTACAGGGAAATCTTCCGGCAAGGAGCATCATGGAATGTTCACCTGCGTATTTCGGTGGAACTATAGCAAATAAAAATCTATTGGTTTCCGCTGACACTCATTCATCCAGAGTCTCTTACAATCCACATCGCCGAATGAACGCCCTACAGCCGTCATGGGAAAGCTGATTCATCGCGTCCATCCGCGCACGGGCTGTCGAGAAGTCGTCTTGATCAGTGTATTGGCATACCTGTTTGTCACGCTGACTCGACAACCTTATGAGCAAGTTCTCCGTTTTTTCACTGAAAATTTAATTTATTAATTCTGGCCGTGCTTAATTGCAGTGCCCAAAGTTACCCTTCTCGCTCGCTCACACATATGACTTAGCTCAACCGCATTCCTCCATATGACGTTCAAGAATTGACTCTACCTTTAAGTGTATCGCACGTTTTACGACTTCAATTGAAAGGTCAATTGGCAAACATATAGCTTCGGTAACATGGACCTGCCAGCCGTAGATAGGATTTAGGCATGTCTAAGTTGATTAGTCATACCCCTCGTTCCCACGCCGGTTGAATGAAGACGTGGGTACGTTTTGCTAGAAGGGTCCGTGAAAAGGGGATTTTAAGGCTAGGGTGTGAACGATGTCCACATATCCCACACACGGAGGGCGTTTGATGCTCGTTAAGGGGTTCAGCGGCGTCCCATTAGCACCTGGATTCGGCCACGGAAGCCAGACGGCTTGCATAAATGTCTTCTGAGCACTAAGCACCAGATTCGTTAACCGAATAGCTAATGTCGCTGTTGCTAGTAGCATCCGTCGATGTAGAACTTTCAGACAGTCTGTTGGTATCGGTTAGACAAGCTCATAGACTATTCGGTGTAGACTCGGCTATTAGGACCGAATAGATATGCGAAAGCCGACATTGAAATCGAAATATTTGCATATGCCTAGCCAGATATGTATATGCTCGAATTCTCTTTTTCAGGAGCCGCATTATATGGCCATTTTATTTTACTAAATAGGAGCCGGTGGTTAAGTAAATGCACGTCGGCTTGGCTGGCAATAGAAGTCGTTCTTACCTCCCATTTGCATGAGGGGAGAATTTGGAAATGAAAAGCGTAGGCCGTCGTGGAAATTTACTGTAAACGTAGTCTTGCATGTTTTGAAAAATGCAGCAAGTATTTGAACACTCTACCTGATAGAAGGACAACTGCGTTGTTTTTTTTTGTAGACTGCAATTTATTCTAGCCATTGCAAGTCACAATACATTGAATGGTCAAGCAATGTCATTGGTATTCATAAAATTGTAAGTGAAAGTGTAGATTTCGTCCATGCGTTCTCGGCTTTTCTCAAGAAATAGCGACAAATCCAAACCGTCGCTTGTGATTTAACGCTACGTTTGCCTTTTGTGTTCCAAACCTAATAAAGAGCGCTGTTTATGCGTTTGAGAATCACTCTACAAACAGGGCTGCTCTTAAAAACTGTTATTCTCTTGTGTGATGGGCTATTGTTTTATGTCATACTACCAGTTAGCGATCGCTAAAAAACTTTAACCTGGAGGAAAATTTCAAGGGTTAATATTTTGAAACCGTAGTTTAATATATTAGTTCTGGCAGTCGCAACACGCAGACGATATTCTTATCGGTATGGCATAATTCGGAGCAATCAAACGTTGTTATCGATATTTTTAGGACGCTGGCAGATTCAATGATCTCCACCATTGTCTTCGACAAGGCAACCACTATCATTATTCAGATTCAAGAGGTACTTTTAACTCCTTACTCGATTACTTTGGAAACAGGTTCATCATGCATCCGAAGCATTTGTCTACACTTGGAAATGATTAAGTAGTTACAAGGATCCTGTTCGGAGACAACAGTTAGGGCAAAAAATAGACGTTTTGAGGCGCTAGACTTAACAGACTTTTAGGTTAAAAATGACTGTTCACATATATCTAGTTGCTCACGGCTGGCTTATTTCTGTTCACAAACCCAAAGCGTAGTCAAATAACTCAATTTGCCACCTTAGACTTGAACTTTGAGCGCAATGGCTGTGAAGTTGAATTTGCGCTCCGTTTTTAAAGTGTGAGCAGCCACTTGAAATAATTTTCCTTCTGTCTGACAGCCGGAATTGTTTATGTGCGATCAAAAAGTTGATGCTCTCAGTCCAGAAAAGGCAACTAAGCATTTCGAACAAAGACGACAAAACCGATTTTTTCCATCCTGCACGGTCTCCAATATCAACAGTATTTTCTTGTTGTTCAGTCACCTTTATCTAAGGGAAATGCAATTGTGTACCTTTGAACTCGTCAACTTATTGACGATGCCAAACGACACGAGGAAAAAGCAAAGAAAGCAGACAGTATAAAAATCTTAGGTTTAACTTCTTATAGCATAATTGCCACTAATAGTTTATAACCGAAAGATTTTTATTTTATTATATAGAATTCATAATATTTTTAATGCTTAAAGACTTTATTGGATACTTTATAAGAATAATCAATAAACGGACAGATAAAGGTCATTTTACGGTCTTAAATTATCCCATAAAGGCGGGCTGTCTTCAAGTATAAACTTTAAAAAGGTCATGTATGAGATCAGGAACAATTAAATTCATGAATGCTCTTCGTAAAATATATTTGAATTCATAATGACCGCAAAATGGATAAGGCAAAAAATATCCAGCCGAAGTAGACATTTAAATTGTTTTTTTAGACTGCAAGCCTATTATTTTGCTATGTCTAAAATACCTTGTGATGGTACTGTACGATAATCGATATAGCAAACTTACGTAAGTAATAATTTAGTAGATCGATGCTCACCGATGGGTATGGATATGACCCGTTCCGTTGTGCCTCACGACTCGCTATCGAGCCCAGCCAACAGCCGCTCAACGGCTAGCATATTATCAACTCGATAATGAGTACCAAGACATATCGGAACGAGTTAGCTCTGTACCGATCGGTGAGCGCGCAGCGCATCTACCGTAGCGTATATTCCCAATCGAAAATGGCAAGACAACGAGTCGATGGCACAATGGTTAGTATTGTATTTATAACTAACAAGGTCGCAGGTTCGAGCATTCGGGGTTCATTACCCTGGACTTGGGTATGGCTAGCTGATGACGGCTACTAAGCCAGAAAAGGCCATTTCAGTCTCTCTTGTCTTTGTCAGTTATTTGGTTTTTGCTCATACGTAATTCTTCTCATCGAAAAGTCCGTTCAGAATTTCGGTTTGCATTTGAGGACATCGGTTACTGAGCAAACGACGAAATGAACGAAAAATGAGTTAAGTTAGAAAAAGAGGATATAAAAGGGGGCGATAAGGGAATTTTCATGTTTAAAATTGTAAGTATCCAAGCTTCCCAATTCCTCGGCTTGTAGGCAATACTGTAAGAGTAATTGTAAGAAACCCTATAAACTGGAGTAATGGCCTTCGGGTAGCATTAAAAAAATTACTCAACTTTCTCAGATATAGAAACATTCAACGTTTAAGTTATTGCAAGATTTAAAATCTGACTGCCTCTTTGAAATTGACTGAGCTTTCCTTCGAATGCTATTTTAACCTTGGGATTATCCACGCAAAACACTCGTAGTTCACACCTGGATATGCCTTCAGGTATTCTAATTTGTACCTCCACTAATAAACGGAATTTTCCCTTCAAACGGAAAAGAGGAACTTGAACCCAGGAAAGTAAACCAAGACTGACGGAACAGTTGTTGGAGATTGCGAAGCAGTTGAAAGTGATAGTTATCTGTCAAGAACAATTTTATCTTGTAGAACAGCTCAATGACGCTTGTGTCTACTACTTATCATATACCAGCCGGACACTGCCCGCAGCAGGAATTAAGGGTGATTAATTTTCCCCCAGTAACTTACGTCTCGACCGATGGAAAACAATTTTGAAAAATTTGGTTTGACTGTGGTAAACACTTTTCCCCTTTTCAGACGTAAACGCTGGACGTGAAAAAGTACTCCATGTTTAATCTTTCAATCTTGGACACAGCCAGGCATTTTGGCGTGACATTAATGAAGATTACCGAACAATAAAAGTAAAGTTGACGCCAACATAAGAAACGTACACAAGATTATAAAATACTCTACATCCAATCATCTACGACCTTTTTCCAATCTGAAGACGCTGCTGGTGAGGGTACTACTTCGACCTAGAACATATCTCGTTCATGAAATCAATGAACTAAGGGTTGCCAGCAAATGTAATAATGTGTCCGTATGGAGGCACATATCACTCAAAGACATTTGTCGAGTGCTTGTCATTATAAGCGATCTGTGGCAAAATGCCGTTTTATCACTGTGTTGTGTGTTTTTATCATAAATCCAGATGCCAGGATGAAAACTATGTAGACATTCCTGCTCCTCTGCCAACTTAAAAGACCGAAGCTTAAGCTGTTCTAGAAGAAAGTAATTACGAAGAGTATTTGGCGAGCATACGTAGCCTTCGATGAATTCCCCTCGGCCCATTACGTTTATATAGGGAGGGGGTAAAGTGTAACATGCGGGTAATTATGTTTATCATTACAAGCAAATTAGTCATGGAAATAGGGGAAGAGGTTTGGGCTGGGGGTTTTGGTCGATAGGACTCGGCTGGTTACAAGGCAATGAGGATTTATTTAATCCAGACAGGGTAGGGAATGGAAGATGGAGAAACTGTTGGCCATGCCGGCCCGGAGCATGCTGAAGGCTCTTTTGCGCTAAAAAAACCGGTTTTCTCAACCAGATTGCGGTTACTTTTGCTGCTGCTAGCAAACGCAGACTCAGGAAGTTTGGGTAGATATAATGACATGAGGAGAACTTATCAAAAGTTACATATGCTCATCAAATAGTCTTCGAAATCCTCTGATATGAATTTTTGCAACGTTAAAAAGGAATAAGTTGCATGTATACCTAGAACGAAATTAGCAGCCATTTACATATTTGACCGAAAAATTTTGCCTTTCTCACGTATGATGAAATGAAGTATTTTGCGTAGTCCTATGTAACTGCGGAACTTTTACTTTTTCACCACATTTAGTAGGAATATACCGCGCCGTTAGATGTTGTTCTCAGTCTTGATCAAAGTCTCTTATCTGTAAGTAATGCATCATTCTACAAATCGAACCTCAGTGCAAGCCCGTAGCATATCTCCCCCGCACTTTTCATTGTAATGCAGGCTGTGATTTCTCTGTAAAAAAGCTTCATACCCAGTCGTTTACATTATATCTAGAGTATCAGAGACAAAAAAAGCAAGGAATGGAGTCATCAGTGATGCAAGAATATCAGCGCCATTTTCTAAGTTGAAAGCTGACCAAATACTTCCTCTGTTCTGCTCCTACGGTTTTTATGCTACAATAACGATCCTGTTTAGTTTTTTGCGAATTACTCCAACGGATTAGCAAAGAAAATGCGATAAATTAAATAACGTATGGTTAAATGTGGTGTGGTATTCTTGTAAACGTCTATTGCCAAGTAAGGCAAGGATATTCGCAAACCCTTTTGTTGAACAAATTTTTTGGCTGTGGGAAGGACAAGACTTTTCCTAGAGAAGCAAAGTGAATTAGCAGCCATCCACATCTACGGTTGGCCGACTAATGATTTCCAATAAGTTCGGACCATCCGTCATAGCCTTTCTCGAATCATGATTATTTTCTCCTGTATTTATATTGATCGCTGTGCCTTTGTCTACGAGGGCTCCAGACTGGATCCCAAAGCACGCTCCTTCCACTGTTCGAAATATTTCAGATCACAGCCGATAGGATAACTGGTCCATAACCGAAAATTCGGGTCATTCAGATCTGGTCGTCTAAAAAATCATCACAGCAGTCTTCTCCTAATACCATACTAAATCCAGCAGAAAGCTTGAAATCGCGCTAAGGCAACAACCGCTCTGCGAACATATTTAAAAATATTCCACACCAAACCATACGCTTCTTTGCGAGCATAGGTTTTTGACACACTATACCACACTTCCGGAAATTTATGAAGGTGTATTTTAGATGTTTTCGTATTGATCAAAAACGTTAGAAGTTTTTTCCAGGAATATGAAAAACTAGCTACTTATATAGCAAAACACCCCAGTCCATTTATACTTTTACCTCAGAAATTCCATTTACCACGTAGTTAAGGAAACTATTTAGTTATTTTCACAACAGCCTTACCTCGCACAACTTAGTGCGTTAAGTGCCAGCCGAGTTTATCTATGGGAGGTCCAGATTTAGAAATCTGACTCCATCCTTCCTGTCACATTTTAGCTCAGTAAGTTTATCATCATTAAGCCACCATTTAAGGCCACCCATTGCGCAATTCGCTTCGTTCATATTTTAAATGTCAAAAGTCGAGTCTCCTGTCAAGAGCAAGGAAAACCTAAAAATGGAACTAATAAACCACCTATCTACCACGATTCTACCGAAAGTTTAAGACAGCCTTGTCACCTTAAATGTCTTGTAGTGCTTCTGAGCCATTCAGAAAGAAATACGCAAACTTAATTTCGAGGCACTTAGATCTATTATCAATTTTCTAGCGATAGGGACGCAGTGAATGTCGTGGTTATGTACGGGACAGTCGTGTTTAACCATTTTAATGGTCAAATTGCTCTTTCTAACGACTGCCCCAGCTTGTATTTTGATGATATCGGTTACAACCCGTCAACCATTTTCTTCTGTGCGTTTTTAACTACTCACATTGTATTGATATTGTGGTCACGCTGGAAGTCATTTGCTCAAGCATATGCTTTCTGCCATGCTTTTCTTTATGTTTTTTCTTCCTGGCCACCGTTTATGGATGAAGGTCGATTGCGTCTCTTACTGGCGGCCGCGATAAGTAGTTTTTTTTCACATTTCTTCAGCAGGGTCCAGGCAATAACATCAGACTGGTTGACTTATGGATCGTTTGAAATCGCGAGTGACCAATTCTCCCTTCAAAAAACCGACAATTCCAGTCATCAGCATCCTCCGCAGAATTACGCTAGTCGACTTCAGCATTCATTGCAATCCTGCGTAGATGGGTGCTGACCACAGTTCTCTTACTACACAGTCCTATTCACAGACTCTAAACTCTCTGCATGGTAGCAATCCACAAGGTAGACTCATTATCTTCCAGGTGGGGCTTGACACAGTCAGCATCGCTTCTGCACCCATTGGGGACCAATGTTTCCAGCGAAAGTAGCTCATGGTTGTATTTTTCTAAATTTTCTTCTGTTTACAAAACTAATAGCTGTACGATTACTTACGGAGCTCAAGATGAGCCCCAAAGCACAACAAAATAAGTATTTTTTGTAAGGCGATCGGCCAGCCCTCCAATACTACTGTTCATATACCCAATCACAGCTGACAGGCCAACGAGCCCACCGTTGAACTGCGAACCAATGGTTTGCGGGTTCGAGCGTTACGGTGTTTAACGTATGTGGTTGAATATGTTTGGCCGAGTACGACTTGTAAACCAAAAATGACCATTCAGCTCTTCCTTTTGATGGTCGAATACTTTATTCCGCCCAGCAGAGTCCTGTTTTTTCCATCTTCGTAGCCAGCAAGTTTCAAGTGGTTTTTCCGCTTGATGCAAACACATACCTTAAACGATTTACAGTTAACTCTTATCCACCAGACAGGCTGACGCTTTATATTTTAGAACTTCTCCCAGAATGTGACAGTCGATTGCCATAATCCTCAGTCGCTAATTTAAGCTAACCGGTGCCTAGTCCCGCTGTTTCCTGAGACTCTTTGTAAAGTCCCGCCAGCAGCCGTACAGCAGCTAGTAGTATAGACAGACACCATAGCTAGTAAAGGCAAGGGAGACTGGAACTGTCATTTCTGGCCCATTAGCCCTCATCAGCCGTGCATATTTAACACCAAGTGGTGCTCCACCCGAGGCTGCTGAGGACTTATGAGCCAGCAATGGTCATTACAGTCTCTCAGAGCGTTAGACGTCTGATAAAAAGGTCGCGGGTTCAACCTCGACTGGTACAACATCTGTGATTGCGGATGACTGGCTGATGATGGTTAATAAGCCAGAAATGACCATTCCAGTCTCCCTTGTCTTTGCATGGCAATGTTTTCTTTTATCCCTCCGCTTTCCATCGACCTTTCTACAGCCCTAAATTGATTGCAACATAGGCATGCACACGCTTCTAGATAAACACGATAATTCTCGCCTCGCGCAGCAGAGCACTTTGAAACCACGCAATTGAGCCTACGTTGGCAACATAAACTTTCTTTCCCCTCCTCCGAGGCATGACTTAACACGCCCAGTATATGCGTCGGACTCACTCTCTCTCTCTCTCAGTCACTCTTGTCTGAAAACACAATTATTTTGTTCTATCCAATACAAATATCACATTCTGATATCATCTGCTTTGCTCGCTAACCAGGATAGGGTGTGATAACTGCGGTGGAACCGCATCTAGAATCGCCTTAATTTTCAATTAGAGACGGTAATTAAAATTGCTTTGAAAACTGTCGTGTTTGTAAGAGGCTTCTAAAGGTCGTTTCATCAGACGCACCTTGGCTAATCCATTTAACACGATTTCTGGTAAAGGTGTTGTGTGTCTTAAACACATATTTAAATGACGGATAATTGGCTGTATTTGGCGCCAAAAGGAAAAGGAAGATATTACTCCCCTCTTATATACCGGTAAACACACCCCATCTATCTGAAATCGGCATGCACACACAGGGGTGTGGATGCGTATGTGTAAATAAACACCCGACCTGACTGACTTATGCCTTTTCGATCATTGGTAGAAAAGAACAATTTTGAACGCATTACTGCTTTGCTATCTTAGGCCTGTTCATGAGGAGCTGCTTCAGCATCGCACACAGAGATGACTATCCGGCTAGGCCGGCAGCTGTGGCCTATTTGGATCATATACCTCACCACATTTCACATCAGATTCGCTCAATTAGAAATGCCCTGTCTCCAGCCAGCCTCACGGCACACACCCTCTAATTATTTTCCGTTTTATCGTGACCTTGTTGCGGCTATTTACATATCTCTCATACATATCGCAGTTACTTTTGTTGAACTTTCTACCGGTAAACGTCCTATTCATGAGAGACAGCTAGGCTGTTAATATAAACCCCGTAGTTACTGGGCTGCCGCGTCCTGTTTAAAGTCATCCTCCCAGCGTCCGCTGACCTATTCTTCTGCTGCCTTGGATGAGGCGTTTCGGTTGGAATTGCAGCCAACGGACAAGGGAATTGGAGTTTCATTCCACAGGACTAACTTGCCAGAAATGAGTGCAGAGACATGTAAAGAGGTGTTTGCTAGGCGCTATAACCGATGATGAAAGACTGGAAATGTCCATAAAGTGCCTTATGAGCGGCCTGTTGTCTCGGTGTTCTTGTAAGCGTGTCACTTGTGAATATCTGCTTACCTTTAATATATCAAAATTTGTAGTCGTACGCTTGGAATCTGGGCTGAGACGTTTCTCCAAACAGCAGTGCTGTATAAAAGGAACTCCATTAGGAGGAGTTCACATGCAAAAAGACCTAGGTATTTCGACAGCTTTAAACCCGCTCCCCCATGAAACATTTTTAGAGGCCTGCACAAAAAGTGACGAGAATCGTGCACTAGATCAGGCATGCTTTCATAGTGTTTCCTTCTAGGCGTTTTGTGCGGATCTTCAGTACTTTCAACACATCACATTCAGAATACAAAATATCAGCATGGATGCCGTGAAAAGAAAAAGACAGTGATCGCCTCGAGCAGGTGCAACGATGAACATCCAGACTTGTGAATTCACCTGCACTTCTGGATGCAAGTACATTGGCCGTACGTAGAGGCAATTGGCAACCAGGGCTGCTGAACATTTGGTTACTTGGCTTTTAGAAAAGGAAAACAAAGTACCATACTCATCTATTACAAAACACTTAGTAGACAGTGATCACTCCGCTGAAACTAACACATCTTTCCGCGTTCTTGTTCGAGCACGAACAAACCGGACCTTATGCTACATGGAAGCATCCTATATACGGCGGGAGAAACCCGACCTATGTAAGCAACTAGACCATGTAGTCAATCTTCAATTGCACAGGTAACTACATACCACACTTTTATTTTGTTCAATCCCCTCCCTACTTTCAGTCCCAAGTTTAGCAGTTGACATAACTATTGACCACTTGCCACGTTAACACAACTTTTATTGTATCGATTTTGTGTAAATTCAAATTGATGTGTTCGCTAAATATTTCGTTATTCATGTACGGAGCAAAGGCAGCTGAAACGCTTAATTTGTTTCCGCTATTCCATACGCAAATTGGGCACGACCTGCTATTGACATTCGCTGAAATCTGAAGGTTTCTTTGAGTTCAGAAACATGACTCACCAGCACGGCCATCGGTAGAAAGTTAAACTTCAATATACGCGCCTAGATCCACGCAGGTTTTCCTGCAGCCAGCGTTTGGTTCCACCGTGGAACTTCCGCTCAAACGAAATGGTGACGTCAGATACCATTGAGGTATTCTAATATTTACATACATCTTGACAACCGACGAATCTCACTGCAGAACTGTCTCCATGCCGCTATGATCTTTAGGAACTGAGTTCAATTTAAATGTATCGCACCATAACATGTGGTTGTTTCTTGAAAACTTACACATAACTGTATTTCATTGAGTTGTCATACCTTGACCGTACATTAAGGGCTAACGTGGGTAGCCCTCAAAATATGCAATATATCACTATAAAATTTGTCTTGTTCTGTCCCAGTACCTATTCTCTGCTTGCAGGATGAAAAAGTGATCTTTTCCTCCAGGATAATTAATGCCAAATAAATTTCCTGAACAAGATTCTATACTTTCATCCGAACGTTTTAAATGGAGCTCACTGTCGAGAATTCAAACAAAACGAGCTCCCCGTTCGCAGGCTTCACTCACCATTTCCCTTAATTTGGTAAGGGCCATGTCTTCGAGTATTCGCATCTACCAAAACATTTGTCAACTTTTACCCAGGCCAGTTGGTACAAGTGCAAGGTCCAAGGCCTTCATTGCTCTCCGATTTACCTACAAATGATCATTACTCATGTGCGACGTGGTGCGCACGAATTGTGAAAACAGTTCAGCTTAGACGGACCTGTGACGGCACTAGAACAGAAGCAGGAACTACTTTGTCAAGCATAGTTTTAAGACAAAATAACGGTACTTTAGCATAGTTGTACAGTTAATTGATAACAACATTCAATTCACAACAAAACTGATCAAAAAGAACCTAAGTAACTCCGGTTGAGATTAAGAGGCTAGTTTTTGCATTATCCATTGCAGTGGATGCGAAAAATGATTACCAAGCAGGTGGCTGACTAGAGACTTTCATATGTCCCTGTTCTATTAATGGTAGATTTATTGGGGGTTAAACCAAGTACGTTTAAAGGATTATAATGGAATTGAAAAACCTGGGAAACCTTGTGAAAAATGGCGTATAATATTTAAAGTTCATTTATTTATTCTGCTTGTGAGTCTATTCGCTAATATGAAGCGACTTGACTGTTAATGAGAAAGGTTTTCAAATAAATGAATGAAGTGACAGATGTGATGGTTCGGTTATCGTTCCCGACGAGGGTGGCTGCTAAATACTGTTCAAAATTCGAGCAACATGGTGACATTAATGAACGATTGATATTCACTCACTAATCAGCATTGAGGTGGAATGTAATATTGATTACTGTGCGGCCTAATAACTGCATCTTAGATCAGCCTATTTTATTGCTGCCTTTGTTTTTTCGAAACTTCCTGACAAGAGACTTAGTAGGTCAGAGTAATTCTTCTGATATACAGACGGGAAAATCAAAATGGAAGTAAAACAAAAACATCCTTAAGGATTGGTCATTCATTCAGTTTCCTCAGTTCATTAAAAACCCTCATTATTAAAATTTATTTAGACTATTAATACACCGATAAAACTGTTGCGCACGCTAAGTCCATACGGGGAGCGGCTATTATTCACATGTCAAAATGAGGGCGGGGCTTTTACCCACTTCTTGAAAAAAAGGGGTAAAGTTACTTCAAACAGCAGGCTGTCAAATCTTGATTTTATTGAAATGAATGCGATTGCATGTTTTTTTTGCGCGCCCAGACCTACGATAGCGACGACTAAAAAACAAAACTGCTTTTTGTCCTTGAGCCCTTGGGCATACATCGTCTTGCGTAGGCATCTCCGGACTGACGGCACTAGTGATTGATTGGTCCTTTCCCCGTATAACAGTTGATTGGTCTCTTTCCTATTTAACCGCTGTTCGTTTATGGTCAATGCGTTTACATCTGACTTTGGCATTCAGTTCGAGCCCGAAAGCTCAGAAGAATAAAATTATGATTCTGGTGATCGATACGTCTTCACCTCCTCTATTTATACACATATCTCGGATGCGAACATTTGCCTCAAATATATGCTTTCTGAACCATGAGCCAGCGCTCTCTTTGCAATGCTCGATAGTACTTACGGTCAGAATTTGAAGTCGGGAGGATGAATATATCAATCCTTACAATTTTCAAACTATCAAAAGCTCTTATTTTTTTCCACAGCTTTAATACGCAATTTAAAACGTTGCCATTATATCTTACTTGCATATGCACAGCCAGTTATGTCACCACAAATGTGGAATTGTATTTAAACAAAAATCTAAGCAGTAAGGGCACATATTTATTCTTCCTTTAACTGACAATTAAACTTCCCATATGGTTCCATCGATGAGAGAAGTTGCTAGGCCAGTCTGTCAACTTACTTCGCAAACAGCTGAAGATGCACTTTAAAGAAGCCCCTAGATGGGCATTCACTAGTCATGGTTTATCATTCTTCTAAGGAAATGGGCGGGAAAGGTTAACACGAACGAGGACTTTGCTCAGCACAGTTTACCCTGTAATTGCAGTTTATTCACGTGCCGCACAAACTATGGGACGTTTCGCTTTCGTAGTGCTTTCCACTTATTGGACGTTTTTAAGTATCCGTGACTTTGTTCAGAATTAGGCTTCAGCAAAAAAGCACAATTTAGAATTGCCCGTGGTTCTGCTCGAAGGACAAGGTCACCTAAAGTAAACTGCTTTTTTCCAATCTGCCGTCCGTTTATAATCTTCCATCGGAGGGAAAGTGACAGTTCCCAAAGGCTTGAGATAAAAAGATGAAGTTCAAAAAGTTGGTACCGTAAGCAGATGCGTTTTTTCCTATCAGTACGGCGCTGTGCGTATAGACACCCCAAGTGAGTACACTCGAATACTTTGCATAAAAGTCTACAACATATAGTCTTTTTAATAGTCAGTATTTAAGCCAGAGGATTAAGATAATCATTTGGTTTGAAAATTAAGGGTGCTAAAAGTCTCCAAAAGCTCACTTAATTTTCGAAATAGTCTAGCCTGTACATAGATCTACTTAGTGGCTTTTTCGGGGGACTTTTGTCTGACCAGGACGTATGCAATATGAGTTATTGCTCAATCCAGCTTTTGAGAACAAAACGCTTATTCTACCCAGCACTGAGGGTATTTTTGTAGAATTCTTAAAAAAAGGCCAGAAACTACCTCAAAAAATCAGAAAGGACAAAATAAATTATGTAATAACGAAAACTAACAAGTAAGTGGCACCAGAATTGACTTTCAAAACATACTGTTTCTAAGCAGCAGCCGCTGCCTTGGTGTACCAAACTCGTGACAAACATATATTGCAGCGCCTTGAGATGCGCCCATTAGGCAGAAGGTTGTATGTGGTCTTCAAAACCTCCCGGTTAACCTCGACTTCGGATATGATTGGCCAACTAGGGCAGTCAGACAAAAAGAGCGTATTGCAGACCCTTTTACCGTTAGAATTGCTTTGCTATGGAAATAACGAAATGTTTTTTTTTCAGATGTTTCTGGCCCCAAAAGCCACCCTATGCTTGAAATTTGTTTCTTAGATTGACGATAAAAAATTCTGTAGACAGTGAAATGCGAGCAGAGCAAGCTTGCGCATTTTTGCAACTGATAAATTATCCTGCGTATTTTTGAGTACATATGTATGCGCATATTTGCCATCTTAAGTTCCAAATTATTTGGAGACTGAACAGCCCTAATGTTTTGGATGTAAAAATCCATTCAGAAGAAGAAAACTCTATCGCTAGGACAATATGTTCATTCACCTGACGTTTTGACACCCATCGTGGATTCATCATCAGAGACATGAAAAGCAGAAACAGGTTTCTGCGAATAAACGTATTGTCTAAGCGATCGAGTCTTCTTTGTATCAATTCCTTCCTAAGTCACGCATGTTTGCTTGTACTGGCAGTACAAATCCATGTTAATCTCACTTGTGGCAGTACTTTTACGGGAAAACGAAATGTTTTTCTTTGATTCTTCTAAAGGGTTATGGAAATGCTGCACGTGGTTTTAAATTCTCCGAATAATAATTTCATGCATGAGTGAAAAGCAACCAGTGGTTGGTCGGTGTGTAATAATTACGAAAAACACCGAAACTCCAGAATAAAATTATTCGAAGCTTTTGTGGGGGAGTCGGCCTGCGTTAAGTAGGACCTGAAACCGATTATAATGCACCTTAGTCCTGACCACTACCTACACGTTAAACTGCTACTGTCTGAAAAGAAATCTTACCACCCACATGCGTGGGTTGGTATCAGCGGACGAAAAGCATAATTTTTTTTAATTTGTCTATTTATCGTTGTGGTTGTCTGAAAACCATAGGTACAGGTGGAAAAATAAATTAGTATAAGAAGATATTTTAAAATCTCAAGCAATTTTATTTTTTGAAGACACAGTGCCCACCATGACATATGCACAGACAGATCTAACTTTCGGCGGCTCATCTAGGCATTGATTGAAAGCTCTTCTATTTCAACGACTTATATCAGTTCCGGCGATTCCCATGATTAGGATTTCACAGGCCTAGTACAGTAGCTGTTTGCACCTTTACCTCAAAGCAAATTATAAAAACTCGGAGGTTTAAGAATTCAAGAAGTTGCAAGTCAGATATGAATCAGCGATCCCCAAATTCATGCATTGTGCTCTATTCCGCAATTACCACAGTCATAAATGTAAGCCAATGCAATTTTCCGGGAGATATTTGACCTCTGTATCGCCACGTTTTTCACCGGGCGGGCATTCGAAATATGCTTTTTATGCTTTTGATATCACTCTCTCCTCTTTTGTTTAGTGCAGTCATACTTAACTATTACTTATATAGAATGAAGCCTAAAGGGTCACCCGAACACTGCACCTGACGTAGTTTTTGGAATAACAAAGTCATTTCACCTGACTGATGTTATTTACTCACAGACAACACCGTTATTTGCGGATAGCTTCCAAAAACCTATAAATAGGCCTCCGTTAAGGCACTTGTAACCTCCGTCTTCCACGAGCACATTCACACAACAACAAACCGACAGTGCTGGAGCTCATAGTCCGTTTGCAAAACAAAATTTTAGGCAAACAGTCTTTGTAGCCAGTAACTCGTAAGCTGATGCAGTCCGATTTTCAGGTTTTCTTGTACATCAGCCCAGGCGTGAACAGGAATACAGGCAGAGCGTCACGTGAATGGACTAGAGCGATTGCAAAACCGGAAACCTAACAACTAAACATACCTGCGGCTAATCTGTTTACACTGGCGCAGATATAAGTGCACCTTAATAATAATGCACGCTGCGGTTAAATCATTTACCCGCGGTGGACACAATAATCTCTGGTGGATTGAAAATCACAGGCACAATGTGACAAAAAATGGCGACTGTAAGTGCACAATAGAGATTTTCTTACCGAAATCCTGCTTGCAGTATCGCGTCTGAAGCAGGGCGTCACCACATGTGCAGTAGCCTCGGGTTGCCTGCCGGACGTCAGGTGTGTTGAAACTGGTGCGGTTTAGACCAAACTCCTGCCGTCTTCGGCTAAAAAGTCTGACAGTTTGGGAATAAGGTCTGTAGGAGGAGGGGGAGAGTGCAGTGCCCACTGGGCTGCGCTGAGCGTTTCGTTCTGTCCGCGGGGACAAGTGTGCTCTGGCGGATGAGGGGGAGGGGGAGGGGGAGGGGGAGGGTGAGGGGAAGTACCAGCGACGTGTAAAAGGCTTCCTGTAAAACATCCCACTTAGGGGTTGCACAAGCAAGATGAGTAGAAGGACGATCGACAAAAGTTGGAACCGGAGAAGGCGAGGGGCCGGGTTCGAACGTGGTTCAAACCGCCAGCCCTTCATGACAGACAGAGAGAGGTGACTGGTCAGCAGAAACGAAGCCGCCAAACAGGCAGCCAACCATGAGAAAGGATACCCCTGTCGCAGCGAATCGGGTTCTACGCCTGCTGTGAACGCCTGGTGCTGCTGACGATGATGATGCTGTTGCTACGCGGTGTAAATTAAAAGGCCACACTACTTGTCAAGACCATCATCTCCGCGGTGACTTTTGAGGGAGAGGAAGCATGCCACGAGGGCGGCAAATGCACGTGTTTTCAACAAACACCCTACGAAAGTCCTGAAGGTCCATTTTCTCGGCCGACCATATGCTCCTTTTCATCTCACTGACCTTGCGCACAGGCCAGTTATCCAATCAAGCCTGTCCAGCGCCGCGTGGATGAACAAACACACGCGCTGCTATTGGCCGTCTTCTGGCGATTGACATGTGCGCCTGTGGGGTGGAAAGAGGAGTGTGGTTAAGCGTACACAGGCCAGCACTTTAGGCCTGTTGTGAACGCTCATTTGCAGGAAAAGGGCTTTGCGATGCACAGGAGACCTATGTCGCTCTTTCTTTGCGATCGGAACTCACCTCTTATGCGCAAAAGGACTTTCACGTAAGGACAGATACGGGAGCTGTCGTGGATGTATTATTCTTATACGAAATACAAAGTGACCAAAATGCGATAGATAAACACAAAATAATTTCGGTGACCTCAAACCCAACGATGACAGTAAACAGAAAGCTAATACGCACAAGTAGATAAATAAAAGGTCAGCCAGTCAGAGATTAAGCAACTTTTCAGCTTAAATTAATTCACTAATTTACTAGTGAAAATGAAAATAAGAAAGTTATTGCGAAACCTCTCAGTCATTTTTATTGAATAAAAAACAATTTGGAATTAACTCGGTCTTTAATGAAATAATTCAAGCATTGATCAGAAACTTGATCTCCTGAGAATGAGACAACTCGTTCGCTAGGACAATCATTTTAGTTGCCTGACTTTTCGACATCCATCGCAGATTTAGCATCATCAGATTCATTCATTTTCTCTTTATTGGCCTTCAGAAAATTTTTTTTTCTTCAACAGAATATGCAGTTGTGAGTGCATTGGCAATATTTTTTGAGGATTGTAAAGCTGCTGAGTACATCGTACTTTGCGGGTTCTGTGATATTCAGATTAAATCGGCTTGCTGATTCATCTTTTGTCACTGAAAATATGCCGTTGCAATGACTTCACAGTCTTGCTCCCGAAGTGGATTTTTTGAGATACGGTAAGTAGTTGATTCAGCACAAAAATGCGACATTTTATCATGTGATAGTCTACTCCTCCAAAGTGTACAATGCAGAGGGTGTCCAAAAAGTATGTGTACAACAACGCAAAAAATATTTCCATCTATCATTTTATTGCTTTTCATTGCATTTTCTCAAACTGATGTCCATTTTGATCCAGACAGTGTGCGAACGCGAAGCAACGAAATCGCAAATACCATGAAACAATTCCCTTCGTATTTGGGCTTATTCATATTCAATGACTTCTCTTCACTCAGCGACTGTTGTAGGTTTGGTAGCTTAGACCCTCTCGTTTGTGTTTCCCCGTAAGAAAATATCTAGGGGTAAGAGGTCATTAGAACGGAGAAGATATTTAACAAAACCCCTTTGTCCAAGCCACCTGTTTGGTAAAATCTCATCAAGGAAGGATCTAACGTCGCGATGATAACGTGGGGTTGTCCCATCTAGCTGAAAATAAAACTCTCCGATACGTCAGGACAATAAAACCTTTGTTCCAGTGATCACTTCTTCTTCTGAACATCTTCATAGTCTTCCCTACTGCTTGACATAACAGACTGTTGCAGCAGGTTCAAGTAAATGGGACCGGTTACAATATCGTCAAAAAATAGTCAAATTATTCCTCTAGTTGATAGACTGCACCATACTGTAATTCCCCGTAAACTGACATGCTGGTTGACAATGAAATATGTATTTTCAGGTCCACAGTTATTTGAAATAAAATCAACACGCAGTGAACAAACAATAAAATGATACCTGTAAATATTTTTACATTTTTTAAATGATAAATTTACAATGAACCCCAAGTTTACAGAGAAAACCCATTTTTGCGACCACGTTTACAGTTATTTAAAAAAGAAATCCCGCCGAATGCCGCGAATCTTTTCAAAATTGGGTCAACTAAATTAACCAAATCTGCAAAAAGTAACTTAATAATTAAGTCAGTCTAGTAGTCATTCTGGTGGATTCTGGATGGTTGCTTAGGAAATCTTGCTTGGACAGTCAACTTGCTGTCCCGTATTGGTGGATTTCATATGAGCGGCAAAGTTGGGCCGGTAATATCGATCCAAGTGTGATTAAACTCACGATATGAAGCACGACATTCGTAGCTCAAGTAGGCAAATCGTTGGCTTGCGTAAAAAGCCTCCATTCTATGCGGGTTCAAATCCCGCCAAATGCCGCGAGTTTTTTCACGTTTGGGTCAAATAAGTATTTAAAATATGTATTCATTTTTGGGAAACCCTGTGTTATCCTCGCATAACTTCGAGAGCCATCCAAAGAAATTCAGCTTTCTGTGAAAGCCGTAGTTTCCAGTTTCAACAAAATCAGTTGTTTAGACGAAATGATAGCATAATGCTTAGTGCTTTCCCTACGAGTACTAGGTACAACTAAAGGCCTTACGGCAGTCCTTTAATTACTCCAAGAGAGTGGCACAATAGAAGCCGTACCAATACCAACGTTCTAGTAGGACACTCGTTCACTACAGTGAGAAAAGACGAATGGGTGAATATAGTGATAATGAAGTTTTTGAGTCCAATCCTGTGTGCAGTGGCTTATTATAGCATAGCAACCCTTTTGCATTGATTGGATGGCTGCAATTGATTCAATAACTAACACCTATTCCGACTCAGTTTTTACTGAGTTTTCAATTGAGAAGTCAATACTTTAGCGGAAGGTCTAATGTTTATTAAAACAAGAAAGAACAACCGGCAAAACACCCTATGTATACTGAAGTAATAGCCTGTGAGCTATGTGAAGACTGCCGTAGTGACGAACTTTAAAAAAAACATACTCTGTCATGCGCCTTAAGAATGACAATCGGCTACTGCTGGAATGACCAAGAGAGTTAAAGGACCCCGGAAAAAATTGCCCTACACTCATTTACCTGCGTCCTGACGGGCTACAAGAGATCGAACTCAGCAAATCGTTTGGAAAACAACAGTTACCACGGTAGATATAACGGTTTTAACAAAGGCATTGCTAACGTGCAAACACATTACGCTGTGTTGCAGTGATCGATATTTAGGTTTATTTTTGAATAAGAATAAAAGTAAAGCTTTCGTTCCACACCATTACACATTCAGATTTACAACAAAACGTTAACTCTATTAGGAAATTTGGCGAGTAATCATTTAGGTTACGAGTAATCAGAAACCTATGGTCAGCGGATATGGACTGATCGGTCAAGTACGCAAAGGTTCTGGTGGACCAGCGGCTCACAGTCAGCAATTTAATGTTAAAATGCGTAACAATAAAGTTATTCAACTGCCCTAGATAGCCCTAGCCCTAAAATGAAGTCTAACAGGACCAGTGGTATTAGTCTAGTTTTAAAATTTATTTAGTTTAGTCGTTTAATTTTATACTTAGTAAAGTATTTACTTTACTTATTTATGTTGAGTTTAGCTTAGGTTATTCAGTTTAGTATAAAGTACTTATTTAACTGTATTCATTTTACCTTGGTGGTATCTAACTAAACCGAAAACATAACTTCACAAAAACTAACGCAAAACTCATAATACTAAAATTAACTCCAGGACTAGGGGTATCTATGGTGGTAGCCCAACTTAAGTTTTACCAAAAAGGCTCTTCCTGTGTATCCAAGGGCCTCTTTAATCAACTGTAGTTCCTAAAACTATGCCTAGTTTAGGGTGAAAGATCAAAATTGGGACTCATATGTTGCAATATAAGTCCTGCTACCCTTTGCCAAAATTTCGACCGTTCAAAATAGTGTCGCCCATAAAGTTGCATCGTCCAACCACAAAAGTTCGGCTGTTTTAGTCAGTAAATTTAAAAATTCACTGTTACCGATGCCCCATCTATCAACTGGTACTTAAAAATAGGCCAGGAAGGCTGGCATGACGACAAAATACATCAAGGATCTCTAAGTTTCTGTAAATATTCCCATGCTTAGCCTGAGGAGTCTTTTTGCAAACATATTTTTTCGGCAATTTATCATCGGGCCTGCATAATTGTTTTGATAATGAAAATAGGATAGATTGACAAAGTTTATGCATGCCTTATGAGTAAAGCCCATTGGAATGAGAAGATCCGATCACTGGAACTTAAGTTTTAATTTCCTGACGTTTCGGAGTCTGTCGAGAATTCTTAGTCAAATAAAATCGTAAAAAAGTCTGAGACATGCGCAGATAAAGGTGGAACATGCACAGATTGCACGATTTTTTTAGGTTTGTAGCGGTCATCTGCATGCGTTATGTAATAATCAGTTCCTGTAGCCACCGCTTGAGGTCTTAATTAGTGCGGTGATGGTTCATTAATGGTTCATTAATTGCCACGATGTCCTTGTCCACGTCGGATGCGGTCTTGATAATTGCGCGACAATTATGCCCGTTGTCGTCAGAGTTTTTGGAGGGTCTGGCCCTGCCCACGTGACTGATGCTCCTGCTCAGGCGATGTCTCAGTACGCCTTACGGGAACGACAAGTTATTGTACTTATTAATGGAAAATGGAGCCTGAGAACCATGACTCGAGCAGCTCTTGGCTCACGCGGTTGTCCGCTCTTGCGAGGATTTTGGCCTCGTTTTACGAAGATACAGTAACTGAAAATTATAGTACGCATGCCGATGAGCGCTACGAACTATAAATACTGTGCAATCTGTGCATGTCTCTGACTTTTCTACGATTAGCTATGATTAAGGATTCTCGACAGAATCCAAAAGGTCAGGAAACTTAAACTGTTGTTCTAGTGCTCACAACTTCTTCGTCTGAAATGCTTTCTGCAACTCATATATTCACTTCTATTAGTGCAAACCAGCGTTTTTACCACGTCCGCGTGGTTATATCGGCATTTAGATGTCAGTCGATTTGGGTAAGGGGGAGGAAGAGAGTAATAGAGCAGCCTGTGAGTGATGATCATGAATCCAGTTAAAATAACGGTCACGGGCACGGAGTGAACAATTGTCACCAGTGGGTGTGGATTATATTTTATCGCAACCTGACGTTAGCGATGGCCACCAAAAACAAAAAGAGAGCCTGTGTTATCGCCGTCTGATAGCAGAGCACTGGATTCGCTAGCTGTATAGCCACTGCCTTGGCGTAGGCCCTTAGATAAATTGGCTGGTGTCTAGAAAGGCAATCTTAAAGTCTACAGTAGGATCGATGCGATGATTATGACGGCAACTTTGAGGTACCGAAGCTGGACGTAAAAATGGATACTTTTAGCAAGGTGTTCAAACGCATATGCTTCTCCATGCTGAAGTTGGTTATAGATTTCCAGTTTTATTGTGGGTTTGGAAGGAACTCATCGCGTCAGAACATGAGCATACCAGTAAACAGACTGCTTAAAACATTATATATTTTCAATCGGTCAAATCAGAGGATAAAGAGAGCAAAGAATATAAGAGAACGTACTTCTTAAATATTAACTCGTATGAAATAAGAGAAGGTAGGCAGAATCATAGAAGATTCCTCATCAGTTGTGGTTTCTTTTCGCCATCCTTGGGTTGACCTTGACCAGGTGACTCCTTGTGGCCGTGCTGAGCGACCGGGGGATTCGACACTGGTGCCTTCCTCGATATGCCTGGGAGATGCCGATTGGAATCTGAGGTTCTTCGGGTTCAGACAGTCAGTAGAATGCATAATTTACCATTTAGAGACATTGAAAGAATATTCTTTAAGAAAATACTGAATCTTAATTAAATTCTGGTGTATCGAACAAAGTAAACGTTACATACATAATGTGACAAGACAAAGTACAAAGCAATGGCTTAGCCTAAGTTTCCGGTCAAGCATGTCTGTCATGCTTGTAATCTCACTTTTCACCTGCAAAAATCGCGTCCAATTCGGTTTCATTTGTCATTGTAGCAAGTGTTTTCTCGTTGAAAAGCACTTCTGGAAAACAGCTGTTTCTGATCGCTCATCATTAGGCCTTTTCATTCGCATGGAACATAAATAAGCTACTTATATACAAGGTTTATACGGTGCTTGGTATTGCAAGGGGGCGGCTATCACCTTGAATGCTCGACGTCAAATCCGACTAGTTGTGCGGGACAGCAGTAAAAATGAATAATAGCAGTCGGAGGAGTGTTGTATATCAAGAGTATGGCCTAGAATTCGTGTAACATGCTGACATATGTGAAAGATTGATACTCTTTCGCTAATCGGCATTAAGTAAGGCGGTAATAAGGATTATCATGTAGTCTATTCTGAAGTCATTTCAGTCAAGCTAGGCTTCTGGCTTTTTAACGAGCTCCTTTCTGCTTGCTATCGAAATATGTGTAAGGTAAAAAGTGGCTCCTGGAGTAGTGCGTATTTTACCATTGATTTTTACTGCCTTTATAAATTCAAATATATTTACTGGAAAACATAAACGAAAAATTATTTCTTGCACTCCTTTGGCAGCAAATTACGTTTTCTTGAAATTTTTTACTTGAGAAAAGGGTGTCTTTTGGCTTTAAAAATTTTAGTTGACCTTCTTATGAAAAACTCGTGGTATTCGGCAACATTCCACCCGCATAGTAGGGAGGCCTTTTACGCAATCCAACGCTCTGCCTACTTGAGCTACGAATGTCGCGCTTCACAGCCTAGTAATTATTCTAAGGGATTCTAGATGATTGTTTAGGAAATCCTGCTTGGGCAGTCAACTTGCTGTCCCGTATTGGTGGCTTCCATATGAGCGGCAAAGTTGGGCGGGTAATATCGATCCAAGTGTGATTAAACTCACGGTGTGAAGCGCGACATTCGTAGCTCAAGTAGGTAAAGCGTTGGCTTGCGTAAAAGGCCTCCATCCTATGCAGGTTCAAATCCCGTCGAATGCCGCGGGTTTTTTCAAAATTGTGTCAACTGAATTAAACAAATCTGCCAAACCAACTTAATAATTTAAAAAGTTTCTAAATTGTCGAATAATTTTTATAATCTACTCACTGTTACACTGAAATTCAAGCTTTACAAACTGCATGCTCTGTGCATCCTCTTTCAGCAAAAGTACTCCAAGTTCCAGGATGCAGTTCACCAGAAGAAGAAGAAGAACAAGAAACAGAAGAAGAACAAAAAGAAGAAGCGATCACTAGAACAAGAGGCTTATTGTCCTGACGTTTCGGATTTTCTCTGGAATCCTTAATCTTAGGTAATAGTAAAACATTCTGAGACACGCGTAGTGGTTTCCATACTATGTCTGTTGAGCAGTCCCGCCAGCCAAACCATACGACCCCGAAGGTTTTTTAGCGAGCAAACGGTCTTTTTTGCGATGCATTTCAATGGCGACTGCCTTGGACGCGCCGCGTAGCCGGCAATTAGATAAAGAGGACAGGGCTATCTTTTAAGAGGTCCTTGTAGCGCCGTGTTTGTCAACACTCGCAAAATTGGCAATTATCGTAGTCTTATAATAGGTCAGTTACCCGATGTACTTCAATGAAAGGAACAATTATCAGTGGCCCAGGCATCAAGAACTTAACGAAGCTACGTCAGCGTGAAACAATATGCTGCTGTCGATCACAAAGCATGATGGGATTGACTGCAGCGGAAGTCTGTTCTGCAGATTCCAGTGGAATTGTAGCATCTCTTTGGCGAAGGAATGTACGCATGCATAACATACGAATGGGACCCAAATAGGTGGCTTACGTTGACGTATGACTGCCCGTGCTGAACACTGAGATGAGTTTAGTTTCAAAATAAAAATCCTGCGATAATGATTGATTAGTAAAGTTGGTCATGTCAGTGAACATTGGCGGCTCTATATAATACAAGGCACATAAAGGATGGGGGAGTTGGAGAAATTACGGGGATATCTCAATTACCGTTTTTATACTCTTAAAGGTTAGAGCGATCCTCCTCATCCTTGAGCGATCTGAAGCACTTTGACGAGGCTTTCTCTTTAGGTGGTGCTCTCATCAGTTGGCAGATCGATTTCCATCTTGCAGATCTGACACCATCACCTCCCCTGGCAACAGAGAGAGTTTGTTTCAGTAGGGAAAATAAAGATAGTTCTAACGTAGCTGTCACCAGGAACACAGGCCGGGTGAATACTTTTAACTATTTAAGTGCTACTGACTACATCAACGTCGTGAACACTGATACGGAACGGCCAATCATAAGGTTGATCGGACGCGAACGAAAAAATGGAAGGAGCCAGCTTATTCCTAAAATATCCTTGTGAGTTGTAATCTCTGGCAGGCAGTGATGCCAAATGCTCAGGGTCTCCTCTATTACTTCGCTATACCACAAAAGTTTTGGAAAGTACAGCATCACTATGCAAGGTTTGACTTCAGATCTTAGGGAGACACCATGAGGGCCACTTTCTGGTCTAAGAGCAACCGTCAGCCAAGCAGATATATGTGTGAGTTTGAAGAACTCGAAAGTGATATATTTACTCCTTGGTCACCAAGTATCAAGTACGACTTTCTAATAATATGTCACAGCAGCCCGATCAGTGAAGAGTTCTTTCATGTTCAGTAATATTTTTAATGTAACTTAACGGGACCACAAGCTTGCGTCCGCATAGACTAACCTGCTCATGGAAGTTTGGCACAAACCGCTCGTCTTAGCTCCAAGTGTACGTCACTGAAGTTAGGCGTATCGTAGGTCACATACGTGTTAGTGTCGCAAGAACACTCATTACATAGAATCACCCAGAAACGAAAAGTATCAAATTACCACGTCATTTGACCGTATTCCAAGCTTCGGCTGATAAAACTTTCCGTTTAATGTAAGCGCCTTGGGCAGATAATTTTGAGAACTAAGTTGATTTTCCGCGAAGGTGGGCTTCTCAATGTCAGTCCAAACGCCCTGTTTTAGATGTTACATGCTTATCACGGGCGCAGGGCATGACGTCTTCAAGGTCACATCTAAAGGACACGTTTGTTGTGTACTAACCCGACCAGAATAAAAAGTTAACATGCATTTTTGATGGCGACTTAGCACATCTATGCACAACTTGACACCCCCGCAACGTACAGCAGACACGCCATCTCATGAAATGTTAACAAAAATTGTTAAGTGCGTTTTCCGTTCTTTTTTATCCAGCTACATCCACGTACCGATTTCACCACGTGAGAGGTATGGAAAAAGAGATTTCATTATAAAATATTTATAAACACTGTCTAACTCTCCTTTTGTAATCATCAATGCAAGCGCAAGGTCCAATTATGAATTTTCGAAAGCGTATGTTTGCCAAACATACTTTTCAAGTCAAAAGTATTGTTATAATATTAATTATCATGCAGCATTATCCAAAAACATTCCAGCCACGTCAGAATGATGGCTTTCAAATGAGCCTATCTTTGATCAAATGTGACACTGTCTCAAAAATGGTTACAAAAGTAGTATAAATGCGTCTCACTGGTTTTGAATGCTATTATAAATTCTTATATATTTTGTAGAAAAAATGTGCAATAATTTTATTTCTTGCGCACGATTGATAGAAAGTTACGCCTTCATGCATTTCTATGTTTGATTAAACTTAATGTTGGTTCTAAAAGGTTGTTTCATGTGCCGAAGAACTATTGAGCCATACATGCCACTTTACACGAATTCAGGTTTTTTCACCTACATATGGCATAGTAGAGAGAGAACCTTCCCACATAGCTTTAGGCCAGTGAGTCACACGAGCATTTTTTCCAACTTACTGAAGATAATACTCCAAACAATTTGCTTAAAGCACATCAAAATGTATTTAGAAATGGTCAATCTTGTTTCATTTACCTGCAAACATGCATCGAAAGTTGGATGAAGTCTTGGGAAATGGGCTCGTAGGTCGATGCCATGTACATTGACTTCAGCAAAGCCTTCGAAAGGACAGGACTGATATGGATCTGCATCTAATGGGTGTGACTGACAATCTACACAAATGATTAGCCAACATTCTTACAAGCAAGCATTAGCACGTTTGTATTAGAGACACAAAATCGGAATGGAAAACCGTTCCCAGTGGCATTAGGCAAGGGAGTTCGGGGTCCCTTTCTGTTTCTTAATTCGTGAATGGCTGCCTTGATTGCCTTACATGTGATAATCTGAAGAAAGTTCGGAGGTTGCACAGACCCCAACAAACGTGGATTGAACGTAAAAGGGGTGTGCTGCGTGGCTATTTTACCTTAACTTCAACAAATGCCAAGTCAGCCGACCACGGTCGATTCACGGAAAGATTATATAATGGTAACGTGCATACTTCATCGGAGGTCACAAACATGAGCAAGTAAACAAACTATTGGGTGTAGGTGTGTTAATGATGCCCACTCTTCAACTGATTGTGCCAAAATTCAAAAGTAGGCTTTGAACATCCTAGGAGCCATTAGGAGAGCCTTCCCCTATTTAGACGAGCAGCTTTTTGGCGCGTATTTTGAAACTTTATTCGGCCGGTATTAGAATAATGCGTTCAGGCCTGTTGCCCCTGGATGAAGCAAGATTACGCTCCGCTGGAGGAAGTTCAACGAAAAGCAACCAATTTAGTCAATGGTTTGGACCGACTTCAATATGAGGATCGCAAAGAAGGACAAAATATTTCCTCTCTCTAATAGGCAATAAAGGCGTGTGTGATAATGGTCCTTAAATTCGTTAGAGGAGCATACTGTGCTCTTCAGATGGCTGACTAAATTAATTGGAAAAAAAATGACAAAGCTCCGAAGCCATCAAAACGCATATAAGAAACATTATGCCAAACGTGAAGTGTGGGTCAATTCCTTTTCATATCAAGTGATTGAACACCGGAACAAACTACCTTCTTCAGTTGTTCTGACTGAAAGCGTTGAAACATTTTAAAAGAATATTTGATTAAATTAAGTTTGTGGCCACATATTTGCTAGACATCAATACCTGATATAATTTACACACATCGCTCTGTAACATATCTATGCTCTGATGGCATTTACCTGCTTTACAAAAACGTTGCCTAGCTGCCTTATGTATACTGAAATATACTGTATGCATCCCGTTTAAGCAAAAAAAACATACTGTTCATAAAGCTTTGCAGTGCATGCGGAATACGGTGTTTACTTTATACGCAACTCAACTAAGTGTTTATTTACGATACGATGGGCCTTTCGTGGTCCTAAGAATGTTATCATTAGAACACGTGTTAAGACAGAAGATAATCAATTATGGCATTTCAAAAAGCCATAAGTCACCGCGAACTTTTAATATTTTCACGAAATGTATTAAAAAGTGAACAAACATTTAAAATCAACAAGGGCAATGCATACCACTGATGTAGTTATTTTTGCAGTCAGCCGGAAAGAAGCCCTTTCGCAGGCCAACCTCTTAATGCGACTGAAATGCCTTGTTACGGTGTCGCTCGCTAATTACTACATTATTACTACATTGGTCCATCAATAAAAACGCATTTTTATTGACATTGCATGTGATAACACACCTTTTGTATATTTTATTCCGTCGCGCAAATATTAAAGGCCCATTAAGGCCCATTGAGAGTAGTGGCATGTGTCATCCTCTTGGTATATTGCCCTTCACTACAAATAATGGGCTAGACCTAACGAAAACACAAATCTCGTACGCAGCAGAAAATAATTTTTGCTACTCACAACAGGGGTAATATAATTTTGGTCGGCAGTTTACTTATCATCGTCAGCTGATGACTGTCCAACTCTGGAGAACACGTCTTAACTTTAAAGTCCAGTAGTTTCAAATAATTTCGGCTGAGATCTGAAATATTAGGGCATGTGTGGGTAACTTTAACCTAGCTATTCTGCGTTCAAAAGAGAGCCGATCACACTCACTTCCCCCTATAGAGAAAGGAGGCATGGTGGTCAGGAATGGAACATAGGATTTTTTGTCACTTACTGATGGCGGCTAGTGAGCCAGAAATAGACATTCCCATACCCTGCTGACAAAAGTTCCTGATTGTTGACAGTTAGTGGCTGCGCAGCCGCCTGCATGGCTCCAAAGCAGAGCGGAAGTACTCGCTGTCATCCCAGAGTTGGGGCATACCGACACAGGCCTCTGCTATCTGATTTAGCGTCATCTTCTTTGAAGGCAGGCCGTTTTGAGGGCACTGGTAGGCCTTTTTCGTCAAAGTACCGCCTGATGTTGCATACGCGCGTATGGTGAACATGAAACCCTCCTACGCACAGACAAGAGTGTTTGGTGTTCTAAAGCGAAGGCGTCCAATGCTACTCCTCTCCCTCCCCTGATAAGGTTGACGCAACCGTGAAGGAGTTGGTTGTGAATTGGGTCTGCTTTGCTTCCACTACGTTCTCCCCTCTCCGCCCAACGGCAAGACGAAGTTCTGACGACGGAAGGGGTGTGCGTGTGTGGACGCAGCATTGCAGAAACCTCTGCGGTGACATCGCCGGAAATCGCACCCAACTCAAGTTGCCTACGCGGACCTTAGTGTTCATCCTTGGTTCAGTCCGCAGTGAACTATAAATGAGAGTGGCAGATGCTTTTGTTTTCGCCACCTTGTCGGCGGATTCTGAAATCGGCAAGGGAGTATCAAGTCGCATCTTCCCCACTTCGGTGCTGACCTCCTCCCCATTTCGCCTGGCCTCCAATGAGCGAAAGATTTTCCTCTTAAAGATTCCCAAGAGGTATCTTTCACTGCCTGCTGTTTCTTCCTTTGTTCCACCTCATTAACGCGTGCCATTTGACATCGTCAATAAGCCGAGGCGTGGGGGGTTCAAAGAGGCATACCTACATTTTCCTCAAATACACTGAAATAAATTGATGTGAAGCTCGTCTACAGGAGTAACACTGATGGCCTGGTTCCAGTTCTTTCAGGCTACCGTTGTTTGCTTTAGGATTGCCTTCAAGCTAAGGAACACAAAAATCGGTAGTAAGCAAGGGCAATTGCTGCCTTATTTGTAGACCTGAGAAGGATAAAGTTGATGAATAGATGTCCGCCGAACGGTAGGGGGACTTAGTAATCGTGTTCTGCCTTGGGGTTCAGCCCCGCTAGCACTCGCACGGCGACCAGTAGTATGGGCAGATTAACCGTATCGACATATATAAAAAAAGCTGGAATGGCCATTTCTGGTTTATTAGATATCATCAGCCAGCCATAGCCAACCTCAAGTAATGCCCCATCCGAGGTTCCAGCCCCTGACCTGTTGATAAGAAGTCTGACATATTAACCCGTCGAGCCACTGGGTCCTTGTCTTGTGAGTGTTGATAAGGAATATTAAAAATTGTGGGTTAGCACTCAACGATTAATTGCGGGATTCGATTGTTCCGTCCTGCTACGTGGTTCACTCTCTAGCTCCACAAGCAGCAGCAATGGCTATTATTATAAGAAGGTTAAGAAAGACACTGGTGATTGGAATAACCATTTCTAACTTATTGGCCGTTGCCAGCCGGTCATACTTAATCCTATGTGGTGCACTCCCCCCCCCCCGTCCCCCTCGACCCGAAATCGTGACTTTTTTGATCAGAGTCTAACATTCTAATCGTTAAGCCACAGCTCTTTATCTTGTCGTTTATCGGATTTAAAGCATGCAAGAAATGCAAGATTTGTCGGAACCAATAAATTTCACCACTGCTTATCGGCTGCATACTGCTGCTATTAAATATCAATAGCAAGTGAGAGAATAGGGCAACTTGCATTTGTATGGAAAAGCTTCAATTCAAAACAACAAGGTCATAATTTATCGTCTTACAGGCTAGTCAATGGAATTAGTAACCTCAAACTCCATATAGAAAGCAAATGTGAGGGAAACCATTTTTGCTGCTGTCTTTAATGGTCAATCCGTGACGGAATCCGAAAAGTCAGGCGACTACATTTCTTATCCCAGCGGCTACACCTGCTTTTATTCAACGGGCACTACATAAATGTAGGACTTACTGTTACCACGACAAACTAAGGTTGACCACGTATTCTAACTGTTTTCATAGATCTGGTTTCATCCGCCGTATATGAGCTCCTACCACGTCGCGCAATGTAAGATTTGTTCTTTCCTGACCGAAAACCTGGAACTCTTTTTGTTGTCAACTGAATGACCAATATCTAGCAGGTGGTTCGTTATGGAAGAACACGATATTGTGTTTTCTTGCTTCAATTTGTCAACTGGGCACTTGTTCAATTGACCTGGCTGTCAGTTGCCAGTGCATCCACAAGCGTGTAGCGACCTTTTACTACTTAGCCATGCTTTCCTCGGACGCCGCGGGGACAGGTTATGTCTGGCATGACCACCCTGCGTGCGCAAGAGACGATATTAAAACCCCCGTTCAAGGTCACCCTCAGTCTGGCTCACTGCCCAACTATTTCTCAAGGCCAGTCCACAAAGGCCCATGGTGCGGGGATTGAATACGATCAGACACTCCAAGAGCAGGCGACCTATTGTCTGTTGCAGACCTCCAGACCCAGCGACTACACCGACCGGAATGCGACTCTGGACTCCGGCGCACTCATGGCTGGAGTGCACTCGTCTGGGAGTCACTTACTCATTACTTATATTCTACTCATTCAACACTTCATTAAATTATCCATAACGCTCTGGCCTTCCACGCCTTATCACATTTACTAGTTTATATTCGTTGGGATACGTTATATAGTCTATTATTCGGCCGTATCTCACAAGTGTATGTCAATGCTTACACACAACTTGAAGTGGCGTGCACTGGAAAGGCATCTTTCGCTTGTGGAATTTGTAGAGACTGAGTAGAGCTGCTAAACATGAGGTCGGCAGCATTATATGTCCTTTCAGTAGTGCATCTCAGCCGTCATTTGGTAGGATTGAAAATGTTACCACCCGTAAAGTGCAAAGATTTCAAAACAGGTTTTTTGTAACTGAATGTCCCGACAAATTTGGCCTTGAGGAGTTCTGCACCTGTGAATGGAAGGTACAATTAAGTTCAGCTTTTTGAGGCAAGTAACTTCCCTTTCAATGAATCCGTTGATAAAAAGGATTCTTGCCCCTTTTAAAAGCGTGTATACGAAGTTATGTTCATATTGTATAGAAAGCAATCTCAAATCTCCTCCATGCCTAATAGAGCCATCGTCTTGTCTAAACACGCGAACGTCTAGGATGGATAGCTGGTTAGCTTGCTGCTTTTCTGTGTGAAATTGATTTTAGTGCACAGTATTCTATAATAACTTATTTATGTTTTGCAGCAATGGGGTGGAACCGATGAGCCGCCACGTGATTTGTCGGTTTCAATAATTCTTTCAATACAAACCTTCCCTAAATTAATCCTGGGAAACAATGCTTCAGGTTTCTTAATAAAACTTCTGCATGCGGCTCTCCCGGGTTGGGCTGTCGCTTGGCTTGGGATCTATCTCACTTCCCGCCTTCATTACGTTCAATGCGGCAAGCGAAGATCCAACGTCCTTTCAAACAACTGTGGAGCTCTCCAAAGGTCTATATTGTCCTCTCATCTCATTCCAAATTGACAACCCCGATCGCCAAATTAATGCTTGTACGTCAAATATGCTGATGATATGGTTTTTGGCCATCCTCTCAAATGTTAGGTACATCTCCAAGTGAATTAGATGTACTGAAGTACTGAGAAGTACTGAAAGATGTTCTGGACAACGTCACAGCATGGTCGTCAGCAAATGGCCTTCTACTTAACGACTGAAAGTCAGTCCAATGTGTTTTTCGAGTGCTAACCCCTCGCAGTCCAGAATCCATTGCCATTCTGCCCAAGTAATTATCCTCTTTCCTGTACCTTGGTGTTATGCTGGCATCTTACCTTTAAGTTGATCTTCATATTCAAGGCCTCTTTATCAAAATCTGTTAACTTTTATATCATATCGGCCGCTTGCGTTTATATCGCATACCGAAAGCTCTCTAGCTAGTTTTCCAGCTTTTCTTTAAGAAGACCTGGTCATTTTTAAACATATCCTACGAATTCTTTCTTCAGCTGCCGGTATTTCCTATGTTTCCTTTGCTGACATTATAATGCAGCGCGATTTTAAAACAGTCAAGTGATTTGCTGATCGCGTCCTTAGTGAGGTCGCTCACCCTCTCCGCTCTGAACTAACGGCTGCGAAGTCCTTCCGTACTATGCACCGAAGCTTCCGTCATATATCTTGCTTTACATCGGCATATCAGCACTCTGTATCCCCATTTCTAGCGCGCTACTTCGCGTGTGAAGCAATGTAAATTGATAAGTTGAAAGCCGATCTGTCTCCATGACAGATAGGGGTATCCCGTAAACCTTTAACTTTAAGTACACCTTAATCTATCCCTAGCTTTCCGTGAACGGAGTCATTTTGCCGAAACTGTTGGATTTTACCTTCAAATTAAAGCATTTATTCTCCCTCTCTCACAGCATATCTCCTCGGATATTATTACATTATTAACTTATAATGTCGGCTACCAAGTCACGGCTGCTGGCACGTCGGGATAATTTCACGATGCTTTTGGTCGCTTCTAGTTGAGATCTAACCGGCGGATCTCTGTTGAATTGACCTCGCTTTCTCTCCATCGACGCGCGCAACTCAAATTGAGCTTAGACGCGTTTGGATCGACTATCCTTTGGCACGCGCGGGGGATTGAGGACTCACATAGACACCGCCCAGGGCGACAGACCCTGAGCCCGTGTGTTGCCCCATTTTTGGCCCAGGCCAACAGCAGAGTAGCATGTCTCGGGGGCGGGGGGGGGGGACAAACACACACACATGCACACATGAAACGCTGTCATGTCAAGGTGTCCGCAGCTCTGGTGGGGGGTGGGATGACGAATCAGCGAGCTGATAAAAGTAGCGAGCCCCGCCGCGGCACAATTAAAGGCTGACGCGTGACCACAACGTAGGCATACACACACATGCGGCTGCCGAAGCGGCGGCGAACAGTTGGCGTCGCGCGCAGTGGCCGCCGCAATTATCGAGGAGGGCTGGGATGGAGTGAGAGGGAGGATGGGGGGGGGGGTGACAACGATGGCCTGACCTCCTCCTCCTTCTCCTCCTCCTCCTCCCCCTCCTCCTCCTGACAGCTGGAACTCCTTTCCACGAGGCGCGAGCGCTTTTGCCGACAGTTAAGGGGCTGGCTGGCTAGCTGGCTGGCTGGGGGAACCGCATCTGTTGTCTTTCTGATTCTTCCCAGTGTCATTCGCCGCCGCCTCGGGGGATTTCCGCTGCTGCTCTCCGGCCGAGAGCGAGCAGGCACATAAACACGTCCTGCTGTTGCTGTTGTGGGCTACATATGTTCTTTTTTCTTCTAGTCGAGGTCTTTATAACTTGGCTCTGGCGCGGGGGGAGAAAAAGTTTACGGCTGATAAATTGAATATGATATATTGACACATAGACTGTGGGAATAGCAGATTCGTCCGGCCGGCCAGCCAGCCAGATAGCAAGCTTTGCCGCGAGGCCTCCGCATTAGTCGGGTGTGTTCTGCTTGCCACACTAACTAACTTAGATTGGGTATGACTGGCTGATGACGGCTAAAAATCCAGAAATGGCCATTCCGGTATCCCTTTGCTTTGTCGAATCCACATCTTCATCATATCACCTTTGTCACTATATGACGGTCCTTGAGGGTTTGCGTTGCGAGCTCCTTGGCAAAGCGGAACTTAATTGTTCCTTGACTAGATCGGTGAAACACCTGCATTCATTCAACTAACTTATGTTTTACTTCTCGTGGATTCTACGCGCGCCTGTTTAACCAAACGGTAATAACGCGTGGTGGGTGAAAATTGCCGATCGAAATATAAGTAACTCGCACGTTACAGTTAGTACTTATAACCTTACCACGTTTCGGTAAAAGCCCTATGGCATATGCAGAATGTAGTTAAACTTTGTATCAAACACGGTTCAAAATATATGGCTGGAAATGAAGGGTGCTTTAATTTCAAGTGTTTTTCTATGTTTATAACCTTCGCTGAGCCCGTCTGGGTATTGGTGCGTGTTCCTCTGATAGATGGCCACGTAATTAAAAAAAGTCAGATGTGTCTCATTTTGAAAATACAATTCCTATTTTTTCAGCAAAAATCTCCTCCATTCACCCTTAATGAAATTACGCTCATAAATAAAATAATACCTCAATATATCTTCCAACGTGGAGTGGCTAAATCTGGCTAAATCTGCGCATGTCTCAGTCCTGTTTACGACTACCTATGACTAAGGATCCCCGACGGAGTCCGAAACGTCAGGAAAATAAAGTCCTTGTTCCAGTGATCACATGTTCTTCTTCGGAACTGCTGCCTGGAACTCGTATATTCTCCTCTATTGGCAATACCGCAATTGCCACCATGATGAAAAATCCTGCTTGAGTGAGTCCAAATTGTTCGACTTACATTTAAATATAGGCAAAATTAGACTTTGTTCAAAGTATTGCTGGCGTCCTTCACTAAAAGCCTCGTTCCTGGCGTTCGAATACACAAAGAGGGACAACAGGCAATTCATAATGAGCGCAATAATTCAACCAATTTATATGTCTACAGCAGAAATTTACATACGAACGGTGAGCAGGAAAATTGCAGCTTATTTCCGAAAACCCGCTCTTAAGGTAAAAAGAAGCTAATTATTTTACAGTTATTTCTCTTTGTCTACGTAATATTGTGCCAATAATGAAGTTTGAATGCCTACATGCTACCTTTTGTTTTAATACTCTTCCAATCTCCAGGAAAATGCAAACACACGATGAGTAGATACAAAATTGCCTACAAAAAAATGTGGCCATTTTTCCTTTAGGGCTACGTTTAGGTCTCTATGCACTCGCGAACGTTATTAGAACAACGATAGTGATTTGAGAAAAGTGCAATGACATGCCCCCTTTATGTTGCATTTGCAATCACAGAAGGGGACTTGATAGTTTAAAAAAAAGCACAAAAATGAGGCTACTATAAGAAAAGGAAATTGTGTTTTTTTGCGTCGTGAAACACGCTAATATTTTTTTAATAAAGCAAAGTCGTACAAAATTTTCCAACTTTTCCCTTGGCTATACTTTGGGAAAGGATACCGGGCGAGAGAATTACTTGAAGAAATGTTACACAGGGACAGTTGTAGACGTACAGCTTTTAAGGGAAGGTTTTATATTTGTGGAAAACTGTATTGCTGATAAAAGTGAAAATGTGCATCCTAGGAGGCAGGCATGAAAATGAAGACGTGACCGTTGAAATGACCTTATTTGCAGGCGCTTCCGGTTTATGCTCGAACCCGCCCTCATCGGCAGAACCCCGTGCAACGAAAGCACACACAAGACATAGTATTTAAAGGGTTCCGTCTCTGTGCTACCACATACCCACATACGTCCATAGAGCTTGCTTAGCTTTTGACGTGATAGTTGTTTGATGGGCGGCATTGGATTTGTTAACTGGTCAAATTTCATCACACTTGGTGGATTTGGGGTAAATGAATGCAGAGCTGTGCTGCCCATAGCCACTGGCGTTGGGAACAGTTTTTGGTAGTGAGTTAACCGATTGGCTAATTCCTTTGGAAAAATCAAGTCTTGGCACCGAATACAGGTTGGGGAGGTCAGTTCACTTATTCGCAGACTGGGGCGCTCGAAGTATGAAGCAAGCAACACGTAGCCCACGCGATTATACATCTCTCACGAGAATTTTGGAATCAGTGCACCTGAATTTATGGCGGGGTCACCGACGGGGCAGTGACATGAGAGCTGGCATCATTTATCCGCACCGTTGCTGCGTGTTCGACAATTCATGTCCAGAGCAGCCTTACGGTTTTCCGCCACTTCAACAGATCCACCAAACGACTCCAGACACGTCCTGCTGTAATAGTGGATCTTTCGTTCTTATTATCTAACGCCTAACGCTTACCTCCTATCTGCGTATGACTTGAACTCCAAGTGGGGTGAGGTGGCGGCTGACAGCCTCCGAGACGTTCGGTACACACGGAATCGACTGCCAAAAGTTGGGATCCGTTTGATAAACTCTCTTGTCTCTTTTGCATATCATTCGGTTAACGAAGTTGCGCAGATAATGTTGTTCTCTACATAATAATAAAATGTATTTTAATTTTGAGTCCATGTTTTCCGGTCGGTTGCATTTCTCCTCATGACGCCACTTGATCTCTGGTTTGCCGGATGACGTCTAATGAGCCGGAGATGGCAATTTTTAGTTTCCCCATCTCTTTGTCCGTAAGGTTAATCGGCATATGATAATATTCGCTGTGCGGCTAATTATCGGGCTAAAGAATGACCTTCAAGACTGAAGGAAACAAGCAAACGTTTTGAAAGAACGGTCAGCTCCCGTCCAACAGAAAAACAGTTTCCCATTTTCGGCTGCATGTCAATCCTCTCTAAAATCCAAATTTTAAAGTGACACTTTAAATCCAGTTTACAGAAATATATATTGCACATATACGCTAATCAATGTATACTAAATGAAACATGCTTCCTGAACGTAAAAAAATATTTGCGATAATCTTAAGGGTTAATTATTATGTAAAGATTTGTATTACAGGCGGTATAGAAGTGCAGTTTATGTTGATGGAAATTTAGGACTGTGCGTCTGAACTCATTCCTTGATTACATGCACATTATGCGACCAAAAGATTAAGTACGTACTGTTAAATATAAGGGATTGTGTTGTATAATCCTAAAGGACGCCTTTCATTGAAAGAAGCGATTGCGACAACTCTGGCCGGATAAACGAAACAAAATATTCCCACGAAATCCTAGAGCGGGCGAAAAATCTTCTGCAATTTTTACTTCGCTAATAGCACCTTAGCTTATTGGCGATGCCAGATGACACGAGCCAAAGAGATCAACAAATACAAAAGGTGCAGAAGTGAAAAAAGCTTATTGGGCCTTTTTCGGAAACTATAAAAGTTTGAATGAGATTAATGGATTTTTCAGGCAAAAAAATTGGCGTTCATGGGAGGAAAATATACACGACATAGGACCGTCATATCGATGAGAGCGTGTAAGGGTTTTTAAAGCTCCTTGTCGTGGGAGAAATTATGCAATGGCGGGGGCTAGGTTTTGTTACCGTACGACAAACTAGAGGAGCAACCATCAAGGAGGCGACACAGGGGATCCTATCTCGGGCATAAGCACTAGGGCTGAAACGGGGAAAATACAGAAGTGATTACGAAGGTCATCATCTTAGTTCGGAAAATGTGGTAAGATACTTTTCGTTTCGCAAATTTGGCGTTTTGTTACTGGCTACGTTGAGGTTCGTTCACCTTTAACATATCGTAGATATGTCTTTGAGATTGTTGATGGTTTGATGATTTTTGTCGAGAGGTTCAACTAATGTGCAAGTTGAAAATGAAGTACTGCCGAACCAAAAGTACCAAAAACAGCGATTCTGATTCGTCATGTATCAACTCTGCAAACATTCACGTTACTTCAGAAACTGATTGAACTTGATCGATTTAGGAGTTTACCCGAGAAGTAACCGTTGTAAACAAATATTTCATCGACAAAGTTATCCGCAGTTGTAGTAAGCTGTTGAGTTAAATATCTTTTGAGTGCAGTTGAATATTCAAAGGTTAAATCGACACGGAACTCGCAGAAAACAAGCTTCCATAAAGTCACTTTCTGGGCAACTGACTCAAGAAGTAAACAGCAACCATCACGTTAACTGATGCGCGCATGACCAGAGGGTTTATTTTTATCGATTGCCAAAAGTGAAACACCATGTGATTAACATTTTTACGGATACTATCAATGAAAGGGAGTTTTTATATTGTTTGGGTTATTTTCTGTAGTTATGCTGTTCCTAGACGACGATTCAGGTCGTACTCTACAGCTGGCCCAAAAGTAAAATACAATGCACGTCCATAAGGAAGTTATGCAACATGATTACGCTTAAATCGACAAAGCGCACGGCAACGAAGCATCCTCTTCAAAAATACACTCGCCTGTATTATTTTTCTGGTGAATTATCCTGGCTTTTCTCACCATGAGATCATGTGAAACCCTAACTTCCGTGTAGTTTTCGCCAGCTGAGGGGAACACCGTTTATCTAACGAAAGAAAAGGGCGCCACCTGACTATCGTTGAAGCTCGGGTCTTAAAATACCGTTATGAATGCACTGAAGAATCGTCATATGAGAACGTACTATTTCTCTGATGGTTAAATAGTAACTGTTTCGCTTCGAAATTCCGTACTATATGAGAGTGCTCCACACAATACTTCCAAATTAAATAAACGATAATTTAACGTCATATGGCACTTTCAACCTCTAGCTGGAACGGCACGTAATATCCTGGGGCGTGTAAGCTGTTGATGTCTTAAAATGAAGCACATGCCTAGTCCTCAGCACCGAACTGTGCAGAATCGCAAATGAAATTTTTTAAAGGTAAAGTCTCTCTTAGTTTCTCGAAATAAACCGATTACTTTTAGCAAGTGGCTAATTTTGAAAATTTTTATGGTTGAATTCGGTCTTTATAGTCAGACTATATAAGAGGATGGGTTTTATGAAAAATTAATTAATGCCTAGAACAAATAATGCAAATATTTATGCTACCTATTATCAAAAATAAAAAATTCTGTGATAACTCGAACAGACCACTCAAATTTCAGCTCACGTATTTGGTCACCTGCAAAAAATAAAATCCTGCATATAAGTATACTTAACTGATGAGCTCAGTAAACTGATAATTGCGCAACGATTGCCCTCGTTGTCATCAGAGCTTTTGCCGGGCCCGTCCGTTCCCACGTGACTCATTTTCTTGCTCAAGCAAGACAACTCGCAAAGTAGTTCAAAGTCTGCCAAAGACCAAATAAGAAAGAAACGAGAACGATCAACACATGTTTATGAGATTGGGGAAACGGAGCTCCACATTCTAATACTTCTTTTTTAGATGTTCAGCGAGAACGTTTGCAAGCGGTCGCATTGCACCATTCTGTATACTTAATAAAAGTCTTGACTGTCTCTGTGTGCACCTCCGTTGTCAGTGGTCCTAGGCACAGCACGCGAATCGCTGTTCATGCTTACTTCCTCTGCGCAAGCAGGCCGGTCCGTTCATCGATCATCTCCTCATTGGTGGCAGGCGACGCACGAGAATCGCTGTTCACATGTGATTCCTCTGCGCAAGAAGGCCTGTCCGTTTAGCGATCATGTTGCTGTCGCCCCGCTGTTGGCTGTGACGACGACGGGTAGCCGGCATTCACACCCGACAGCATTCACCCGGCAGTGACGAGCGTTGTGACAGGCGGATGTGAATACGCCATGGGGGGGGGGGGGGGGGGAAGGGGTGGAGGAGCAAAAAGGACGAGGCGGCTAAGGTCTCGAGGACTGGGGAACGCCGTCTACCTAGGCGTCTCCCCGTTAGCATTGGTGACAAGCAGCTGTTTCAGGCCAGCTTTTCGTCAATCACTTGACCCACTTCCACTTGGACCCACGTATTTGCGTCCAGGTCGTCTACCCAATGTTATTTTGTTCAGAATAATAACCTATTTGTAGGTTCTACCTCATTAGGTAGAAAAGGAATTAGAGTAGCCTAGAGAACACAAGTTCAGCCGAAGGAACTGAGGAGATTTGTAAATGTTAATAGACGTTCGCAAGAAACCCAAAAAGAAAGACGGCTTCGACTGGAGACTAATGCCATGCGACAGCGATATTGACGCTCCCAATAAACCGAAGATCAAACGCTGCAAAGAAGACACGAAGACACGATCCGCCATCCGACTAATCGCTCCCAAAAAACTGCAGTCCAAACTCTGCAAAGAAGAGAGCTAGATAAGATAAGAGATTCGCAACGTCGGCAAAACGAGTTACTTAGAGGTAGAAGTGCACGTCTGGCTATGCAAGCATCACAAAGAGCGGATCAACGCCCAATCGATGCTGAAAACTCAAGTTCGCAACCAAGTCACATAAAGTTTGGCGACTCTGGCCCGTTGTTTGCTTCAAGTATGGAAAAAAGCCTCACTCAATTACAACCCAAGTCTTGATTATGCGGGAGATGCAAATGTTCTCAATAGGAGGATGGTGGATGTTTGCGGATATTGTCAGGCGAAAAAATGGACTGGTGAAACAAACGGCATGTGCTATTTCAATGGCAAAGTTCTCTTGAGTAACTTCCCACAACCACCAGAAATACTCCAAACATTGCTTGCTGGTAATACCGACGACTCCAAAATTTCCTTACAAACATAAGAAAATACAATGGGGCGTTTCAAATGACCTCTTTTGGTGCCAACATTGTTCATGAGGTTGGATTTATGCCAACATTTAAGGTGGAAGGCCCAGTTTGCCCCGGATTGGATCATTTCTACCTCCTCCTGATGGCTAGCCGAAATTTCCATCATGGCGTGAAGCGGGCGTTTGTAGCTTAGTGGTAGAGCATTAGCCTCCGGCAAAGGCTTTCTCTGATGCGCGGGTTCAAATCCCGCCAAACGCCTAGAGTTTTTCACACTTGGTTCAACTCAAATATACTTTGCAGAAGAAATCAACCTACAAGCTCAAAGCCGAGCCCGAGTGTAGCCAGGCTTGAAGCATCGCATAATATTGTCCCTTCAAGACATGCTACACCAGCGCAACAGCTTCGTTAACAGTTTAAAGTCCGCCCTGGAGATGCACGCTTCCATTGCCTTCACTATTGCCATAGACTTATTGAAAATGCCGAAGGAGTTTTTTACTGTCTGCTCTCCCTAACGCAATTCCATTACGGGCAACGCCACTTTTACTGCATCATAGCTATGTATAAAGAGGGAGTTCAAAGGTATTTACCTACATTTCCCTAATAAAAGTGAACTGAACTGAACTGAACATAATCATTTTAAAGGTTCTCATAGAGGTTTTGCCTACTTATGGGACAACAACATGTAAGGAAGCCCAAGGCGAAGCCGGGCTTCCGCGCTAGTATGTTCATAATTGTTAAGATCAGCTTTAAACATAAACTCTTGCATTTTCGACGAAGAAACTAATTTTATTTGCATGTACATACATGCCTGACTCTGCATAATAACAAGTGAATTTGGCGACCACCATTGAGTTCTTCAAAACATTAACTCAATAATTTACATCGAGCGATTTTCAAAAACAGGACGGGGTTGTTTTAGATCCGAAGCAATGGAAGTCAAATTATGGCAAAAGTAAATAACCTTAAAAATAGCAGGAAATGGCACAATAAAAATCGAACTTAGCGTGGCTAGCTAATACTTTGTAAATTCGAATCTCCCAGCCAAAAAATAATCATGAATATTATAGAACTAAGCACCAAATATTGATATTTGAGTTCGGCCACACGCGAATTTCAAATCGGTGTGAAAAACATGTTTTTAAATTTATTTGTCCATTTTATTTATATACGAGCCAGGTAAAAGGCAACATCTGGTAATTTTATACAAAAAATTATTACTCTATGCGCAGGCCTCCAGAGCTAAAATGCTATCGGAAACCTAAAGATTTGAGTGGGCAGAATGTAAATGCATCTGATGTGTATTTGCAATGCCGAAAAAACACTTTATTTTATGATACCGATGTGACAAAAGCAGACAAATGATACCTACAGGTGAGAGAACGTATGAAAAATATATGGAAAAGAACAAATAACACAGCTTATGTGTGAGATATTGTAAGTCAGAGCATCATTGCACTTACAGTCAAGCGTACGCTCAACTATCACCTGGCGACATGTTGGGTATTAATAAGACAGTGTCTCATGTTGCCACAAAGTTAACGACGGATGGGCCGCACTTGTAATCAGAAATATTAAGCAACATCTAAACAAACACTTATTATAGATAGAGAATTAGACGGCGTTTTGTTAATCGGAATCAGGGTTTTAAGTGTCTAGATTTCGGAATCTTTCTAGAGTCCATCTTCAGAGATAAAAGGCGTCAACGGAAGACAAACAAGCAGTCAACTTCCTGTGCCATCAGTCCGGAGATGCCTGCATAGGGCGATGCATGCCAGCTCCAGATCGATAAATCGATTGACTGAATTCTCATCCGAGGTCCAAGCTTCAATCAATTGGCGACCCGTTTTGTTGCCAGCCTGCGCGATAACCCTCGTAGCTGCGAAATCGAACTCATGACCGGTCTCGTAGGTATGGGCAGCCACTTGCAATGATGAATCATCCCGTCGTACCGCCAGCTAATGTTCGTGCATGGGACCTGTCTGTCCCGTGTAACTTGGGAGAAAGTTTAGACATGATATGCCATACTATAGGTTCAGACAATTAATCCGATGATTCCGGTGATCAAAACGACTTCTACTTCTCTACCTACACACATACCTGGGATGCGATCATTTGCCTCAATTCGTGAAATCTAAGTATTTCAATTCACCATATAAATGGTAGAAAACACTATCTGTATTATTTTCAAATAGAATTGGTCTTTGGCTGGATATAAATACCCGTCATTAGGCAGAACATGTTTTAAAAATGGGCAACGCTCCCAAATTCTTGCAGATTTCTCTCATTTGGCACTCTTACCGTTCGCTAGTAGCTTTGCATGCAAATGAATGTCGATTTGCTGTCCATCTTTCATAAAAACGTTAAAAATTAGAAAGGAATGCCAGGAAAAATTTGCATCAATAACTAAAGGATAAAACAATAAAAGAACCGACTGAGACTGTTGTAGTAAGCTTTTGCCCTATTTGTAGCCAAGGAATTACGTCTAAGTGTGGTAGAATCTGGACTGAATGTATTTTCAATTCACTAAACCTCATACATTCCAACTTAGTATGAATATTCTGATAATTTGAAGCTATGTGCTCTTTAATGAGAGCTACTTTTTGTATTTCCAACAGGCTGGAAGGCGTCATGCTGAGTTTCTTTATCCAAATTTCATGTTGAATCACCTATAACATTTTGATATAAAAATGCTTAGTAAGCAACCGACACTGACCTGGTTCGATAACGCCGTTACCTCACCGCACTTCAAAAAAAATTATTTAAAAACGCAATATTAAGTCGATAACTCTGCTACATGTCACCAGTTGATGTGAAAAGTTACAGAGTCTGTTAATATCCAAAATCGGATTCTAGGAAATGAAACGGCTACTCTATATAAATTTACCAAAAAATTTGACAAACTCGATAAAAAGGAACTTGATGCAAAGGAAGACTTTGGGTTACTGCCTTTTGCGCCGTCTTCATTGAACCACACACCTTCAATTCAATACACATATGCTAACAGTTCACAGGGCCTGCTGGTTAAGTGCACCAAAGTAAAAATATGCACCTTCCCTTCAATAATTGAAATGCTATTTTTGGTTAATTAGAAAATTGCAACAGCCACCACTCAAATAAAGCGTTGGAAAAATATCATGGATTGGTACCTGAAATGGCACACAAAAATACATCCTACGAACGACTCTGTAATTCTGCAAACGAATCATATATTTTTAGAGTTTGGCAACGCAGTCTGTTGTCCAAGGGCGGATAACGGAATGATATATTTTAGCAGGGGAGAGAAGATCAAACATCTGCCTTAGCTTCCGTCCAATTGCAAATTCTACTTTTTATCCCAGTGATGAGACGGGAGATATTTTCTTCCGGTTTATAGCTGAGTAGAGCGGAAGTGGCTTTTGCAATGCAAGATGGGTTGGCGGTAGTGGCAGCGGTGGCCACTGCGTGCATTATTAAATCAAATTAAAAGGTATGCCGCGCTCTTTTTGGAAGCCATAAGGGCGCGCTTAAGAAGTGTGTAGTTCTGCGTCGATGACAGGCGCCTGCAGAGTAAAAATTCTTAGATTGCTAATATTCCGAAGCCTGGTGGTTAGACGCCTCCGACATACACAAACCAGCAAACCAATAAGGACATATTTCTTAAAATAGTTATGCTGGTTCAAAATCTCTGTTTAACGGCTTTTACTGGAGGACTGTGTTACGACCACAGCTTTCCTATTTCATTGATGATTAATAGAAAGCTGAAGAGGGAAGCTCATAAATAGCTCAAAGCACTCCAATTTCGTTGGAAACCGTGAAAAATAGAACGTCAGTTCATAAACAATATTCGGACAATGTGTGCACAAACATGCTTCTAATTGTGCACCTCCAAGGAACATTGACACAATTGTTTAAATGTTTAAGTTACGAAGTACATAGTCTGTTTGCCCACATATCAGTTTCACTTTCATGCTTTTTCCTTATCCAAATAATATTTCAAGTTAGGTCACAATGCTTAGGTGTGTGTTTTGTGCACATCAGTCAATACATCAGTATTTAAAAGAGCAGTTCAGAGTTTTCAGTAAAAAGATTAATCAGTTACCATCACAACCTGTGATTGCAGTTGTGGCACTTAACTGCCCGAAGAGGGTTATCTTCAATATGACAGGACAAATTTTAAGTTTAACTAATAACTAGAAACTAGGTTTCATTGAAACCGTTTGGCTTCATGGAAAACTGTGCAAGTAAGTTTGGCGACCACAGAACAATTATGTATGCAGCTGTGGAACATCCATTTCCTCTCCACGGAGACTTCATAGCCTAGGAGTTAAGAGATGCACACCAGTCTTGCTCTTTATGTCGCAGGTCTTATTCCTGTTAAGGTAATTGAAAGGCCCCTTAGCGCTCAGTGAACGTTAATTAATGAGTACTAGTACATCCCCATCTAAACCGGCAAGAGCGTGAGTTAGTGGCTCAATGGCTAGAATACATGTCTCAAACAATCCTGCGTTTATCTATGATTAACGATTCTCGATAGAATGCGGAACGTCAAGAAGCCAAAATTATTTTTTTCAAGTGATCGCATCTTCTTTTGAACTGCTTTCTGGAACTCAGATATTTGATTCTATTAATGGTTTGAGCATTAGACTTCTGTTAAAAAATCATGGATTCAAGAGTCAGATGGGGCACCATTTGGGGTATGGTATGGTTGGCTACTAACGGCTAATCAGCCGGAAATGGCCATTATACTCTCCCTTGTCTTTGCCAGCAATTCCACGTGCTTAGATTACTAGCAGCTTACGGGGTTCGAGAAAGATTCCCAAGGCAGAACGAGACGAGCGACTTCTGCTAGCGCTAACTGAACGTTAGCCAACGAGTGAAAATTTCACAACTAGGTAGTGGGTTAAGTTAACTTATAATCTCAACTTTGTCATCATTTTCAGTAAACGGTTGAACGTGACCTATACTTTATGAGGTGAAACAATAAACGAACAGATGAACCGCTCCACGTAACGCCAGATACTTCGGGATGCCATCTTCCAACTGCATGGCAATTTGCTTAGCACAATTAATTTACGTTATTGTCAACATGCGCCAGACGGTTTATTCAGCAAGTATGATATTTGTGATATAATAATTAATATTGTACGAAATGCCTGCGGAAAAAGGAGAAAAAGTTGTTAAAAATGGAAAACGTTGGCAAAAACAAAGCTGTTTAAGTTGGCAATCTGTAGATTGAGTAGGACATTAACTGCTTTCTGGCCGTAAAAAAAACGCATTTTAGAGGCGTTTCTTCAGATGCCTTAAAAAAACCCAGATAAAAGGGCTGAAACCTTGTGATTTGTGTTTTCTAGGTGCTCGCTTATGATATCCTGCCTGAGCAGTCAGCTTGCTATTCCGTGATGGTGGATTCCATACGAGCGAAAAATTGGGCGGGTAAAATTGATCCGAGTGCAATTAAATTCACGGTTCACAGTGAGCCTCGTAGCTCAATGGTAGAGCGTTGGCTGCGCGAGCGGCTTCCTGTATGTGTGGGTTTGACCTGCACTGACGCCTCGAATTTTGCATTGTTGGGTCAACTGAATTTTAAAGGCTGAAATCGAAAAATAATATATCAGGGTCACAAACTCCAATATTTTAAGTGACCAATGGTTGGTGAAATATCGTTGCAATTTCATGGTAACTGCTCTCCCATCGGAGATGGATCTTTCTGAGAAAAAACTATGTTGATTTTATATTAGAATAGTCTTCAGCATGGTCCGTGTTAATCTTACCATAGATGACAGTCTCTTTTAACCGTCGTTATAAAAGTAATTTCAATTAACTTTACAGATTACTGCTTTATGAAGTGCTGCGAACACTTTTTCCCTTATGCAAATCAAATAGCTTCGGCAACATCTTTCTCCATGAGGGAATTGAAATTTTTCAAGCCAATATGAGACTTTAAGATGACTAATATATTTAACTCACGTAAATTTACTTATCTGCAGCTGTGGCGTATGTGTGGTTAGGACGTTTAACATCCTTACGTGCGTGGAATGGAGAGGGAAGTAGGAGAGGCATATTGTAAAGTAAGTGACGGCTGCCACACATGTGGTAGGCTGGAACTTTCCTAGAATTTGTGAAATTTTTTGCCGAAGTTGGTGTTTCGAAAGGAGGATTGCACGGGGGGACATTCCAAGCTAATATTGCTTATCATAAAAGACCACTAAAACTCACATAAAAAAGAAATTTGGGCACAAAGTATATAATTTTTAAAGTGGGGCCGCCAAAACTGAAAGGGGATCCTACAGTCAGGGCAGGGCAAATATAAAAGTCCTGTTCAGTCGTCTCCACAAATTTGGCTGGGAGTGGGTTCTATTCCTTAAAACTCGGAAAATAAGGATTAACGTTCTTAAATGCCCCGCCTGTTACGTTAAATGACCATAATAGACTCGCAATACTGCTAAACAATGTAATATTGTAATGATTCGCTTCAAAAAATCGATATTTTGTGTTTCCAATAAACGCGCTTCTAAACATCCACGCGGGGAAATTAAAAACAACAAAAAGTTACTGCTTCTATCGCTGCTCTGTAGTTTTCGAACCAAAGTAAATAACAACTCTCCTCGTTTCTCTTGGTCAACGAGACGTTCGAATTGATTTACAGATCTGTAAATGATAGGGCAAATCATTGAGAAACTGACTGAAAGATGTTTTCGCGATTATAAGTGGAAAGCAATAATCTGATGCACGTGTGAAAACGATAAGCAGGCTTGATTAAATTATTTCCATTTTTGTATGACGACATGCTGCTTTATAGCGGACACTTTTAAAAATTTCATTGACGAAAAGCATGACAATTTTGTCGCATAAATGTTTCCTTTAGATATTTGCATATGGCCAGTTATAAAAATTCCATCTTTTGCAAAAAAGAACTATTTATATTTTCAGGGACATTTTATTTAAAAGAATTTTTGGATGTTGGCACGATGATGTGCACGGGTTACCATCCTGAAATTTTGTACTTCCTCTCATAAAAAATAAGCAACGCGAATATTTTGTCCAAGGTCCCGTGCAAACTAGGCTTTCCCTGCATATATAGAAGAGGGTTATATTTTTGTATTTTTTGGAAAGTCTTTATGTGGGCCTTGCGTAATCCTTAAAATTCAATGCTAAAGTTCAATTGATTCTCAAATCATATGGGAAAACACGCATTGTACATATCTGCCCAATTGCTGCAGAGTTCTTATGACTTTAAGCTGCAAAACTTTATTTTGGTCGACACAAGTAAGAAGTTAGATTGAGGAACAAAATAAAATGGACGGATCACTGTTGGAGCAATAATTTTATTCATCTGACCTTTCGGATCCTTCCTTGAACTAAGTGACTGACAGTCTAAATGTCACGTGAATAAACTTATTTTTCCGACGATTGCCCCTTTTTTTCAAATTTTTAGTGTGGGTCTGAATTTATAGACGTAAAAGATCAGTGGGGGCTTTGTTAAGTATGTATTTCCTTCTGATAACAATTCGCACGATCAGTTTTGAGTCATATGTAACGTTTATCACTTTTACACACTCATTACATACACCGACCAAATAAAGGATCAGGATCCATACTTCATGCACTTCCCTAGTAGAGCCACGCGATTACTAACGTCGCAGCAATCTCAAATCGCTTACTCAAATGACTTTTGATATGATGCATAGAATTTGGCAGTCAATTAATAAAAGCGTCAAAACCAAATAGATGAGTATTGTAGGTATGCAGCTTTGGATTCACAACTTCATGTAAATTCGAATAGCAGCACAAAATCAGTATGTCGTTAAACTTTCTTAGATTTCAACCCTACTATACAGACGCTAGTGGATATAAAAACGGCTAAGCTATTGATAAAAATGTGAATCGATTCAGATGTTTCTACGGCCAAGAATGAGTGCATGACACAAAAATGCGATGAAAGTTTATGACAAAGAAGCACACAAGGTTTAAAAATCGCCATATCATGAGTTGTCATTGCGAAACCAGAATTATTATGAAGCTCCTCTTTTCGTACAGCTAGATTTTGAGATCTTCATATGTGCCCTGACTTGGTGCACTACGGTGTCTCATCTGTTTTATCTAGTTTGCGCCCAGCGGATTTGTCGTTTTTTAGTTAAGAACGTTTCCCTCTCCAGTCCGATAGCTACTGAAGGCGTGCTTAAACGTCCAAGCAGCCAAATCCTGCTGTTTTTGCAATAAGTAGCTGCTAAGCTAAAAGAGCATGTCTGTTTAAACTAACGTTTCTGAAGAAATAAAACTGTTTATGCTCGCGATACTATTCGAATATTGTCGAGGACCGCCAACCGCCATTTAACCCCTCCTCCTTTGCCACGCCAGTAAGAAATGCATAATAAAAAGTGCCTCAAAGGTGTGCCATGCGATATCGAAAGAATAAAAATGAGCAGAAGTTTGACAGCAGTTGCTTGACGTCATATCCGATTCCATATGCAACGACTTATTTCGATACAAGATACCTGGTAGTTTTCCGAAAATAAAGAAAATCATGGAACTTCACTGAACACAATGCCCTTAGTTACAGCTTGTGTGTTGAATATCTGAAGTTGGTAGCGTAAACTTTGCTCACTTGGTAACTTTGAGACAGTAAAAAAAGAGGACTTCAAGAATTGATGACTTCAAGATCTGATGCGTTTTTGTCATTTGTGCCCAGAGAAACACATAGTAGGTATAATGAATGAGAACACAATCTGGTCTTTTGTCCGGAGATATTACTACCATTTTATCAAAATCTCCACACCTTTTCATCATTTAACCTCTGCTCTTCCTCATTCACATTTATTTGACATAGGTAGGAACGGGCGCGTAACTTTGTCTATGCGTCATTAAACTCACTGGGTTCGAGTACAATTGAGGCTGTTAGACGTTTCACAAGCACATGAAATGCATTCTAGCCTTGCCTCATGACATAGTCAATACATGTGGTGTTTTTCAGACTGAGCAAATGACAACCAAGTGGATGGTAAAGTTTTCTCGAAAGCAAAATTGTCAAAAGGTAACCAAACAAGGTGCTGAATGATGAAGTAGCGACTGCTTGAGAAGTATCTTTATCTCATTAACTTAATATCTGCTACCTAAACAAGTTTCTGCTACTGTCTCTAATTATGGGTTTAAGGAGGAACCCGAAACGTCAAGCGAGGGATTTTCTTGTCCTAGCAATCCTATCTACTCCTTCTAGTTTACCGCCTGGGGTTTGAATCATAGAAAAAAGTCTGCCGTGACAAGTTCAGTGAAATGAGACCATTCACATTAGCCTCCGAAGGCATGGTCCCGTTAATCATCTAGCTTAGGCTCCACACCAGATGGAAGCTTCAGCCCAGTTGACATGTTGTTCCAGCATGATATGCCGATAGTCAGGTAGCAGTTATTATATCGTCAGACATCCTCCGTGGGAGGGTATGCATCTTTTGCGCACGTTGTAAAGTACCGTTTGAACTCAGTCATTCATTGCACGAACGAATCTAGGAATACAACTTTTCCCATGGTGGCGCTACAGAGTACGCCTACTGACAACTCCTAAATTCCTACGTAAAAACTATTTTGGCACGCCGACGTTCTTGGATTTTCCTTGAACATCATTTACCACAGGACCAAGTAAAACAAAAATGGTTGTACTGAGGATATTAGGGGGGGGGGGGGCTTCACCTCAGAAAATTAGCGAAACTTGGGCAAGAAAGTATGCAAAAGAACTAAATGTCTGTCAAATATTTTTTTCTTGGTATATATTTAGGGCAAAATTGGTTTAAGCAGTGCACCTCATATACCTCTAGTCCCAGTCTTTTATCCTACGGAAACGGTGGCTATAGGGGTTTTGAGGGTGAAGACATAGGATAGATAGTAAAGGAAAGTTGTAGAAGTAAAAGTAAAGTACAAAATATAGTAAAATTTGTCTTCCGCGACTGCTGGGAGGAAGATGTTCTACATATTAATTAACGGTGTGCACAGCGCTTCGCGCCGAGGACTATAATAATATAACTCCGGAACGGTAGGTTTGACCTCGGGAAAGTTGAAGTGATGACCTCCTAAGCGCCATTTTTTATTTTCAGGATTTTCAATAACAGTGTTATTTAATAATCGGATGTTTCCGCAACACGTTAAGGGATACTACAAATTAGGAGAGGCTACAGATATTAATCAACAACATTCCTCAATACAAGTAAGTATTGCTGGCAAAGAAAAGGGAGGCTGGAATGGTCATTTCTGGCTTATAAGTCGTCGTAAGGCATTTATTCCCAATCCAGAATTGTACACCACTCGAGATTCCACTGATTCGCTGGCTGACGATGGCTAATAAGCCAGAAGGGGCAATTTCAATCTCCCTTGTCTTTTCCGATAATCTTATCTGCCCAGATTACTGGCCACTTTGCGGTTGCTGTCAGGGCCCTAGAAATGAAACCAAAGGCAGAGCAGGACGAGTGGAGTCCGTAAGTGATCGGTAAACTTTCCTCAATGGGTTCTATCGGTTTCCAAATAGCCTAAAATTGTGACGACGGTAAATTGCATAGATATATATGTTCTATACTTTTTCTTTAATTATTTAGGTATTCTGCCGTTTAAAAAATTACATTGGCATTCTAAGAGGAATCCCTTTTTCTAATGACCATGGTAGGCTTAAAAAGAGAAGAAACTAAAATGTGATAGAAAAATTTACATTATACATACCCTTAACGAAAACCTGCATATTTACAGAGACAAGCGCTTCTGTATACTGAAGCATTTTTATAGCATAAAATTCGTACCAGATAGATTCTACGTGACGGGCACCTGTTTCTCAAGGAAAAGTCTTCAAGATTACTGAACCATCCTTTGTGCGATTAACGTTAACTCTTGGTTAAAACGGCAGCTATTTTATTTGACATGCTTTGAGATGTTAAATGAGAAAAACACCTGCTTAAACAGGCTAAACGTGTAGCTTTAAAGTAAGCAGCCCGTTTGTTGGCATACTCGCTCTTTTCGACTGGGCGTATCACTGGCCAAAAATAGCACTGCAGTGCTTCTTCCCTGACAGAAGAAAATAAAATGATTAAATTGTTTGCTTACAATGCTCTGATGCATGCACAATTTCCGGCTTTTATGGCCCTTAAGCAGGTAGATGGGCGTAACCACCGGAAACAAGAAGGTCATTCATAGTAACAAATCCACGTTTTGCTAAAGTGTCGCGCCGCTATCAGCACATTGAGATCGCCTTCTTGTGTAGAGAGTCGTCACCCAAGTTTACACCTCCGCCCGTTACGGTTGCTCCGAGTCATTTCTTCGCGCACAGTGTTTGCTATCAAGCTGTCTTTTTGATAAGCAGAAAGATAAATGACGCAGGCATCTGACACTCGATACTGGCAGTTTAAACATTAACAACTTCTCTGCTACTTATGTCTCTGATGATGAATCCGCGACGGATATCGAAACGTCAGGCGAATAAACATATTGTCCCAGCGATTGAGTCTTCTTCTTCTTCTTCTCAGTTTAAACATTCTTACGCAGACTCATCCACTACTGTTGGTTCACCGGATGAATTTCATTTCAAACTGTTATTGAAATCCATCGACAGGGATAAAAGCGGCAACAAAAGAGCAAGCATTCTTTTGTCTGTTTTTTTTTACCTGAAATGTGAACATTTGCCTTTACATCTGGTACTAGCACGAACTTAACTGATTTATAATCTTACTGGCGACCAAAAAACATGCTTTAAATGCTGTGTCTTTATTGCAAAAGACAGAGTTTGCTGATTTCCAATTGGAAACTGAGGTCAGCGTCAATTTTGTTGTTCAGTAACTCCAACAAATGTAATGGGCTGTATAGCGAGCTGAGGATTTCTGTCACTCTCATGCTCTGACACTTCCTATTTTTAAAATCTGATTTATCCAGCTTCATTGTCTGAGGGCACGTATCATCGTAATTAACGCAGAACTCTCGCATCTTATGAAGTCTTTCCACACTAATTCTCCTCTGATCGCATCAAAGCTATGTCGGTCCCTGTTAAGCGACTTCTGTTTCTGCTACTGATCAGGTGGTATCAAATCGGTAATGGGAGGATAAAAAAGGCTTCCTGGGTCACCAGTAAGGCCATTTCCTCAACACAGTCAGCTTTTGCCATCACATAAATGTGTAAAAGGACAAATCCACACATAACCACCCTCTGCTGGGGTCATAGGTTCCAGATTTTGGGGCGAACCTGTTTTGATCTGAACTTCCGCTCTAAATGTTAGCCCAGAACCAATCCGTCGCCTGCAACTAGAACACAGCGCTTTATCGCAGAACGTGAAACACGTTGCAGTTTTGTGGACTGTGGCAGGACCAGAATGCTATAAGCGAAAAAATGCACATCTTGTTAAAAACTATAAGGATTTTCAGCGATAAATGCGCTAGTCAACTTAAAAATAAGGTTAGACTAGGTAGCAGTTCCTTTTGTTGACGCGAAAATGATGAGCGGTCATAGCAGTGTATTCGACACTCAATTCTAATCGGTAGCAGGTCAAACGCGTACTTATACCGAGAACACGGCCAGGTTGTTTTGATGCTTCAGGTCATCCAAAATTGGGCTGGTATTATTAGCAGACTGCGTCAACAAATGGCATCTATAAAAATGCCATTAAAAACGGTCTATTCCGTGGTAGTGGAAAAAAATTGCACATTAAATCGGATGGAGGTGCTAATAAGACCGGAGGTGGAGTGACGAGGGAATTTCAAAAGTACGCTTTGCATTGGTCCTCGGTGGGATTAAAAAACACAACAGCAAGGCAAGGTCTGTATCGTGTATATGATCTTGAATCCTTATTATCCTCCTTTTTCGGATTTAAAGCTCCAAGCGAGGTGCAACGCCGCAACGGATGTTCGGCTAATTAAGAGATAATTCTGCAAAAATGGAGTGTTGAAAAGAAAGAAGATCTTCGGAAAATCGAGTTGTACTCGTGAATTTTCGAACAAGTATCACGCGTTCGTCGTCAGACTAAATTAAAAGTGAGGGCTAGGAATGTGACACTAGAGGTTTTGGAGGCAGAGGTTTCAACGAACGGGGGAGGGAAGGGGGGGATTGGGTGGAATGGTTATGGTAACGTGACAACCGCGGCGATTTCACGTCACCATAACCATTCCACCCAACCCCCCCCTTCCCTCCCCAGTTCGTTGAAACCTCTGCCTCCAAAACCTCTAGTGTGACATTCCTAGCCCTCACTTTTAATTTAGTCTGACGACGAACGCCTGAAACTTGTTCGAAAATTCACGAGTACAACTCGATTTTCCGAAGATCTTCTTTTTTTTCATCATATCATCTCGGAATGCAACTTACTTCACTTATCCAAAATGGGGTGTATTTGTCTCAGCGTCTGTTTGCTCTTTCTTTTTTCTCTTCTCCGTGCGAGCAGGGCGAGGGTTCTGTGTCCGCATATTCAAGTCAACATGTTTCTAGAGGCTTAGTTACTTAGCAATTGAACTTCCTGCGTTTCTTCTTAGAGGTCTTTGTATTGGGGCTAGAAGCCTTTGAAGAGAATCCTAATACGCCTCTTCTTGTGAGCCATCGAGTAAACGCCGCGATTAATCTGGATTCCTGTGAAAATTGATGGTCCTTTCGTGCACTTGGTGTCCGGTGAGCCAATAAACTTTGGCGTGATGTGGAAACCATCAAAAAACTACACTGGTTCCCTTTCCCCTGTCCCTCTAAAGCAAGTGCACTGGGAAACATTTTAGAAGTGCATGATGGTCTTGCAGTCTGCCCCCTCCAAAGTGTCGTATTTATGTAGTATTTGACCTACCTCATTCAAAATACTCCCATTTGAGGTGAAGTGGTAACCATTCGCGAATTCTCCGTAACGCACGTACGAAACCTTTGAAAAAATAAGCAAAGGTCAGCATGAATTTAAAATTTAAAGGAAATATTAAGAGAACTAGTAGTTTTTTAAGATGTCCCAGATTCCGAAAACATGAAAAATCGCTGTAATTATGACCAATAAATGCAAATATAATTTTGAAGTGCAAATGTAGGCATACAAATTTTTGCTGAACTTTCATTGCACGTGTTGCCATTAGGCATGATGATTGAGCGGACGTCCGGTTCCGTGGCGCTGGCATTAGATGACGTGTTAGCCTGTTGTTTTGTTTAACTTGAGCTTCGGCACTAATTATATGGATTGTGTAAGTCGGTGCACTTGTTTATGGATAAAGGCTCGTGAACCATGACTCAAGTAACTCGCAACTCGCAAGATTGTCACCTCTCGCAAGAATTTTGACATTATCAAATCTCAATGTGTGGCCGAGTGTCATCGAATGAGTCTTACAGTATCTCCAACGTAATTGCTTTATCCGAAACTGCAATAGGTCCTTTAGATGACGCCAGCTGTTTCTTGACATAACAGTGAGTATTTTGGTTTCACCGCCATCTGCAGCTCCCTATGTATTAATTATCCGTTTCTGATGATGAATCCGCAAAATTTCAGAATTTTGATTGACCATGCGTGAGCTATAAAGTCTGCTGAAAATGTATGGAAAGGGCGTAATCGTTGTTTAAAATGATAAACTGCGCGCGTTCAATTAGTCAGCCCTCGGAGAAATTCGGACAATATACTGATCCAAAATTGAATTGGCGCAAAGCAGCTTCGGTCGAGCTGGCTCTGATTCATTGAATCATCTTGGATATTTTTTAGTCGATCGTCGTAAACTGAGTTGATTTCTCTGCCTTATACGGGTGCCTCTAGTAAAGCAATAGGTCAGGTGCTGAAGGGAGCTGTTACGGAAAAAAGGTCTTTCCTAACAGCGCGATGGTACTAGGAAACAAAGCCTATTGCTTTGCATGCATTCATGCAGAAGTTTACGATAGAATTTTATTAATAGTTTCTTCAAATATGCAAAACGTGCAAATTGGCCAAACTCAGAACTTGAATCGCCTGCAGGGAAATTAACGGGAAGTTTGCGATTGCATCCTTTTCCCCTTGCTCATAAAAGTCGATGCATAGACGAAGGGGTGATTTGCGTAACTTGGCTATCTAGACTATGTTTGAATAGAATGAATAAATTAAACACTTTGCCTGATGGACGCATAAAACTCTGCTAAAAAACAGCTATGGTAAAATAAGCCTTTTGCTTGCATAGTAGATACTACTTTAGATTTCTCAGAAAAATCTACCGGAGCATGCAGCCAACTTGGTTTTTGTCTTGGGCTAGAATAACTCTGACAGGTAAATAAACTCAGCCAAATCATCAAGCACAGTTGACGAGCTCAAACTTTGCGCTGACTGTCGTGGAAACGAATGCCAGCGAGGTCAACGAAAAGTTTAAAAATGGATCAGTAAATTGGGGCATATTTCAATTAATAAGTTGTCCCGACATTTGTGTCAGTGGTAGCCGACGTTAAACCTGAAATTTTTTTACCTGGACCGCGCTATTGAGCAATTTCAGATCATAAGGAGCGCAAGAACGCAGGAGCCGATCAGAACTGAGGTTTTCAGATCATTGGACTGAAAAAGTTCTGCCCAAGGGAAATAAGAAAGGCGGCTTTTATAAATCGTTTCGTTAAATAAAAATCTTCAGTTAATGAAATGTATTTCCTAATTTAGAAACAATTTTTTTCGAAGTAAATGTGTGAGCGCTCGTTTATGATGATTCAGTGGGATACGTGAAATCCTCTCAAGTCAGATTTTATATCTGTGAAAATTGCTCTTTCTGTTAAGTAACATTAACTTTGCTGAAAGGCTGTTCAGTGGGCATCATTCCTATTTCCGTGGATTATAAGCCAAGAACCGTTTCCTGTTCGTGCATTAGGAAATGGTAATAAATTATCAGTCAATATGTATTTAGGGTCAATTTTAAGTGCATCAAGTAGTTACCAGTCACGTGTGTCAACCGATAGTTAGGTGAAATAAATCACATTTCACAACAATATGACTTTTTAGAAACATCTGAAAAACAGGCGATTGTGGTAACGCCTAACAAATACCCGACTATTGCTTTGTTTAAAGCACGCTATTCACTTAGAAAGTTGTTCTACGGTTCACTCTAGTTTACGGCCTTACCGTGAACGCTCATATATGAAGTTCATTGGGCACGTGATGAAAGAACGCGGATTAAACCAACACCATGTTGAAAGCCTTCTGGGTGGCCTAGTTGGTCAGACATTCTCACTATCGCTAACTGCCTAAAGTCTATTTATTGAACACGGCAAATTTGGTTCAGTCCTAGGCCATAAAAAAATTACTTTTGGCTGTGCGTTGCTTGTACTTCGGCTGCACTTTTATCCTTAAATTCCTACCGAATTGTGATTTATTTTATCACTGCTATGGCTAGCGTTGTTTAACTGTCCAGCCGAAGTGACCCATTTCAGACTATGTTTGGATACCACTCACCAAAAAAGGCCACCACTAGGCTCGTGAACCATAGTTTACCGGAACGTTTTTGCCAATGATAGCCGCTCTCGATGCCTCGCTCCAGATAAAAGTCCTTTACGGACGCTAGTGAACAGTTTAGATTTTGCCAGCATAGAAGCTGATCTGTCGATTATTCAAGTTCGAAGAAATATGCCATTAGGGCAGTGGATTGAGAGTTACCTTTTCATTCAATCTACAATCTTAGCAAATTTCGATGCTTTGTGTCTTACACGCCCATAAGAGCTGATTTTATATCTTTTATTGTTGACACACCGGAATTTCTTGTTCCATTTTGTTTTTAGCTGATATTTTTTACTTCGGTCCTTCTGAGCACTCGCTCAATTTCAAGAATCCTTCAAGGAAGGGTCTTTTAGTCAACCCCTGCGCAGCACAACCAACAAACCTTTCTCGTCGAAAATAATCCGGCAATAAAAACCAAGTTTCGGCACAGCAGCTGCGAGTAACCCCGAGCTTCAAAGGTTCGCTGTGCAATTTTTAGGTCTAGCATGACCAGGCACAAATTAAGCAAGCCTTATCAACTTATCCGCTTAGTTCGTTAAGCTGCAACCCTTTTTCCTTCCCCGCTTGCCAGCTCAAGTTGAAAAACGCTGACAGCAAACAAAAAAGTTAAAAAACGTCGGCTCTATTATTCTAGTAATCCCCTTCTCCGTTTTTAGCGTATAACCTTGAGACTCTTGCCTTCGTTTGCCGCGGAAGAAAGCTTTTATATCCAAAGCGCATTTGGTCATCCAGTGGGAAAGAACATGTGCACTCGAGATCACATGACTTTAACCGACGGGAGGTGGAGTGGGGGATCAAGGCACCACCAAGTTTACGTCCTCCCCTCGTATACTAGATCCTGCCTATATCCCAGGTACATGTGGCAACGCATGCGTACTTCAACCTGCATGGGTCTGCACTTCTTACCGATCAAGTTAAGTGCTTTGGGATATTGTCAAGCTTCCTGAAATTCAAATTCACTCAATTTAGTCTTTCGATCTCTTCAACAAATATATTTGCTTCACATTGCGCTAACTTGTTTTCTCCCAAACGGCGAAGCCTTTGATAGCAAGTGACTGGCTTACACTGCGAAGTAAGCCGTCTCCAAAAGTAGAAGCTATTTTGTCCCGTATAAGTCGGCATAGGCTCGAGCTCACTCACTAATATCCTCGAATCTCGCTGAGCAAACCAATCATTTTTCTGCATCACTTCTGTCAACTCCGATAAGTTTGGTAAAGAAGGAATTGATCACGATCTAGTGTCTCGTCTCGTTTGCGTATATATCGGCTGACGAAGTTACGCGAGTAGTCCTTTCATCTGAACACCCGTCAAAGGTAGTGCAATTTAGCAGTGCGTCAATCTAGCACACTGCGTACGTAACTGCATTGCTAGCATCCTCAACATCGCCCGCAGTTTGCTCTTTGCTTCCTGCAGCATCAGCGCAATTACAACCGCTGCAAAGCTTCCCTGGATCTTGCCGTAACTTGTGTAGCCAATGCCCACTGCTTGGCTTTTCACCAGGGTCGGCAAACGGTGTTAACGGTTCCATCCTAGGCCGCGAATCGTCGTTAGTATTTGCTGTTCCGATGATCGATTCATGGGGGGAAAGGGAGGGGTGAAAGTTCCGACGACTGGACTTTGATCCTCAGCTCTGTCCGAAAAGTAATCCAGTTGTTCACACCGTGGCATTGTGGTTGCCTACACGCTCTCTCGGTATCTGCGCGAAGTGCCTATTCTGACAGCGATGACAATAACTCGGCCACTATCTGACCACGCAGTCACCCGATGGTCTTCGGTGGACGTATTATTAGGCAGAGTGTCTTCTCAAGAAACAGACCTCGCGAAAAGTGCAAATATGGAAACAAAGACGACTTGCACAAACAAAACGAGCTATTTTCAGCGTATGTGAGACAGACAACACATTGAATCTCTGAACGAACACTCGGTTTCACGGGTAAACAATGGCTCAGATTGTCGCTAAATCGTCTTACCAGTAAACCGCACGCTAGTTTCAATACAAAATTCACTGCAAGACTGGTATTGCCCCCACTACTAAACTGTGGAGAAGTGAAAATTAGAAAAGCCTTGCACAAGTACGTGAAAACACAGCCACACGTCCGTCACACTTAATTGGGCCAACCTCCTCTATAATTGCACATTAACGTTTCTGAAGCCCTGATGAACGTTGCAATCACTGACGATTAATCAACGTATACCTCGATAATTGCCCCCACTCCTCCGCCCCGCCTTTTCATTGCGGTCTCTTCTGCTCACGACCTCGTGACCTTTGACAGTTGCTTGGTGTACACTGACTATAAATAACCCCTCTTTTGTTGTTGTTTCTCATCTCTGAGGATAGATTCCTGTAAGAGTTCGAAAACTCAGGATAATAAACCAACCGATCCGGTGCTCAACCAGCCTTCTTCCATGTGCAATTAGAAGATATTTTGGAACTTGTCTGTCTTCCGGCCAACAGGAGGGCTGCTACCGACATCTTAAACTTTTTTCTTATTGAGCGATCATGAAGGTAATTTGTTTATGGTCTCATTGCCTCTTTCACGTGGAGCCAATAGCGTAAAATTTGAATGCATAAGTTAAAAATTCACCTTATGGCAAGCAATTGTTTTCAGCAAGTCGTCATCAGGCCAAAAATTTGCAAGAAAAATGAACGCTGTACATAGCAATTTAAGTTTTAATCTGTAGAAAAATCAATAACTGCCTAACACGGGCACTGATTGGTCACTGCGGGCTATGTCATTTTGCGCATGTAGGCCGTGTCAGCGTGTTGATTTAGAGATTGTCACTTGTTGATAGGGGCGAAATGCTATCGCTACCCGGTGTCGGTGCAGGCCATGGAAGTGTAAGAGCTTGTGTCAGCATCTTCTGACAACACAGCACTGAGTTTTCTAGCCGTATAACTACTGCTTCAGCTGTTGCGAGCATCCGTTGGCGTAGGCCTTTGAAAAAGTTAGACTGGGTCCAATAGACAACCTGAAAGGCTTTATTGGTATCGACTCGATGATACCAATAAAGCCTTTCAGGTGGCGCTAGCATTTCGCCCCTACCAACTAGCGGCAACTTCTCAACCCACACGCTGGCATGGTCTAGATGCGCGAATTAACATAGTCCGCAGTGACCAATCAGTGCCCATGTTAAACAGTTATTGGTTTTTCTACATGTCCAAACTTTACTTGTTATGTACAACGTTCATTTCTCTTTCAAATGTTTGGCCTGATGAGAACTTGCTGAAAACAATTGCTTTCCATAAACTGGCTTTTAAGATTAAGCATGGGAATATTAATGTAACTTACACAATTCATAATTTGCTACCGTCCGACCGTCAGTCTCAACGATGTCCACCGTATATTTCACAGCAGGGTGGTGCAGGCATGGTGACTTGCGGCTGGCGTCAAGACGCAGACAAGAAGACCGTAGGCGGACTGGGACGCAGCTGGCTGGCGTAGCTGAGACCGGCCCTATACCTGCCACCACACCCAGCTTGGATTCCAGTTGGGTGAACGTGCCATAAAAACCGCAGTAAGAAGGAGCATCTGCAGCCTGAGTCTAAATCCGCCAGTCAGTCAGTCCACACAACTGTTAGGAGTCTATCCTGACCAAAGGCAAGCCACTATGTGGGCTCTCCTGAGGCATCGCGCCTGCTGCCGACTGCCACAATGATTCTTTTGTCAATGTGGACTGCCAGAATGTCTCTGTGTCTTCGCTCGGACCGCCTCCACGTGATTACCTTAAAGGCTGGACTGGAGACACACGCACGCGCACTCAGTTGCGTTCCCAACTGGTGGCAGTTCCTCAAGGGCCACTTAGGTTCGCCACGACAGATGACCTTATCCAACGCGCCCAATGAGGCCACAAGCGAACGCGCTTTACAATCACTGTCACGTTTCAGACAGTGAGTTGCACACGGACTGCGAGGACGCCGTTAGTCCGCTCCCGAGTGCTAGACCTAACCCCGAGACGGGGCATGCAGCGCGCTGGAGACCAACCAGGGGCATCTACCACACGAGAAAGCAAATCCGAGTTTTTTACACAAAAAACCCTCCTCCGGGTGGATTTCAGAGTTATGCCCTTCTCATTGATTTCTTCCTTGGGGATTCCGAAAGGCGTAATTAGACGGTAACACTACTGAAGTCGCCGTTACAACAGCAACAAGCGCACACTGGACTCACCGTGCGATCTGAATCATTCCGTCATTTGGCAACCCTCCAAACCACGGCTTTTAGCGCACTATGCTTGCTTCAAGTGCGTCAGAGTGTTTTTGGTGTGGAAAGTGCCGATGTCGATCTCCTTCTCTTCCTCACCTCCAGCAGCAGACCACGGCCCAAGCCGGCGGATTTGACGGTGTCACTAACAGGGCCGGCGAACCCATCTGCACAGCACGACCTATCTTTCTTGACACACACACATGCAGTAGTCCTCAAAAACCATTCAACTTTCATGATGAAATTTGACTGGATACTTTAGCGTATATTTAGTGACAATATCTTGATTCGTTCAGTGTAGTGAATTATGCGAAAGCCTTTTAGTTAGTTAAATCGTCATTTTGGTTAGGTTTATTAAGAGAAATGACCATTAATTTTGGGAAACTTGGGCGCAGTCTCATATCGAAGGAATTTCATATGCTATTACGAAAGAGAGAACCAAACTGCACGTTAATGTTGATTACACTATGAAGGAACTCCTAAATAAGTCAAAAAGGTATAGGAGATATCCCTTCCAGAACTGGAAAAGTTTGTCGAAAATTGCTCAGATTCAAGGAAAGCCAAGTTAAAGGGATCACATTTATTTGCAGTTAAATTGCAGATTTTTATTTTTAAAATTATGTTTAGCTAGCCTGTTAAGCTTTTTTTGCACAAAATGCAGTAGCAGAGAATTGTTTGTGTTACTGCGCTAATAACGTCCAAACGTCCATGCGCAAACGCAAAATGTGGAATGTGATAATGCAACTTTAAGACAAAGAAGGCCTTATGGAATGTATGTCTTGTAGAAATATAGTTTTTTGTGTACATTACGTTCCCCTTTTGTGTTATTTAGAAACGGAACACACAGGCAAAAATGGCAGTGTATATAGCCAGTTTTTTTAATTTGAAAGATTATATCAGAAAGTGGAATTAATTCACTTATGCGATAAATAATCCATTATAAATAGAAAAGAAAGTTCCTTCATCTCCAGAAGAATCGAATCGTTTATCTTCAGGAAACTTAAAGAAATTCTCAAAGTTATCTAATTTCATTGCGACATTACATTGGAAAAAGCTAATATACGCAGAAGGTCGTCAGCCAAATATCTAATCAATGCACTTTCTAAGAGGTAACCCTTGATCGAAATTTTTTATTAATCTTAGGAATAGTAGTTTTACAACTCCCCTGCGGACAAGATTTACTCTCGACACTGTTGTTGGCTATTTTGAGGCATTTCTGCATATTAAAAACGTTGCCCTATTCATTAAAACGAATATTGGAAAACACTGTATTTGGGTAAATGCTCTTTATATCTTTCTTATTTAAAAGGTTCTGGTGCAAACGTCGAACAGATGCACCATTTATCAATTCATCAATAAAGACAGTGAAAACAAGGAAAATGATGACACACTCTTTTCGATGACATTCAATCAATACTTATCCAGTAAGAGTAAAGTTTACAGAATATTTGACTAAAGAAAGGTTCTTTCTATATATCGGAAGTAGTTGCTTCAAGTTTTTAATTTAACACAATATTCAAATGCTTTGTTGTATTTAATAACTCCTTTTTGCGTCTCAAGAACCACGGGATTATGGAGAAATTTTTTTATTTTTCTTTACGAACACTTCGAAATTCCTATAGTTCTTTTAATTACTTTATATGCTTGGTGCTGCTCATTATTATTTCTCAATTTTCCTAAATGCATTCACAATGGTATTCGAATTATGATCAAACTCATACAAAGTTATGAAAGTTATATGGTCTTTGGCGACTACTGTACACACTATAGTTTGCAAAGCCGAGGATTGAAAGAAGTCGTCATCATCTGACTCTCAGTTCACTCATCAGCTAATAAACATGCAACACACACCATCCAACCAAGAACACCAAGCCCGCACCGTAATTTCACTGGTTTTTCTTCGATCCAGCTCGTGTCGGTCGCGGCACCATCGTCCACCTTCAGGTCATATTAAAGACTAAGTAAGAAGGAGGGTAGTCGTCTGCAACCTCGGATACGATCGTTGCTTTGCCTGATATATCATTCGATGAGGCCGCAAATTTACATCCGCCATGAAGGAGCATAAAGGCCGATTAAAATGTGGTGGTGGTGGTTCACCATAACTAGTCTGATTACTTATAGCAATATCCTGGCTTCAAAGTCATGTGCTAGGTACTGATGTGCCACCTCAAAATTCAACCGTTGACCTCGATTATGCTCCCTGCGTGCTTCAATAAACAGAAAACAAACACGGTGGCTTACTTATTGATTATATTTAAATGGTTGTAGGCTTTTGGTGCATCTATCGCACTCTCTCTCTCTATCTCTGTCCCAACCGCGCCCGGGGTCATGATAATGCAAATAAAACTGCAGACGGAAGATGGTGCAGGCGGGTGCCGTGACCGAAACTGCCTCCAAGCGTGCTGTCCCACCTGGTTTGGATAGTATCAAGTTCCACAAAGGCTGCATTAAGAAGAAGCCACTGCCGCCTGCCCCTCATCCCGCTAGTCACCCATTCCACATCCACAAAAACAAACGGGGCTGACAGCGCGGCCCGAGTTATCCCGTCAGTTGGCAACCTTCCAGGCCACGGCTTTTAAGGCACCGTGATAACTTCAAGCGTGTGATCCTTTTTTATGTAGTGAGAAAACTGCGCTGAGCCCTTGACGTCACTCTCTCTCTATTTCCATTCCCAGGCCCTAGCCACCGTCCGAGCCGGTCAGTGGACTGGTGGCTGGAGTGGGCTGTGCCACCTTCAATAAAGATGAGTTAATGACCGACGATTGGCGGCATAAGAGGGCATTGGGCACGGACAAGGTTGCGTCATTTGGTGATGGCCACAAGCGTGCCTGTTTGGAATACCAAGCAGTTTGCCCAATTCCAGGAAATCTACCGTTTCCTTTATCATTCCAAACGTAAGGGCTTTGGTTTGTGATTTTAGATGTGTATGGTAAATGTTTCTGCTGATACAAAGCGCAAATGGAAGCATTAAAAGGAGTCATTAACGGTAAACGATAGGGAAACCATTACAACCGAGTTATTGATTCAAGCATAAAGCTCAATTATCGATAGAAAAAATAAGCATAACAGAAAATAAAAGCTGGTCCATCTCATGAAACATCTCATCTAGCATGTTTTTTATTTGAAAGGAGTAGTAAGATGGGGTTTAAATGAGGATCACTGTGCAACAGAATCTAAAACTAATTCAGTGAGGAAATTGTGCCGGCGTTTGAAATAAATGTTTTCGTCTGCATTTAAAAAGGCTCGGTAAAATGCGTACTTAAGTAGCATAATTCATCCAATTGATTGTTATCTTTTTATACGGTTAACTATATTTTGTAAGAAGAAAGCATAAAATGAATGTATTAGTGAAATAAAATCCCCTTCAAATTGATAATTTAAAAAAGAGTACACTTGGAATTGTAAAATACTATGTTAGTATTTTATTTCAGTACTTAATTATTCATATTAGAAAGAAAAAAGACATAATGGTTCACGAGTGATCACTTCAAGGTTTTGAAAATTGCGCGATCGGAACATTATTAAACCAAAAGGTATGCTATTTCCGTGTAGAACATGTAACGAAGAGCCTTGGCGTCCAAGTGGGCATAAGAAGGAACGTTTTTGTGCCCATGTGTGAATTCATAAGAAAAGTTTAAAACTACTCAGTACTCAGTTTGTACAGTGAGTGGGGTCTGTAAGCGACCGGAAAGAAGCTCGTTAAGGCGGCGGAATCCCGAAAGGAATTGAAGTATTTGGGATAGCAGATAAAAGCGAAGATACGAAGTCCATGGAGTAGCTCAGAAGAAGATGCGATCACTGGAACAGGAATTTTACTCTCCGGACGTTTCTGATTCTGTTGCGAATCCTTAGCCGGTGTTCCAGTGGTCGCATCTTCTTTTTCTATCTAGGGATTTTTCCGCAGTACAATTAGTATTACAGCCCCAGATAGGTGACCTTCTTGAGTCGAAAATACATTTCAGCATTTCAGTCAACACTGCGTGGGATGGCAGTTTACGCGCCTTCCACGGTAACAACCGCCTTTTTATGTCTGGTGACTGAATAGAAAAAGAGAGACGTTATTATTAGCGTTATCGCACACACCTGAAGGTTAAAAAATGATGATAGCCGAAGGAGCAGAACAGTGCCTAGCCCAAGATCGAGAAGCTTTGTCAACAGGTTCAAATTCTATTCGCTGTTTGCCGAGCACCGGAACAGTCTTTAATTTTTCTGAGATTTCAAACTCGTACAGGATTTCATCATAAGGGATAAGAGTAGCAACGAAAAGAGGGCAATTATAGAGATGCATGTTTGGAGTTGGCTGCCCAGTTCTTCGTAAGCCGGCGATACGTCAAATGATTGAGTTCCCATTCGTAGACCAAGCTTCAATCAATCATCGGCTCGTCTTGTTTCCGGTATGGGCGAATCTCTCGAGGAATGCAAAGTTGAACTCATGGTCCATTTCGTATGTGTGAGCAGCAACTTACAACAATTCGTCACCCCGTCGCACATCTAGCCTACATTCATGTATGCGCGATCTGAACATGCGTTTTCTTTGAGCTCTATAACAATAAGAACAGCTTGTACAAGTTTCAAAGCTGAGGATAAGCACTTAATCGAAGAGTAATTGGCGAGCATACGTATACTTTCAATAAATTCTCATCAGGCCATTACATTTATATGGGAGGGGGTTAAAGCATAAAAGGTAAAATTGTAGGCAAATTACGTTCAACGTTACAGGCAAATTAGTCCGGGGGATAGAGTAGAGGGTGGGGCAGTAACAAGCGGCTAATTAAGCGGTAATTAAGGAGAAGGGGGAGGGGTGGAAGAGGAGAGAAGAGACTTGGGGAAAATGCCGGTAGCTAGGTGGCCGTTGGCCATGCTAAGCTTGGGGCTTGCCGCAGGTTCTTCTGCGCGCACAAAATTGGCTTCCTCAACCGGATAGCAGTTGCTTCTGCTGTTGCCAACAGTCGCTGGCCCAGTGACTTAGGGTAGCTTGGTGGGACCTTGTAGATCACCCTGAAGGCTTCGTTGGGTTCCACCTGATGTCCAAAATCCACCATGTGCGCTAGGATAGAGCTGTTGATGGTTCTGCTGGTATTGAAATCACCCTTCCTTAGCCATTGTGGGAGGTGTTCCTTTATTCCTTTAGATAGGCGCCGACTCGTGTGACCAATATAACTTGCTCCACAGGAGCAAGCAAAGGAGTAGATACACATGGAGGCGGTCTGAGTCGGTTACCTGTCCTTACCTTCCCATGGAAGACTGGGTTAGTTGAGAATAGTACCCGAACTCTCGCTGCTGGGAAAGTTCGTGACATGGCATCCTAAGGGCGTCTTTTCAGGAGTTCACCTGTCGCGTCTCCTCGAAAGGGCACTTTGAGAAATAATATATTCTTCTCCACAGTGAGTTTTGTGGGTTTAATTACTTTAGTAGCCATATTCTTGGTAATGAATTTCTCAGGATATCCGTTCTCACGGAGTAAGTCCTGGATTTTCTTGAGTTCCTCTTCAATAGTGTCTTCAGAGCAAATTTTTGCAGCTCTTTGCGTTAAGTAGCGAACTAGATTTCGCTTCTGTTGGAGAGGTATGAAACTGTTAAAGTTCGTATATTGTCCAGACCAGGTTTTCTTTCTATACACGCTCCTTCGGACGCTACCATCTGGTCTACGACTAAGGAGGCCGTCCAAGAAGGGGAGAGAACCTGCTGTTTCCATCTCCAACGTGAACTTTATGGAAGGATGGGCTTGATTGACCGCGCTTAAGAGCGCGTCTCAATCGGTTTCGTTTGTGGCAATCACGAATATATCATCCACGTAGCGGCCGTAGTGCTTTAACTTGTGGATCTGATCGCTAAGTTGATGTTTTTCCAGCTTTCCCATGAATATGTCAGCCAAAAGTGGTCCCAGAGGTGAGCCCATGGCAACGCCATCTATTTGTCTGTATATTTGGCCGTCAAAAAGGAACTGCGCGTTCAGTGTGCACTTCAGTAGTAGTTCCTTTAGTGCATTCGTCGGTATTCCTATTTCTAGTTGATTTGTCAATAGGAATTCGCAGATGTATTCGACTGTCTCGGTAACCGGGACGTTTGTAAACAGCGAGGAGACGTCTAGGGAGAACATTCTCATGCCATTTAAGTTCACATCTTTGATATCATCGACAAATTCAAACGTGTCTCGATAGCTCCGTGGTGCCAGTTGATGCTGCAACGGCTTGAGTTTTGCCGCCAACCATTTTGCTATCGCGTGATACGGTGAATTGCGCATGTCCAGAATCGGACGAACTGGCAGGCCATCCTTATGGATATTTGGTAGACCACACAAATGGGGGATGTGCGTGCCTACTGGTCGGAGGCCTTCGAAGTCCCGGTCGCTTATGAAACCTCGTGTGTGGAGTCTTCGTAAGCAGTCGGTCAGTTGGGCCTCTACTTCTTCTGTGCGATCTTTTTCTTTGTCAACTTTCTTGAATTTTTTCTGATATGATAGGACCGTTTGTATCTTCTTTATGCAGTCCGACCTTTTCATTAAAACGACACCGCTTCCTTTATCCGGTCTAGTGACCAGGATTTCTGTGTTCCGTCGCAGTTCTTTTAACTTTTCTAGATGCGTTTTTGTCAATAATCCTCGGTTTGTAGGTCTCCTGTTGAGGTACTGGTAACTGCAGTTCACTAGTGTTGATTTAAAGTGTTGGACACTTTCTGCAGAGCTGGGTTTTAAATCATAAGTTTGGTTGTAAAGATTCTCAAACTGGGTTTCTAGTTCTAACTGATCGACCTTTCGAGAAGGTATGCAGAACTTCGGGCCCACAGATAATGCTTCAAGTAACGTTTTATCAAGCGTCATAGAGGTGTAGTTGTGCACGTATCTAGCTGGATCTTTGGGTAGCTTTGCTTGTGGCTTCTTTTCTTGCACTCTTTGTAGGAGTGACGCTCTCTTTGTGTCCCCACGCTTCTTCCCTATGGTCTGTGTGTAGCTGATGAATTTTTGTCTTTCTTCGTCTGTCAGGCTGTCTAGAACGGCAGAGCATTGGCATACATGACGCTCTAGTTCTCCAATCTTTATGTGAGTGCTTTTAAGCTGGTTCTCAGCATATCGTCTCAAGGTTTCAGTGGTTATAACCGTCCGAGTCCGCCGTAGTGCTCTCCTGTAGTCCCTTGGATATTCATTCCTCTCAATGCAGTCCTGAATCAAATTAGCCACTACTCTCGCCTCGAAAAGTTTGATGTTGAAACGTAGGTACCCATTGAGTGCCCTTAACACCGAGGGATCCTTGGATTGTTTTAAGGTTGCACTTAGAACGTGAAGCTTTGCATTTTAATTTTATTGGGTTCTTTAAAACATACTGCTTCAAATAAACATGGACCAATAGTTCGACCTTTGTTTCTGACGAGATCCTCCGTGCGTCCCACAACATGGACTGAAAATTGCGCCTACATTAATGGACAATGATCGTAAACTTGCACATAATCTATCGCACCCTCTCGTTTCTCATTCCCCTAGGTCCTGTGTGAATATTATATATCGTATATTTAAGGCCAAAGGGGCCCTTTCATTGCACATTTACTGCTGTGTTAAGATTGAACACAAAATTAGTAATCACAGCTGCGCGTAAGCAACCACATAACAACAAGAATGAGTAGTATGTTATACATATTAAGTCAAATCCGATTTACAAGGGACCGTCATTTTAAATACTTTTCAATATCAGGTAAATATAGTCAACTGAGAAAAGGTAGCTAAAATAAATCTATAATTGAAATTGGTGGCAGAGTTCAGTGAGCCACCGATTTCCAAAAAATAAAGGAGAAAAAAGGCTCAAACGGGTAGTTAGATTAAAATGGTACGATATGGTGCAGAGAGATGAGATCGTTTATGTTTCAGAACCCTCCTCGTCGAAGGAAAAAATTGTATGGCATCATGGGGGTGAGACAATAGGAACCCATCGGAACAATGGAATCGAAACGAGGAGAGAACCATCGAAGTCAGGAGGGCATCACCAAGATGCGACCAAGGAGACTTAAAAGTCCACTGACTAGTTGGCTAAAACGTAAGAATCCGCGATGAGCATCGACAGATGCCTTGAAGACCACCGCCATGGTTGCAAAACGGAGCAGAGTTGGCATCATTTAGAAATGATGCTTCACTTTGCAAAGGAAAATATATTTAATGTAAAGTATTTAAAGAACACTTTATTATCTTAGGAGGAGACTCAAATGCAGAAGAACCCTCTTCAAAGTCGATAAGTTGTGTTTTTGGGAAGGAAACAGACAGTTAGAATTGTAATTCCTCCAAAGTTACACGTTTACATATTTTGCCTTTTAATAATCGGTAATATAGAGGAAAACTAATTTCGAGTGGAAGATTAGTCTAGATGAAAGCATATTTGTAGGCAAAAAAGCAAGAGCGGTTAGTTTTGGAGCTAAAGGGGGGGGGGATGAAATTATTTTGGAGTGGTGTTAGCTTGGTCTGCCGGAGTAAGGGCATTAATTTGCGGGAGATAAGGGATATTGTAAACATGAAACAGGAACCATATACCGGCTTCGAGTCTTCCTACCCACATAATCTAATGTTTGTAAAGAGATGGCACACGCACCAGGTGCGAGGATTATGATGCGTGTACATTTGTAATAACGCCTGCCGTGTCCCTCTGATCTGCCCCCCGGTACCAGTTCAGCGTATTAATCGAGTGGACAGTTTAGGAGCACGAACATTGACTAAAAACCTAGATAGACATTAGACAATTGGTTAATATGCTTCAAATGCAAGTTAGGCGAACGATCGATCGATTACTTATCACCGGGCTAATATAATAATACAGTAGTTGCCGGCTATTAAGCCCACCTCGGCCCCAGATTAAATTGGGTTTAATAAGCAGCGGGCGCATTAAGCGGAAGGGGGGAAAAGCTCCGACAATTAGTTAATATCAGGCCGTCATTCATGTTTAGCCTGTAATTGCTATGTGGCAAGGCGTCACGGTCTCGCGACGGCGAGGGCAGCGTAAGGATGCATGCCGTCGCTGTCTCGTCACCCTCTCGCGGCGTGCTAGAAGGCGTGGGGACGCATGTTGATGTGGGGTCTTGGGCCACGTGAGCCTTAGTGTCCACTCAAACGCCTTTTGCGCGCATAAAATAGGGTTAGATAGCCATATGGCGACCGCCTCTGCCGTCGCAAGTATCCGCTGACGTAGGAACTTGGAATGTTTCATCGGCACTTTATAAATGACTCGAAATGCTTGGCTGTCATCTACCTGATGACCGCCATTAACCAAGTGAACGAAAATCGCATTAGATCTTGACTGTACCACGCCTCGGTTTAGCCATGCAGGATAGTGTCCTCGCACGCGCTTGAACTAATCTGACTATGAACAATCCAAAACTTTATTTCAATAAACGCAACGATTTGGCGTTCTCATACGGTGTACTGAGACATTCCCTGAGCAACAGAATCACTCAAGTGGGAAGGATTGGGCTCAGCAACAACTCTGACGACAGCGAGCATAATTGTCCTGCAGTTATCAAGCCCGCATTTGACAAGCAAACTGTGGCAATTAGTGAGTCAAACGCGAAGTGTCAAGCCAGTACCGCATCAAATAAGACCCAAGCGGTGGCTACAGACGTGAGCAATCATCACACTCACACGGATGACCACTATGACCTATAAATAACGTGCAGCCTGTGCATGTATCCACCCTATCTGCGCATGACCACGACTATGTTATCATCACCTATGATTAAGGATTCCCAAGGGAATCCAAAACGTCAGAAAAATAAAGCCCTTGTTCCAGTGATCGCATCTTCTTCTTCTGAACTGCCGCCTGGAACTCGCATATTCTCCTCAATTGGCAACATTCTTTCGCCTTACTTGACTTCTGGAACGCTTACATGTATGGAATCGCTGAACTTAAACAGTATTATGCTTCATATATTTTCTCATCCTCCCACACACATTCAGGAGGGAGGAGAGCGAGCAGGTTAAGAAAGAAGCTTGGGCGGACATCCAAAATTGCTGTCCCCTGCGTTCACAATGCTCGCTTTCCCGACGTCAGGCGTCGTCACAAGCAACTGTTCCGATGCTCTCTTTCACTGGCACCCCCGTCCCCCGAGGCCTGACCTCGCAGTTGCTTCTGGCAGGCAGGCAGATTTTCTAATTATTGCAGGATAAAAGGGCTTACTTAGAGTGGAAAGCACCTTCTCCTGTGGAAAACGCTGGACAAAAAATGATTTTCCTCAAAAGAGTTATGAACAAGCCGTTTTTATGCTTTCTTTCCGACGGACTATGCACAGCTTTAAATTGGCATCGTAATCCAGCAGACAGCTTTAAACTACGTTGTTGCTCGGATTAGTGAATTGATATTCGTTTATGGTGGCAATGGTATTCGACTCAAAACCACCTATTGTATATCAAATATCTTAGTTTTATGCAACAGGCAGATCGATTTTCATCCTGTCCTCATCTAATTACTCCTTTCTGACTTAAAACATATTTCAGACTGCATGCTAAGGTTGTATGAGTCAGCTTGAGTACTATACGCATATTTTCTTGACAATGAGCTCGCGGGAGGGTTCGAAACGTCGCACAAATACACTCCTGGTCCCAGAGAATGTCATGACTTCTTCTATTCAGTTATCTGGGCCTCGCATATTCTCGACCATTCAGAATGGGTAAATTTATGTCGAAGAAATTCGTTCACGTCCAAAGGTATGGCTAGTTTTTGGTAACCGCTTCTGGCTCTATATACTGAGCAAATAGGGAAGAAAGTTGGGTAACTTTTAGTTGATTCTGTGATTCAAGACGATACCAGTTAGATCGCAATTCAGCATACGCAGCCTAACTCACTACTAAGATATTAATAGGGTGGAAAATGTGGTATAAGGATGTGGCCGCGATTGCTTTAAAGCAAATTGGCCTACGTTTAAGGAACTTGAACCTGATATATTGAAATCTGCTTGATAAAATCCTTCATATGCCTCTAGCGGTTTGTCTGAAAATGTCGAAAGGCACTCTTAGGCCAGCAAAGTATCCGGCTGTTTTCCCAAAGAAAGTCTTATTCTCATAAAAGAAAAAGTGTTATAAATTTGCAAAAATTCCCATTTTAAATGCATAAAGATAAATGTGCGACCATACATTTGCCCACGATTAAATCAATAAACTATACTGTTTGGTGGAACGATGTAGTGTTTTTATTGTCAGGGGCCGGCGGTCCGTCTAAAAGCTGGCATTTTGACCTCAATTCTCCCCACCACCCCTGTCAATAGTACTACATCATTCCACCATCCAGCACAGTTCATTTATTTCATTTCCATATCAATCTGCAGGCCTGAAGAGAATTTATCGAAATAAAAAGTGTTATGTTTCAACTGGGCTGCTTTCAACGTCGTCTATGTTCATCCAATGTACTTCCTTTTCAGAGTAGATCAAATGCTATGCGTACGCAGACAGGGCACGCGCTTGATCGCCAGGCCGACCTTTGTACGTCTGCTGCACTTGAAGTCGGTCGCCACAGGATTTCGTTTCAAGGCGGCCTCACTGTGTGTTTCAAACCCTGTCACCCGAAAAGTACAAGCGTACATTATCACCGATGCGTTCTTTTTTCCCCCAGTGACCGTTCCGTTTTGCACGCAGCATGTAAATGCTTCCCCCCTCCCTCCCTCCGCCACCTGGGAGGAGGAAAATTAATTTACTCATTGGGTGCTGATGAGGAGATCTTTCGGTTCGCCGGCCAAGGCGAGTATGTGGCTGGATTATCATCCCCCCCCCCCGGGGGACGACGGCGGTATCATAAGTCGGCGTCGGCGGCCACAGCGGTGGTGGGGGTGGGGGTGGGGCGGGGCAATAGTTGTGGCAAAGAGTGCGAACTGTGGCACACTCACACACACGCCAGCGTTTCCTTTTGCGCCATGATCAGACAGCGCGAGGCATATTTCGTCAGAAGTTGTGTGTGTGGCAGCAAGACCCTCACCCTTCGCCGCTGCCAGCCGCCGAAGCAGCAGCAGCAGCAGCGCCTGTGTTAGCGAACAGCAGCACCAGCGCGCGAGGGCTGGCGCAGCTTGATGAAGATTGATCGTCGCCAGGCCACAGTCGCCGCACTATACGCGGCTTGGAAGAAGACGAAGAAGAACCTGCGTTCTCCCGTTTCCGATGCCAAACGCCGCGGGCGCGGCAGGCCACGGCAGGGCAGGACATGCACTTACTCCTCGACTTCCTTTCGTCCGCCGATTGTTCCCTCTGGGTTCCCTCTGGCGCCGAATGCCTCTCCAGACCTGCAGTCTGGTATCTCTGGGCGTGTGTGTGTTTGCGTGCGAAGTCTGGGCTGCTCGGCCGTCAGCCTCAACAGTCGTAGCATTCTCATCCCTGATGTTTTGAAATTCTCGTGAAAAGGGGAGTATCGGGAGATGGGGAGGAACGGGTAGGGCCTTCGGCAGGCGTAGATGTACTGGCACGCCAGGGTTTTGGCACCCGGCCAAACATTAAAACGTGGACCGGGTTTGGGACTCTGAAGGCGGTGGAGGTGCCTTGAAAACTGTTTGCTGCTGGATGCTGGGACTTGGTCGTCTGGAGGGTGCTTGCAGAACTCTCGGTAGTGCCTGAAATGGCTCCCACTTGACGCAGACGATAAAGACACGGGCTGTTGTCTTCCGATCACTGTCAAGCGCCAATCGACTTCATTATCTTCCTGTGACTATGCCAGAAGTTTAGGTTTGCAAGTGGCCTACAGTTCTGTAAACACAGGTTTATTCAGTTAGTCTACGACACTCTTATTCTAACTTTATACTGTTGGCCGTGCATCGCGTACCGTTGTCTGGAAAAGCGTTGCTTCCTTCGGCAGTAATATATACTTCATTATTCACGGACTGAAACTAGCGAACAAAACCCGCTCATTAAAACGTCGCCAGGATGTAAAGGTAAATTAAAACAGAATGTTGTACTGAGAGAGTATAAAGTAGGTGGGAGGTAGTTGATCCGTCACCGCACTGTCACTTCGGACGATTGCACTCAACGATTTCGCTGCGGTAAGAGTCATCATCAGTCTATATTGCTTGCCTAAAAGTGTTTATGCCTATACGCAAATAATTGTGTGACCTATGAAGAAATTAATCGCTTCCGGTTTATAATGAATGTTGCTGGAAAAGTGTCTCTGCCGCCTTTTAATTTTAAATGTATTTACAGAAGCCTGGTGGACTCTATATTTTAAATCTTGCGTGCATCTATTTCTCAGTCACTGTGATATCACTTTTTGTACATCTTACCCTGGTTAAATAAAGTTATCCAGTTGAGAGATCAGAGTCAGCGTTTTACACAATGCAGCTCTTTGGTTGTGTTCTAACAACGTAGGAAAACGTGCTGCCTTCCACTGTTTTTAAAATAATAAAACGTTATGGACGAGGAAGAAGGCGTGTCGAGCACCAAATCAATTGCTCGACACGCCTTCTTCCTCAACCATGCAAGTACCAGGATCGCGAACTTTCTCATTCATTCAGTAAAAAATTAAAACAGAATGCCTTTTGCTAAAATCTGTCACAAGAATGCTAAATTAACTACTAAAAATGTTGATCACCTTCTTGTGTTTTCTGTGACGTCTTTATGAGTGTGTTTGGGTTAAAAAACTTGACTGCTGGGCCAGCCAGTTTTCAACAGGATATCGTTTGGGGTTAAAGAAATAGAGCAGAATTTCAAAACAGTATGTGCCTGTTTTTACCACGGCAGATTCACAGCAATCGCGCATAAAAACAGGATTTTCAGCTTAGTTCCAAGCTTTGTCTAATGGATTCTGTGTTTTTGCTTGCATGACTTAAATGTTAAAAGTCAGTTTATGTTTTCAGTAACTCGTCATCAGGCCAAACATTTGCAAGGGGAATGACTTCAATGTGTCAGTTCAGTTTCGGAAAACTTCGTCAATACGGTGTTTTTAACGATCAGAACAGCCGAATATTTAAACGAGCTTGTCTCTTTCCGGCTGTAATGAGAGAAGATCCTTTGAACTGCTAATTTTTGAAGGTTCGTGGCTTGTAGGCAAGAGAAACACATTAATTTATGCTTTATTTCCTCACCCGTGCATAGGAGAGAGCCGCTGACGCCGTAATCTGTAGACTTTTAGGAGGTACGTAGAGCGTTTCGAATCATTTGTGCGAGGCTCGTTGGGGCCATAGTTTTTTCTGATGTTGTTTGAAGGAGGTTGCGAGCATGCATCAGCTGTTGTGTGCATGTCCTGATTTTTCCCTAAAAGTGCCATTCTCCAGAGTTATGTAACGAAGGATTGTCTGAACGCTTGCAGCTGTTGTGTTAGGGGGGATTGAAATCCCACCTATCCTGCTCTTACTTTTGTACATCAAAAAAGCCCTGCATTTCATTTTTACTGAGAACGTTATAAACTTTTAACTATGGCCTTGTATTTTAAAAAGTCGCAGGTAAACTTTAGTTGTGTCGGCGCCGCTGCCAAAATTTTTTGCCACGTTCTACTTCGCTGACCTTTTCTTTGTCAGGGTGTTCACGTTTTTCAGTATTTTTTTGCTTGTGATAAATGGGGTCCCCTTCGCTTTTACACCGCAGTAGTGCATTCGTGCATCGTGCAGTCACTCATACGGGACGTTGTTCGACACTCCTTTTACAGGCAGGATCATCTGGCCTCAATATGTTCAGGTATTGTAATCCATAGCTGTAGAGAACTGCTCAGCCTAAAAAGCATGATTGAATTTGAAAATCCTTTCAATATTTTCTATCAGCTGCATCCCCTACCGAGAGCAGCGCGATTACTGGCTTCCCCATGGGAAGATTACCTCCATCTGGGATGTGCGATATTTAAAGTGGACCTCGGTGACAGAAGTGACTTTTCTGCATCTGCAATAAACTTTGAAAACAGTCTCTTCAGTCAGTCCTCGCGAGTGCAGGTTTCTTTGCAAGCTTCTCGTCCCCGTCAATTCTTTTTTGTGACTTTTTCTTCGTTGAATTTGAACCACTTTTTCTCTAGCAGTTATAAGGGGCAGGAAATACGAACCCCATACGGAGGTGAGAATTTCCAAATGCGACCGATTTAAGTCAGTGTTTTTTCCGCTAAGGGCAAGGCGCGAATCCTTAAACCTTTTGGGATTGGTGTGGCCCATAGACCTGAATCCACTATCAGACAGCAAGTGATGAAGCCCAAAGACCCACTTCCATTGACAGAACAATCGTCAGTGGTCTACAGCTTACCATGCCAAAATTGCAATGCAAGGTATGTTGGTGAAACGAGCAGGCGCCTGGGCACAAGATTGCATGAGCATCAGCTCGCAATCAAATGCAAGAATGAACTGTCTATGGTCTATGAGCATGTACAGCAGGAGAACCACACCTTCGCCTTTGAAAAATCAAGAATAGTAGGCCGAGCCAATGACAAGATGGCCAGATTACTATTGGAAAGTTGATCCTCCAATGGCACACTTAATAGAGCCATGGACCTTCATCCGGCCTACCAAGCGCTCCGCGCAGGGCTCACCTCCGCCCGAAACGGGACAACAGGCCAGGCAAAAGAAGACAAACAGGACAGACGGCCGACGCCCACAAAGGAGGAACGTGTCAACGAACAAGGATCTCCTAAACGATATGGCACAATTGCTCGTGGGTGCGCCCGCAAAGGCGAAAAAGACGCAAATGACCATAAACCCACGAAGGAAGAAAGTCTCAATTATCAGGAGTCGTGTAAAAAGGTGGCACTCATTCCCGTGAAGGCGCCCGCGAGGAAGAGGGAAATCCAAACAACCACCTCCAATCGATCGGTCCAATCGATTTACACGCGCGTAAGAGGCACCGTTATGAAACCCGACTTAAGACAGGACGCATTCGCTCAAGACAAACGGCAGGAAACGGACATGGCTCTGACGATGGAGACGAGAGAGTATCCGAAACGTCAGCTTAATTATAACCAGGTCCCAGGAATCACCTCCACTTCTTCTTCCTCTTCTGGGGAAAATGAAGGTAAAAAAAATAATAATGATTAATGTCCTTTCCTATTTTGCACCATTCTACACAAACTTTGGCGGTTAAATAACAAGCGCTTATTTCATTGCTTGTCTCGCACGCTCGTTTTAGCAATCAAAACTGATTTAAGCTTTCGAAAAACTATTGAAACCGCGGGCACGTTTCGTGCCGGAGCCTCTGTGTGATAGACGTAGCCCCATCTTCAGCTTTAAAATGCCAAAGTTAACTATAAATAATAATATGTGGGACCAATGTTGGAAGTCATAATTCGGTAGTTTTCTCGACAACCGATAACTTCTGATCAGACCCCCACGTATTGTATATGCCACACATAGTAAGTTAGTCTCATCTGCTAAAATATGTCAGCTCGCAGGCGTCGTGATTTAAAATTTGTTCATAGCTCATAAAAAGGATCCTTCGTTGATGAACGTTCACCGATCGCTACCGGAACTCTCTCATCCTTCGGGCTCATTCTCTATCCCAGCCAGCAGTTGCACAGTGGCTATTAGTCTAGGTAGATGACGTTGCTGGCAAAGACAACGGAGACTGGAATGGCCATTTCTGGCTTATAAGCCGTCATCAGCCAGTCATACCTGCCCAAAATGGTATGCCACCCGAGGTCCGAACTCGCGACATTTTGATCAGAAGTTCAACATCCTAACCATTGAGCAATGCAATCTGCATAGCTAAACAGCGACTGTGATGCTGCTGGTTGTGTGGCTAATGGATTTACCACAAGGCATAACGGGATCAGTGAGTTCGGTTAGCGATCGGGAAACTTTCATCAACGAGTGTCAATACCTCCCGACGTAAGTCAATGAGCTCGTGGTTTGTCGTTCGAGCTCCAGTCTCGAAGACAGCCGCAAATACATGTGCTGAAGGTGCAGGGTGTGCGGTATTTACAAGACGCAGTTGCCATGCTATCGCGTACCTAATCCAGTTAGCCAGAGGTTGTAAATCATGTAATGGTTGCTCGCTATACAGAGTCGCTACTTGTCGAAATTATGTCACCATTGTTGATTCTTTGATTAATTACTGCAAACTGTGGTCTCTTCTCTCCTTTCCGAGTGTCTTGTAATTGTGCCTAGACAAGGTCGTCACACAGAACATTAAACGAGAGTGCAGTCTGCATCTAGACTTGTGATCCATTGACCTAGGTAGATGGGGTAGGTACAGGTTTAGGTTAATCACCGAATTGAAATAAGAAGTCCCAATTCATCATGGAGATGAGGACCAGCTGTTAACGGCAAATATATCAAAAATGGTCATTCCAGCGTTTCCAGGCCGATATAAAACTTTGTTTTTTCCAGACCGCAAAAAATTGAAAAAAAATTATATTCAACATTCCAAAAAACAAAAAGCTTTGAATTCTAGCTGAGTGGTTACGGCTATTAAGCCGGAATTGGTCATTCAAACCTCCCTCTTCATTGGCGGTTATACGTCACTGCCTAGAACTGCAAGTCTGTCGGCTTTTGATTATGCATCTTCTCAAACAGTCTTTAGAATATAGCTCGAATAAATACTTCATTAGTATGAATTTTTATGCATTTTCGGTGCCCGTACAGACTTTATTATATCGACTGCTACGTTTAAAACCACCTTTACACTATCCGTGTCCAATTTTATTACCTATTTGGATTTGACTTGAAACTAGCAATGCTCAAAAGGTCCTTGCTTCATGCATTTGCTTTTTCCCATCGTAACTGGAAGTACAATTAACCGGGCAACCACAGTTGACAAACACGGACATAACTTGCATATATATTAAATTTAGTCCACTCAGTTCACAAATCTGCTGATTTATCTAGTTCGTGTAGTTCATTATAGGCGAATAGAGGTGCCTTGAAACGCTAAGCATTAAGGATCTCTTTATGGGCATTAGGTCACATAGAAGACAAACGCGGAACTTCCATGTTTAAGTATCAGTATCAGTATATTGAGGGATATGTAGGAAAAATTCCTTTGAGTGCCCTATTTGTAGATATGTGCAGTGGTAGCAGAAATTTTTTTTCTCAGACTGTTGGCGAGGCCAGTTGTCCTGAGTCATAGGATGAAAATAGGAGCAGACAGTGGAAAAACTCCTCGGGGATTTTTAGGCGAAAAACTGTCCCTCTTGTGGGGGTAATGCGTGGGATTTAGGAGAAAAAAAGAGGTTCCCACTGGGGGGGGGGGGCATTGCAAAGGTTCCCAGGATCATCACCGTGTGGAAGCCACGTCCTGATTCTTCCTTGCTGATTGCAGTGTCCGCCAACAAAACTGGAAAAACAGAGGCATCCGTCCAGATCGTCAACAGTCCGCTTTGGGTCGAACCAAGGGTGAATGTTTAGGCCATCAGGTCTGGCTGATAAGATCGCTAGCGGGGTAATCACGGTAGGCAGATAGCCAAGTAAGGTAGACCGCGGAGACCTTTGCATGAGGCTACGCATGGGAGGGCGTTATAAATAACAAACGAAGGGATATAAAACTAATACTACTGAAATATTGAAAGTATTATTATTATTGCTTATTGTCAGTTCCGATCCATCGTGCACTGCTATATCGATCCAGTTTTCGCTTAAAACCCTCTAGCGATTCCGACATAACGAAGTCCTGAGGAAGCGCATTCCACGCTCCGACCACCCAGGGTCTCCAAGCTTGGATAGCGGATTCTAGGTGCGGTCGTACGAAGGTTCCGAAGACTTTTGTGAAGCACTCTTCAGTGAAGGTAGACAAAGCTCGTCTGACGAGGTATAGGACCGACATCGCGGACTTCGCTACCTTTCTGCAATGCAGGGAGGGTTTAAGCGAGCGCGTGATCCAGACTCCCAAGTCTTTCTGGGCATTCACTTCCTTAAATGGTATGCCATTCAGTCGGTAAGCCGTGCCGTTTGAAGAATCGGATTCGCCGACTCGAATGGTGGTGCACTTGCTCTCATTGAACGGTAAGAGCCAGTCCGCCGACCATTTTTGAAGTCTATTTATATTTTCCTGTAAGTGCACTTCGTCAGCCGCAGTTCGAATTACGCTCCAAAGTTTTATGTCATCGGCAAACATAGTGATACCGCAATCCAGTTCGCGGACACTGTCGTTGATGTAGATAACAAACAAGATAGGGCCGAGAACGGAGCCTTGGGGGACACCACTCTCAACCTCAACCTTGGCTGACTGTTTGTCGCTGATTTAGACAGTTTGCGAGCGACCGATTAGGAAGCTTTTTATCCACGCAAGGAGCCTACCCTTTACTCCTATGCAGCTGAGTTTATGAAGGAGGCGGTGGTGCGGCGGCGGTGGATGCTTCAAAGATTCTTTTAAAAAATACCGGTATGTTTTCACGTGAAACAAGTTAATGTTAGTAAGCAGGGAACCCATAAAAATTCCAAACTATGATTTTTTTAGGAAACGACTGTTTATATAAGGTTTAAGAAGCGACAGGATGTATCATTATCTTGTTTCGCTTCCTTTAGGTCGAGATAAAGTCCATCGAGATGAGTAATTTTCTGGTCATCAAGACATCGAGATTTCTGGAAAGTAATTGCTTATGTGTTGTACATCTTAACACTTACAAAACGGGAGTAGAAGACACTTCTTCTCCAGATGCCAGCAATTACTTCATCTGCGACCTTTAGCTTAGTGGAAGAGTATTTGTTGATCATATTGATCATACCGTGTTGTTGCACTTAGGTCGGACTTTTCCAAAGAGCGTTCTTGAAACTTTTCAGCTAAATTCAGTTACGAGGATGCTAATAAGTGCTTTTAAAACAATGTGTACCAAATGTGGATCCATCTGTATATTTGAAACTTAGCAGTGCTAAACGTGAAGGTCTTGCGGTACTCGATAATTTATTTCCTTTCTTGGAATTTTTAGGACTACAGACGCTACTCATCCATGCAAAGGTTTTAAATCAATGTGATTTTCCATAAGATTAACAAAATAACTAAATGTTTCGTGTGTGCTCTTCAAAGCTGCATCAGTTTTCATTTAAATTATTAAGCGCTGGCCTGAGAACTGCCCGTCTGGTTTGCAGGGAGCTATGTTGCACATCAACGTATACAAATGCATTTTATATGGAATCATATTTGCGCTGAATTTTGAAAAAGTCAGAATTCCGGGATAAGGATTGAAGTTCATGTTTTGCACCGAGTGAACAGGCGACGGACAGTAAAACAGCAACCCGAAGTCCAGAGGGCCATTCCGTACGTAAAATGAGTCTCCGAAGCGGTCTGTCGGCTGTTACAACCCACTGATAAAGGCATAGAGCATCGACCTCAGTAGACAATACGCCGCCAAATGATGCGAACTTAAGATAGACTGCCCCCCTACTGAAACCTCCGCAACTGTCTACAAAATACTTTGCAATGATGGAGACTGCAATAACGTTGGAGAAACAGGGCGTAAATTGCGGACCCGCCTACACGAATACAAAGCGCAGCCCGGACACTAGGCCAAAACTCGCGGCTTGTAACACGTATCGGAGAAACTGGCCATAGCTTCGATCTTCAAGGAGCAGCCATCGTAGGCCGAGGAACCTCAAAAGCGGAAAGACTGAGGCTTTAGGCATAGTACTCAGACGCCAACTCTGTCAACAGGCATCTGAACCTGCCCATGGCCTACAAAGTCCTACGTGATTGCGTAAGTAATGGACAGAACATGGTCAAACTGAAGTCAGAATTTGCTAACAAAGGCTGCTCTATGACGAAACCACCGGAAGAGGGAGCAGGATTATCAGCATCCTCTACCGTGGGGACGAAACAGAACACCAACTGCCATCAAGCTATGTCAAATCCGCAAGAAGGGATAAACAGCGAACGGAGAAAAATCAATCAACCCAAGGCCAACACGTACAGCCGCAACTTTAAATTTGCTGATGGATAAAGTCAGTATACGCTTCGGCAAAGGACCGCCGACCCAGCTGTCCGAAAAGTCAGTAAACCAACAAAGTTCGTCCCTGAGCAAACATGAACTTTATTATTTGCACTGGACCACGACGAGTGGTAGGTAAGGGCATGGCAGGAGTTATTGCGGTAGCACAATGTGGTGCCTGAGGGTGGAAGTGTCGATACGCGTATGTGCAGGCTCGCGCCACGCCAGCTGCCTGCACTTAATTTTATCTCCGGTATTCTTGTCTATTTCTTGACACCGCGCACAGGTGAATAAGGGAAAAGAGTGTGTGGTGGATGCAGCGCAAGTCCACAATCGCCAGTCATCGTCTGTGCACCATTATTCTGTGCAGCATTTGTTTGAGTTCGTCAGCTGCGAAAGCTTAACAATGCTAGGGAATCATACACATGGAATGGCAATCAATATTACCAACGCATGAGATTGCAACTGTAATACTGCGTGATAAGAAGTACTGTTGACAATTTGTGTTAACAGAAACCTTTGTCGTCTGTGCGTGCGCACTTCACCAACGGCTCCCAGTTATTGTTCCTGCTTCGCTCTTGGTTTCTAATTTCGGCATTAAATCAACAACCTCTATGGAAGGCGTGCAAATATGTTGTTCTTTAGATGCACCCTTGAGAAAATATTCTCTTCTTCAAATCGTTTGTATGAAAGTGAGAGCCACTTCCGTTTCAATGGTCTGGAGAGTGGTAATTTAGTAGGTGGCGCCGCGAGTGTGCACATAATTTACTACCTACAGCAACCTGTTGCGCGAGATACGACCGTTAGACCGACGCAGTCCGACAGCATCTACCCTGTGTTCGAGGTATGGCCACTTGTGTGCGGATTAGGTTAAAGGGATACTGGACTTGCATTGCATCTACCGAGCTCTCTTCGTCTTCATCCACATACGGCCAGTGTCAAGGTAAGATCAGGCGTAGATGACTGGCACGGCCTGAGCGTGTAACTACGCTTGCGACTACGCCTCCCCCCCTGCTCCCATGTTCTGCATTCATTTTGGGAGGCATCTGAATGACGCCTGCCCTACCCTGATCCAACCCCAGTCCTGTGCGAGATACGACCGCTAGGCCGACGTAGTCCCACAGAATCCACCCTGTGCTCCAGGGACGACAACTTGTGCATCGATTAGATTGAATTGGTACTAGACTTGCACTGCATCCACCGAGCTTTCTCGCTGCCTTCACCCACTTGCGTCCGGTGTCAAGACAGGGTCACGAAGACCAGAGGTAGAATCAGGCGCAGATGGTTAGCACGGCCTGAGCCGGTATCTACGCTTGCAACCGCCCCCCTCCCCCCCATCCCCATGTTCGGCGTTTATTTTGGGGGGTATCCCAATGACGTCCCAATCCTGCTCCAGCAAATCTACAATGAGGCTCTTTTAGGGGTACTGTCGTGAAAGATAAGTGCACATCGAATAGCTAAGTAGACAACGAGCGAGCAGACTGTTGAAACATGGCAACTGAAGCCATAGTTATCCATCAGGCGAATGTCAAAACCAATGCATTTTGGTTATTAGTCGAATGTTTTCAGAAAAAATCTGTTCTACCTAATTTTCTCAACATAAAATATGATAACTTACGGTGACATCAAGGTTTTCTTGTATTCAGACACTTTCCTTTATTAGTAACTACCCTATGACATATTTGTGCATTGTCACGTGTTCCTCTGCCATTGGTTTAAATGAAAACGGTTTACAAAAACAACTCTTGTCAATTCTCAACTTCCGTTTTCGGTTAGCGAGGTGTGAATAAACAGGCTATTTTCGCCTAAAACTTGATTGAATTCTTTATAAAAACTTTTATTTCTTTCAGCCACATCAAAAGGCACAGTTTTATTTGAATACAAACGGTAATTCAAGGCGCCTTCAAAATTTAAATAAGTAAGCGCGAAGGAAGCCAAATATGGAACGGTTGCTCAAACTGGTTATTGCGTATCGAATGGTTCACGTTCTACGTGCAGGTAATCAAAAAACACGATGAACACTATATAGGTCATTTCATGTATGCATCAGATCGATGAAATATACTGCATTCTGAGATGATATGATGAAAAAGAAACGCTCGTCGGAGAAACAAGATGTACTTGTGAATTTCATTTTTCCGACGAGCCTTTTTTTTCCCATGCCTCTATATGGACAGAAATACATCCACAAACAGAAAGGAGACTGGAGTTGCCCTTTATGACTTATAATTTGGCATCAGCTAGCTATACATAGCCCCAGGGGTGGCGACTCTTAGGGCTCGAACCCCCAACCTAGTTGGTAAGAAGTCCAACGCTCTAACCACTACCGTGACAGCGGCTGTTGTTGGCGCTCGAGACCGAACCGCGAGGCGCAATGGGGACTAGTGAGTTCCGCAACCGATCTGTGAGCGCTTATATATACAAATGTATGTGGATGTAGGCGAAAATTCTGCCCCTAAGATGTTGAGATGGAATAAGAACATAAGGCGACCTCTAGGGGTATGGTAGATTCATCGTCTGACGTTTCACACTTGTTCTTGAGCTTATCGGTGGAGATAAGGGAAAATGGGAAATAGATGGTTTAAAAGGCCCCATTTTACTCACTCGTGATAGGTCCATTAGAGTCTGTTCTCACTGGTCCATTCTTCTTGCCTAAGTGGTGTTTAACAGCCTTATATAGCGTCGGTAGATCTAGCCTTCTGTTGGTCGAGTTGGCATCCGATTGCCAGACCTCGATCACTTCGATCATCTCTCTCCATCTTGTTTTCTGCCCCACGGGAGCAAGTCAAGGCGTAAATGCACATTGAAGACGTCTGGAATGAAAGCTGTCCTTGCCTTCAAGGCAAAGATGTAGAGTGCCGGAAAAGAATAATCTTGTCTGATCAGCTAGATATGTATGCACCATCGCAGCATTTAAGCGAAAATGTAAAAGTTTGCTTGCTGAATCCCCTCGAAAAAGCAATGTGACCAATAAGGCTTTCGTCTCAGCCATCGGTACGGCTGATTTAAAGGGCACTCCTCCGCATACTTATTTATAAACGCCTCAGGAAAACCATTTTCTCGCAAATTGCTTTGAGTAAGGACGAGTTCGTTCTGCAGCATATCTGAGGAAATTATTCTCCTACCTCGATTAGTGAGGCGGCGAAAAAAACTGCAGAAATGTGCATATTACCCTGCCCATGTTTTTCTTCCGTAGTAAAGTTCTAATAAAAGCATTTATCACAAATTAAATGGTCGACCACACAGTGTGAACTTCTTGACTTTCAGCAATAAAGGGGATGCAAGAAATACCTTGTGGAGCTAACATCTAAATTAGGGAAGACGATACATTGCGAGATTTCTTCTTAATCAACAATGACATTACGAAACGCCTTTTTCCACCTCTGTGGACGCTTGATGGACCACTTAGTGAATCCCTCCAGTTCCGCGTTCTTTGTGCCTCCGCTATTCCCTCCCTATAGCTGAGCTCGAAACTTCAGGTGATTAAATTTCATGTGCTTGCGCTCAAGTCCTCTTCGCCTAGGTGGCTTGACTTTCGTCCTCTATTGCAAGCCTCGGCGATCATGTAGTAGCCTGACTGGCGCTCGCGGCACCTTTCAGATGCTTCAGTTGAATAACTATGTTTGGAATGAGGGTATTGTGCCAGATTCCTCCCCCCCGCGCCTCCTTTCAAACTTTAGAACCGCCTTTTTCCTCACTGGAACAGTAGCCTTTAGCGAAACGCATCCCATTTGAAGATTGGTAAGTCGTCTCTGTTGAATTGCGCAGTTGACCCAGTGAGAGCCAGCGCTTTTAGTTGATAATCTGTTCTTACTAGGCTAGAAACTTTGTTGCAAACTCAATTATTTGCGCGCCTCCATCTGGCCACGGAGGCTAATAAAACACGGGGTTTTATCTGCGCAAAAATAAACGACTGTGTAGATCGTTTTCAATGACTGCCACGGCGCTATCTGACGCACACCAATACACACACACACACACACACATTAGTGGCCCCTTTACAAGCGCAATAATAGTTTTTTGGTGAAAAAGGGGTTGGAACATACACAGCGGGAATTATTATTAGCTGCAGGTCTCTCTAAATAATCCCAAAACCTGCCTAAATTTGTGCTTCCCAGGCTGAAATGCGCTGTGATAGTCTATCGCCTGCAGGTGGCAGATGTGCTATGGGGGGGTGCAGGAATGGCCGACGATTTAGATACAGTGTTTTCTTAAGTATTACGTAGCAAAACGCCTATACATTCTCCAGCTTGCAGCTAATTATTTTTGACATTAAACGTTTGGATACTAAGCAACACTGGGAACGATCAGTGGCCATCTTGTGATCCAGAAAAATCAACTTCGAAGCTGGAATATAACGTCAACTAGTGAACCGAGACGAGATCAATGAACATGAAGCACCAACTGTCAGTCTAAGAAACCTTACATATAAATTACTTCAACATCAAATCAGCAGCAATCTGAATCCCAGGGTAAAATTTTCTGGATGTAGAAATTCGCCGTGCTTGAAATTTGATGAAAGGTTGTTGGGAATTTATTCTATCCTTTAGCACTTACAAGTTTTTTCCCGTTCTGATTGCTGTTTGAATCATATCAAAAGAAGAGCAAGAGGAGGATCAGTGTTTAATTATTAACTTTATTCCAACCTTGACGCTCTGGTAGGTTCACTGATCGGAAAATGGACAAGAACACCAATCGCAAGGTCTGAAAGGTGGGTAAATTATGTTGTTGACCCTTTTATCATTCGAACGTTTTTTTTTTAAATACGCTTTCATACAGGACAGAGAGAATGCACGGTCACAATGCAAAAATCTTGCAGACAAATTCGTTGAGGCCATTTATATTGTGGGAGTATACTTTAAAAAATGATCAGAGTTTCAGTTAAGATTGAGGTTACGGTGGACAGAAAGATACAATAAATTTTAATTAAAATTGTGCACTTCTCACGATATTTTTACAGTTTATGACTACACAGAAAAAGCATAGTGGCCTACTTATATCGATCTTCTTAGAATAAATCACAACTATACATTTCAGAAAGATAAGAAAAACTTTAAAAGCGAAGCATTTACCAAATTTGCCAGTAAATGGACAAGAACACCAACAGCCAGCAGCTTAACACCTCAGCCGACTACCAGTTCCCCCTAATGCTGAGCGTATTTTGACCCCCCTTTCCTCCCCCCTTCCATTTCCCCTATCCTGAAAACAGTTCTATTTTTCGACCAACCCGCATTCTTCATTTACTTAATTACCATATAAATGTAAAGGCGAGATGAGATTTATCGAAAACAAACGTATGTTCGCCATTTCATCTTCTGAAATTTGCCAGTGTTTTAAAAATCGACGAGTTCGGCAGATTACATGACACGTAACTCTAACCCTCACCCTTAACCTACCCCTTAACCTGAACGTAACACCGACCTTAACAGTCAAACACAAGCCTGGGGCTAAATGTATATAAGGTGTACTATCTCGGCTGAAATGGCCGAATTAGATTTGCGTGGGGGTCATTCTTATTTCAGAATGAAGTAGGCCGTAGTAAACGGCCAAACCTGCTGTCGAGAGGGGGGGTGTACTACGACTTCCTTCCACTTAAGCCTTCTAATACCACAAGGAACCGGGCCTGAAGATCGCAGCGACAAGGTTTTTACCTATGAACTTTACTCACTGTGATAAGAAGTTCAAGGCTCTAATCATTTAGGCCACGGACTCATTATCTTGCCGGTTTCTGTCGGGAATGAACGCTCATTTTTCGCTCACTGGACTTTCTCGTTCCGTTCTGCCTTGGTGTTCAATCTCGGCTGCTTGATGATGACTAATAAGCCAGAAATAGCCGCTCCAGTCTCCGTTTTTGTTGTTGATAATGATATTTTGTCTACGTTGGGGAATCACGGAGTGCAGAAAAGAACCTAAATTAAATATAGCAAACAAAGCAGGAAGCAGTGGATAAAATTTTCATAATAAAATAATGTATACAAAAGGCAAGCGCGCAATTAGTTAAAAATAAAGAAAAACCAGTTGCGACAATACGCGCGTGAATTGAATCCGAATGGAATCTGAGGGTTCGAAAACTTCGAACGCAAATTGGGCTCAAATCGAATCCACGATTGCCTAGTAGTCAGCGAAGGCAAGTCTTTGCCGAATACTAAAGGTCTCACGGTTTTTACTTAGAGTGTAACACTTTAGTCAATAACACTCCTGTGGCTAATAATGGAGCGGGTACTCAATCGGGTATCCTCACTGTTGATTTCATTATAACATTTCACTAAATGATGCTGTAATAATTTTTAGTAGACTGAGTGCTAAGTCTAGAAGGCCTGAACGTTCCTTCGGTCTAGATAATACCAGGAGAGAAAACCTAATTTAGCACAAAATAACTGGCTAGACACAATGTGGAATTTGCAACCTTCAGTGAATAAAATAGCGGCAAGATACGTCTGCTACCGCGAACGTCCAAAGTACGAACAGCTAGACTATGGGAGACTTCTTATTCATCCAATACGGCTTTGCGAGACAGACGCTTTATTTTTGTCTTGTGGCAATTATATGCTCATTCTACGTAGGGGGATTCATCAAAATTTTCAGTACCTACGCATGTCAATGAAAGATGGCGTGGTAAAGCACGAGCTATACGAATTTTATGCACAATTGCGTTACGCCGTGACACAGAAAAGTATGTGCCTTGTCATCGCCAAGTACGTATATAACTAATTAAATGTTAATTGAAGTGGTCAGAGGTTATTTCGGTGAGCTCCGTGACAAAAATGGGTTCTGTTATACCAAGCTGCTTTTGAATGCGCATATATGCTGCGCCCTGCAGATATTTCTATGCGCTACAATGACTATCTATGTAGTGTTAGCCTGTTCTCTATGCTTAAGATCTCCTTCCTCGAGTCTTCTTCAACTCTTCTTCTCGCCGAAACGCCATCATGCGGTTATTGAACAAATTCAATTAAGGGATTATTAACGATTAGGTACAGGTCCTCCGGGCCAAATAAACTTTCACAAAGTAGAGAAGATGCGAATTCCAGGAGGCAGTTCAGAAGAAGAACGTGCGATCACTGGAACAAGTGTTTTATTCGCCTGTCATTTCGGATATCCTCGAGAATCCTTTATCATAAATGATGACAACAAAGTCATGGTCATGTGCAGATGGGGTGGAGACATGCACAGGCTGCACGATATTTATAGTTCATAGTGGTCATCCACGTGTGCGTGATAATTTTTAAATTCTGTAGCCACCGCTTGGGTCTTAGTTGATGCGGTACTGGCTTGACACTTCGCGTTCGACTCACTAATTACCACGGTTGCCTTGTCAGCGTCAGATGCGGGCCTAATAATTGCGTTAGAAGTTTGGCTAGGCCAAAATCCTCGCAAGAGGTAACAACCGCGTGAGCCGCGAGCTGCCGAAGTCATAGTTCTCAGGCCCTCAGGCCATCAACAAGCGCAATGATTTGGCTTTCCCATACGGTGTACTGAGAAGCTTCCACAGCAAGAGAACCAGTCAAGTGGGAAGGTCCGGGTGCAGCAACAACTCTGACAACAGTGGGCATAATTGTCACGCAATTATTAGGCCCGCATCCGACGCTGGAAAGGCAACTGTGATAATTAGTGAGTCGAACGCGAATTGTCAAGCCAGTACCGCATCAACTAAGACCAAAGCAGCGGCTACAGATGTGAGCAATTATCACACACACGCGGATGACCACTATGACCTATAAATACCGTGCAGCCTGTGCATGTCTCCACCCTATCTGCGCATGACCATGACTTTGTTGTCATCATTTATGATAAAGGATTCCCGAGGATATCCGAAATGACAGGCGAATAAAATTCTTGTTCCAGTGATCGCATCTTCTTCTTCTAAACTTTCGCATGTTCGGGTAAACTGAGAATTTAAGCTGCAGTCGAAGTTTTACATAGAAATTGTTTAAAATAATTGCCAAGACAAGCGCAATTATGAAATCACTTACTCATTTAAGAGGTTTGGCAGACTTGTTTAATTTGGTTGACCCAATTGTGAAAAAACTCGAGGCATTTGGCAGGATTCGAACCCGCATAGGAGAGAAGGCCTTCTACGCAAACCAATGCTCTGCCTACTTGAGCATCGAATGCCACGCTTCACACCGTGAGTTTAATCCCACTTGTGTTAACTAAATTAACCAAAGCTGCCAAACCTCATAAATATTTAAGTCAGCCTAGTAGTCATTCTGGTGGATCCTAGATGATTGTTTGGGAAATCTTGCTTGGACAGTCAACTAACTGTCCCGTATTGGTGGACTCCATACGAGCGGCAAATTTTGGTGGGTAATATCGACCCAAGTGTGATTAAACTCACGGTTTGGAGCGTGGCATGGTAGCTCAAGTGGGTATAGTGTTGGTTTGCGTAGGAGGCCTTTCCTCCTCTACGGGTTCGAATCCCGCCAAATACCGCGAGTTTTTTCACAATTGGGTCAATCAAAGAATGTTATTTACATTACGGTGGCACTGCATGAACTCAAAGGAAATTGGCACCTTTATTTGTTGATTTCGTGATTCAAATCAATATTTAGCAAGGCTGCTAATTAAACTTATCTGCCCAAAAAATTTCCTGCTTCCAGATCACTTTCCGTCAGTTGGTCCTCTAATTAGCGAACATAAAAGCCTCCAACTTCAGCCAAAAACATGTGGTATAGAATGTGTCACGCCCGTATCTTCTCCTCTAGCTACTGAGTGATAACCGATACTTTGGCTTGTAATTTTGTCCATTTCCTCGAAGGGGAACACAGTCGTTTTGCAGGTGGTCCTCCATGAAGAGAAGCCGCATCTATTTCTAAGAGAAGCCGATCGAATTGCCACCCGTCCCCTCCCCACTCCCTATCCGCTCGCCCGCCACACCCATAAGTCGAGCTGTTTTACTGACCACCATGGGGGGTTCTAAGGAGAGTGTGAGTGAATGTGTGTAGGTTTCGAAGCCCGTGTAAATGCTAATAAATTACTGAAGCAAATGGCTGCTGCCCGCGTCCCCGCCAAATGAGTGACCCAGGCTGCACATATCCCCAAGCAGCCGTAGGCATAGATATATATATATTTTTGTGTATACACCTACTTGTACCATACGTGACCACACATACACTCGCCGCAGTGTGGTGCGGTGCGGTTGATTTCGGTGTAGAATCGGTCGCAATTAGGGCCGATTTATTGTGCAGGAGGAGGAGGAGGAGTAGCATTCGGCTCCGCGAGCCCACACATGGACACCTTTTGCTCCCGAGTCTGTAACCGTTATGTTTGTGCGTGTGAGTGTGCGAGCCTGTGTGTATTTGCATGCACGCAGAGGATAATGTCTGCGCCCTCCCCCCCCCTCACCACCCGTGCTATCAGGTAGTTATTACGGCCAAGAATCAGGATGGCATTTGTCAGACAGGCAGCCACGCAGGCAGTCCAGATAAGTACAGTTCACTCTGCCGTTAACATGACCGCCGCAACCACCACCACCACCACCACCAAATTGCTGCTGCTGCTTCCGTGTGAAATATAGTGTGATTAAGAACAATAGCAACACCACCAGCCTAATGGAAATTTATAAGCGACGTTTTCTGTGCTGGAGAATGTGTGTGGGTTGGCCGCTGTCAGCGTGCCCTTTGATCCACGGAGAGTACATTTTCTGCAGCGAGCTGCTTACTGATAGCAGCGTTAATGCGTTAATAACCTCTGCTTTCGTCTGCGTGTGAACCCTCACACTCCCATTGCCCGAAGGCGGAAATGCATTGAATCCCAAAGTCTATGTGATCTCATTAAATTAGTCTCACTCTTTTTTCACATCGGAGTACTTAAACGTTGGAAAATGTTGCCATTCAAGAAGTAAATGGCTTAAGTAATTTGAATGACTGAACTGGCCATCTAGCTGCGAAAGAAATCTACGGTTCTAGTGGGATTGGAGACTGTAACAACAAGGACAAAGCATCTGAATCAAATGCTTTAAAGAACGTTCTCCTTTGGACCTCGTAGCTCGCAGCATCAAGCTCTTTCATATCTTACCCCTCCTGTGGTTTTTTCACATCCTAACTGTTCATTGATTTTTTCGTATTCGTATGGCCAGCTAGGTAATCCATGGAACCGGTGGAAATCATGGAGGGCAGAAAATAAAATTAACTAAATATAGCAAGCAAAGCATGAAATGGTGGATACAATTGTCATAATTAACTAATATATACAAAAGGCAAGCGCGCAATCAGTTAAAAATAACGAAAAAGCCAGTTGCGACAATTCGGTCTTGAAGCGAATCCGAATAGACGCTGATGGTCCAAAAACTTCAAACGCAAATTGGACTCGAATCGAATCCAAAGTTGCCTAGTAGTCAACGTGGGCAAGTCTTTGCCGATTGCTAAATGTTTCCGTGTGCGGCAGGCACTGTACGAAGGCTAAGTTAACCGATATCGAGCTCCTATAGTCTAAAACTAATCATTGATCACTAAAGATTTCCCTGTGGAAGGTTCAGTGAAGTAAGTCTAAATAAACAGCCAAAGAGCCTAAGGAAATCTGTACAGTCCTGTACTTATTATAATTAAAAAGTAATCAAAAGTCGGTAAAGATTTTCGTGTAGGAGCTGCAATGGAGTAAGTTGAAATAAGCAAACAAAGCAGCAAACGGATTCCGTGCAGATTTTGTGCTTCCTGGCATCAAAAAGAAATCGCTGTTTACTACTGATTTCCTTGTGGGACTTGTGATGTGCTTAGGCAAATTAGATGCATATGAGACTACTGTAGAATTAATCAACTGAGTGAATCAAGGCGAGAAAATGTCCCTACACGGTCTCGTGTTACAGAAGTTAGGCAAAAGTGTTTGCCGATTACTAAAGGTTTCTGTGTGGGAAACACTCCAGGCTTGAACTAACTAACCCGGTAAAACGGGCAAACAAAGTGCTGCAATCCGGGGAGTCCAAATATGGGAGAATACGATAAGAATAAAATAATAGGCATAATTGCGCCTACTTAAATGCATATAGTACGTACTTAAGCAAATTTAACCTACATGTGCAACATAACCTGCAAAACATATACTCTGTAACGATGGCTACTTAAATAGTATGCATTTTGCTCGTTAAAAAATAAAATTTAATAATACGCAAGTTCCGCAGACGTAAAAGTAGCACCTGGTAATATTTTCTGCTCTTTCCTCCGCTGTAGTATCTGTGACGGTGGTCTAAACGTCAGACAAATAAAAGTGTTGTCATTCAATTAAAGCAATCTATTTAAATCTTATCTTTAACTGAATGGATAACCATGCGTCTTTATTTATAGCAAAATAATTTTTCATTACTGAAATCTTTAATGCATATTTCCGCTATTGGGTAACACTTATTTTCGGATCTTCATTCAAATTCTTGCAACTTTCCGAGCTTTAGTCCACAAATCCAGATTTTTACATCCATATCGAAACCTTTAAATAAAGATATCTGTTAAAAAGCATTGAGTGAAAAATTTCTTTTTGTATGTTAGTTGTTATGAAGTTGGTCACCTAGATGATATTTGGAAATTCCCGAAAAAGCTAAAACACATTATCGAGCAAAAATAATGTTCGCACCGGAAGTCTGATATTGTTTTTCCTAAGATAAAAAACTTACTATAGTGGTTAACCTTCTTAAAACACTTTAATTAGCTATTCAGCTGGCGAATATTCGCGCATGTAACCTATTCCCAAGGTAATGTAAAAGTGAAATTAGGGACTTTTGACAAGCTTTTTAATGTACCTGAAAATGAATGATGCAATTTCGGCTGGAAATGAAAAACCTCACTTCTCACTTTATATTGGAGTATTTTCTGACAGAGTTGAGAGCGATACGCTTTATTTTGTAAATAGCATTCTCAATTTTCAGCAAAAGCTCTCTCCGTACACAATGAATAAAATAATGTACAGAAGCAACGCAATAGCAGGAAATTGCATGCAATTGGTAATGACCAAATACTGCACTTGTCCACATCGTGGATGTGCCTTTGAATGTAGACCAAATAAGACTTTTTCAAATCACCACTAGTGTCTTGCGCTAATGACCTCATTGTCATAGTCCAGATAATTAAAAGGCGTAAAAATCGGTTTGTAATGGATGCACTGGGCCAACCAATTTATATACAAGAAATTTAACATGCGAATTGAAGGAAAAAAATGGCAGCGCTGGTTACTTGTAGGCTCTGTTCTATGCTGATGAACGCAAGAATGTGGTCGAAGATATACTAAGTTTTTGCGAAAACTGTTAATTCTCTGTCTGTTTCGGCTCTGGATTACGCATGAGCGGAACTTATATTGTACAAAAAGTGCATTGCTACCTGTAAGATTGGTTTTTATCTTAGTATTCGCGATAATATATGCAGTTTTGGCTACCGTCCTGAATTGATGATGCAATAAGGCGGAATGCGCTCGAAATTTTGTTTACTGCTTTTTAGACAAAGTTTCAAACAATGGCCAAAAATAATTTTTACAACTATAATCGTTCCTTCTTTTTGAAAAACAATGCAATTCCTAAAATTTCTTTTCATCTGCATTTTATTAAATTCAGACTATATTTTTTAAGTTTGGGAAGGGGTATGTTTGAAACTCTTGTTACTTATGCTGGGATTCTCCCATAACGTAAAACATGAGAATAAAAAGTGTGATTTTGCCCTTTTATGTAGCATAGGGAGTTTTTTATATCAGGCAACGAAGATTTTGTCCATTATCTTTAAATAAACTTAACTAAACAAGCAGTTTTCTTACTGAAGAGGGCTTCTCAGGGATAAATCTGCTAACTAAAGCAAAATAACGTGACCAAATCTATGCTTAACTAACAAGTTTACTTTTGTCATGACTTTACATTTATTGGTCGCATTTATAGTACGTTGTGATTTTTTCGGAACTTGTGGTTTCTTTGGAAAAGTTGGCATTTCTAAGCACACAAGTAGTTATTTTCTTATTTCACTTAAGTTATAAATTTGCTTACGGATTGTCATTAGTATTTCAGGGTTCTCGCACATGTGCTGATACCGGCTTGTGGGTGACTATCAATCCTTCGCAAATTTCGTTATTTTGCATGCGTCTGGACCCGCGCTGTGGTTTCCTGCCCAAATGTATCTAACTAGACTAATCTGCGATATTAATGTTGGTCAACAGTATGGGTATTGGGATAAGAATTAGACGCTGCAGCCAAGAAGAACATGCTTCCCACTTGGTTTTGAACTCCCCTCTTTTGTCAGTCAAATTTTAACTTTAGGGACATTCTTTCGATCAACTGTGAGGCCGCCAACTTCATTGTTTCCCTTGCAAACATAAGTGAGCCTATCAGGATGTCCAAGATTCGCCGTTCTTGCCCACTTATCTTGGAGCGCCTGTGCGAAGCGCCCAAGGAATATTGTTTTTGACAGGTGATCATTAGTCCTCCTCGCAGTGTGATTGGTTCATTGTAGTTAAACATACCTCAGTATCGTACAGATGTTGAAAACACACAGTATCAGTGTGAGTTATCTCTTTTTGGGTTACTTTATTGCTCTCCACTTATTTTCCAGCTCTACTTACAAAATACCTGGTCATTTTTAAACGTATCCTTCGAATGCTCTCTTCAACTGTCGATGTTTCGGGTGTTTTTTTTAGCTGATATTATAATACAACGACATTTTAAAACGTTCAAGCAATTTGCTAATCGCATCTTTAGTGAGGACAATCACTCTTCTCCCCACTCCACTCTGAACTAATGGCTGCGAAGTCTTCCCGTACCATGCGCCGAGGCTTCCGTCATATGCCTTGCCGTTTATCGGCATATCAGCAATCTGCATTCCCATTCCCAGCATGCTCTCTATCGTGTGAAGAAACGGAAATTGAGAAGTTTAAAGCCGGCCTCTCTCCATAATAGGTGTGGATATCGTGTAAAACTTTAATTTTGAGTATTCTATGACCTTTTACCTTTGACTCGTGGATGGAGTCGCCTTTTTCTGAAAGGTTTTGGGTACTCCCTTCAAAATACTCTCGTACTTCATCCTCTAGAGGTGCCGTAGGCAAAAGTTATTAAGCCTTTGCGACCAATTTTAGTTAAATATCTACTTCCCTTACATAGAGCACGTTTGTCGGGGTGTTAGTCTTGGAACTGCTTGTTGAACGGGATGCTATGGCGAGTGAAAGCTGGTAGGTGTAAGCTACTGAGTACAACAATGACGCGACAATTCCGTTAAGTATAACTTTTTTTCTAAGGCTAGTACTATTCAACTACGCAGACATGAGGCAAGTTCTACTTATGACGTTTCATCTCGCAGTTAATATTCCAGCTATACGAGCACTGTTTACTTTGTGCTATTTTTTAGAAGGGAGGGTCCCCTAAACGGGCCGCGTAATAGATTCGCTATAACAACATGGGGATCATATAATAATAATATGTTGATTATGCCAGTTTACAGGCAATTGTAAAGAGTTGGTAATGCACCTCTTGGGCGCCTTCCAACACCTCGAAAACCGGAAAAAAACCTAAAACAAACTCCCTACGTTGCAGCCAGTATTGGTTTTGTCTTAGGTTTTGTGTTTTTTCAATACTGGGCGAGATAGGGAGTTTGTTTCAAGTGAAAAAACCTGCCTTCAAAGGTATGATACAAACGGAATAAATGTACAGTTGTAAGCTGAGTTGACTCATCAGCAGGAGAAATGTTTGATATCGTTTAAGGACATTAGTTCGAGACGGAGGGTGTTGGCACAAGAACACAGAGTTCTCAGTCTTCCTTCAATGGTTGTCGGCAAAAGTTGCGCGCTATCGGCTGAAGGGTTAGCAGACTGCTGGCTGCTGCTTCAGCAGCATTATCTTCAGCATGAAGCCTGGCGAGGTTCAAAGTCCACGAATGCCATCAGAGTGAAAGGGAGATTCCACCGAGTCAGCACCCAAAATTCGTGAAAGTTGTCCTGAATGTAGAAAACTACTTATAGCTCTCTTAAACATAGGGTAGTTTTTCTGGGTTTTAATACTTTTGGGCAGCTTATTCTAGATTTATATGGCCTTTACTGAAAAGAATTGCTGGTACTTAACTGTACGTGCCATAGGAAGAAATAAAAATACGTCTCGATGACTGGCGCGTCGAGAGTGCTCAAGCTGCCTTATTGTACTAAGAGGATTAAAGGTTTGACCATTCAAAAGTTTAAACAGTTAAAATAGACCCTTCTGCACGAAAAGTGTTATTCGGGTTGCGCTCCCATAATGAATGCCAACTATGGAGGGAGCGCGGTGGCACGCGTAGGTGTAGGTTCGTACCACTCCAGTCACTTGCGCCCAATCCCACTTTCGGTTTTTTTGACTGTGTCTTGACAATGGGTTCACGGGGTGACGTAAGTCAGGGTGCAGTAGGTGCAGCGAAGTTCCACCATCCCTTGAAAATTATTCACGCGCAAGCTACCGTTCCTCCATCACCCTGCTTTGGAGCATATGGTGGACTTAGTCGAAATCGAGGCTCGAACAATCGGTCAGTAGGGAATTTGAGCAAAAGGAAGCAAGGAGATTCAGGATCAACAAGTGCATATTCGCGGAGTTTCGATGCGCAGTGTGCATGCATCCTTGAATAAGATGCTGTGAGCCATAACCTTTGAGGGTTTCCGCGACAGTCTGTGTACATTATATTCTGGACAGCTTCCCAGTAGTTCGGTTGGTTCGGCCAACTACAAACTGATCGTCGCGGCAGACTTCCATCTGCAGTACGAAGGCTGAATCTGGCGGTAGGCGCCCCACAACCCCTTATTCACCTCATATTTCAGTAGTAACCTTAAAACCTGTCATCGTGTTGCTGGAGAGTAGTCAGAATGTCGGCGAAAACCGCTTCAACCTTTGCATTTCAACAGGTCCTTCTGGTTAGACCTAACTGTTAACATGTTTATGCAGTTGCTGGGCCACGGGGATCAGTTCTATCATACAGTTGTATAGCTCTTTGGTGGTTTTACTCAAATGCATTTTTCCCATCCAGTCCTTTTATTGTTATAGAAGCTTCATATTGTTCGGCATCATATTTTCTGTTCTTCTGCAAGACGTTCTTGCCGTTGTTCTGTCAAGAGTTTATTTAGCGGAAATGATTTTCTTCAGACAGTCTGAAGGATACGCACCGTATTGCCGGCATCTCAGAACGATCGAAATATCTTGCGATTATGATGCACGTTAGGGTATCCTTCAATCCCATCTATAGTTAACCTTATCTAAGTGAAACCACATTTCCTAAGTTCAAGTGGCATTTCAAGGGATTATGCTTCTACTCCGTGATGAGAAAACATGCCTTCGTATGTGCCATAAATTGCTGCCTACACCAACTAACTTATCCCATTTAGTTAAGTTTACTTAAGGTAGGCGAGAGCTTACAAACTCGCTATAGGTTACGATATAATAGCAAAACAGAAACGCTGATACATAACGGGCATTTGAGGAAACTCTTAGAAATAAATGCTACTTACAAGAGAGAAGTAGTATGCTTTAAACCATCTCGTCATTTTGGTGAGAGCTGAAAGATATTCGTGAAATTTACTTTTTAAGTAACATTGACCCTGCAGGGTTCTAAGCACTGCCAATTGTGACTAATTTCTGTCCATTTGGAGGAGTCTCGGCATCATAAGATGGCGGGAAAATAAGGCATTTTTCCCACGAGTTCATTTTAATGGTGAATCAAATACCCATTTATCAGTGCCCTCCCTCTCGGCGTCCACTCCAGATAAAAATAAATTTCACATGTACTTCTCTTGAAAGTGAGGTGTGCGTTAAGAGCCCTTTATGCGTTCATACGATATTACCTTCCTAGTCGATTAGCCTCTCGGCTAACTAAACGTTACCGAAAATTGCAAGCATGAACAAAAGCGCAGTGGCAGGGAAAGGGAAAATTACATTACATTATTATGTCTTGGCTGTTAATAGCACGTCCAGCAACCGATTTAAGCATTAAGAACCAGTTACCAATACAAGCGAAAGTGCGGGTTCTACGAAATAATTGAGAAGAAACAGATGCGATCACTTGAACAGGAGCTATGTTCACGTAAATTTTGGATGCCTTGGTGGTAGCTAAATTTCATTTCGGCCGGTATATGACGCAAAAAGACTTGAATAACCTGGGCCTTTCTATTGGGATATTTTTCAACACTTCCGCAGTACCCCTAAGGGTGTATTGAGGTGTAATAATTAGGGCGTAGGATAGAGTGTGGGGACACACTCCGCGGCCGGCCCTAGACGGTAATAGAGCGTCAATATTGTCAGAACACTTTTCCCTGAAGTGACGTAGGTAAATTTGGTATAGGTGTGTGTGTGACCTGGAGATGCAGGCTGTATGCGAAGGGATTCGTGCCACCACATCCGTCCTTTTGCCGCTGTTTCAAACCCCTTACCAGGTGTTTGTGGTGGACCACCTACGCCCGGTCCTGCCTCTGGTATTCTTGACTCCGCCTCCACTACGCTCCCGGACGGATGCGAAAAGAGAGAGTGCGGTAAAGAAGACATATGATCGAACGCCGGAATTAATTATATTTTATTCTGAGCTTTCGCGATCCATGCTGAGCATCCGATAGCAGATGGTTTTGTTCCAGGAACTGCATAAGTTGTTGCTTGATAATTTTTTCCATGATTGTGCAGCAGATTGCAGTAAGGCTGACCGGTTGGTAGTTATTCGCTGAGACCCGGCTTTCCCCTTTGTATAGCGGTGTAATCCTCGCGAATTTCCAATCTACTGGTAGACATCCGGTTTCGAAGGAGGTTTGGAAGAGCATAGAGAGTGGTTTGGCCAACTCATTGGCGAGCTTCTTCAAAATCTTGGCTGGTACGTCGTCGGTACCTGGTGACTTAGATTCTTTTAACCATAAGAGTTCCTTAAGAGCAACAGCCTCGGGGAATTGGACAGTCTCAACTATTATATCCACTTCGGTGTCGTCGGTGGGGTGATCGTATGCCGTTTCCTTTGTGAAGAGTGACCGGAAAAATTTCTAAAGATGATCAGCCTTTGCTTCATCATCTATCAAGTCTCTTCCCTCAGCGGTCCTCAGCAGGGGTATCGGATCCTTGTTTTTGGTACTCTGCCTGAGGTAACTGTAAAACAGTTTGGGGTTCACTGTGGTCCGGTTTAGAAAGTCTGCTTCGAAAGCCCGTCTTGTTTTGAGAATAAGACCCTTGACCCGGTTTCTCTGAGTTTTGTAGGCACTGACAGATGCAGGAGTCCTGTCTGCTAGCATTTTTTTCCACAGCTTCCGCTTTTTGTTCACTTTTATTTTTAAGGCCTGCGTAAGCCATCGCGGTCTAGTGCTCACCTTTTTTCGCGAAAGTGGACAGTGGTTGTCGATGAGTCTGTGCAGTGTGTTCCAGAACGCTTCCCAGTCCGCAGTTATGTTTCCAGAAAATAGAGGTTCCCACTCGGCGCGCGTGAGTTCGGTCTTCATTTGATCGAAATCGCCTCGCCAAATATTTCTTCTGGCTGTTGAGGGTCTCTCCGGTATTGAGCATAACGAGTACTCCCATAGCAGTACAACATGGTCACTTTTACCTAGTGGTGGGAGACATGACACTTCATCGATGCTGTCTTGCGATTTCGTGAGAACGAGGTCCAGACAGTTGGACTGTTGGCCATCGCGCATCCTTGTCGGAAAAGTGACGTGTTGCGTGAGAAATAACTTTAGAGTCATGCTCAGAAGGCAGCTGTCGAAGGTTAGATCGGAGCTATGTGCGCAGGCCGCACCCCAGTCGATGTGAGGCGCGTTAAAGTCCCCCACAATCAGGATGTCCGATCGTGCAGTAATCTTTTCCAGCTCCTCTAGCAAGGAGGCATCTACTACTGGCTCTCTTCTCGGTGGTCGGTAGAGTGTCAGTACATCGAGGTTGGGTGCACCTGGTACTTTAATGGACAGCCAGATGGCCTCGGAAGTACACGCCAGTTTATCCGTTTTGTCTAAAACTGTGAGTCCATTTTTCACGTATGTTGCTACGCCACCGCCTTGACGACCTTCTCTGTCTTTTCTGAACAGTTGATAGCCAGGCATGGATACCTCGCCGTCGGCTACCTGTTCAGACAGCCAAGTTTCCGTTATTGAAACTATATCTGGTGATAGCTCAAAGGCATGAATCTTCAGCTCGTCAAGCTTTGAAAGCATGCTCTGTGCATTTGTGTACATGAAAGTTAACTTTTTGTTTGCTCGAGAGTTTGTTACAGTCAGGCTCTCCCTGCCCCTTTCCGGGTCGACTGTGCGGTCATCCAGGGAGGACCTTTCCTGGGGGAGAACAGTGGACGCTGGATCACTTGGTTGTTGTAAATAACCAAATGTTTTTCCCCTTCGTTCTGCCTTTGTATGTTTTTCGATTGGGCTCAATCCTCCCTCTACTGAGCCGACTGTGTGGTTATCCGGAACGGACCTATCCAAGGTGAGAACAATGGACTTTGGATCACTTGGTTGTTGTAAATAACCAAGTTTTGTTCGCCCTTGCTGACCCGCTCCCTCTTTTCAGAAACAAGTTGACGACGTTTGTTCCGTTCTGCAGCTGAGAACTCCTGTTGAAAAAAACTCCCGGGTCAGAGTCTTTTATTTTAAAACGCCTAGATAGAATGAGCTTGACGTCTTGGCTTCTTGTCATGACCACTTCCAGAGGTCTGGGACGTGCCGTTCCAGTTGGGCTCTCTGGCCGTTTGCCAAGGCGTTAGCACACAGCCTCTTGTCAAAACGGCTAACCGAGGTTCAAACGAAAGTCCTGCAACGGGGATCCGGATTCAACACAACCGATGCTGATCCAGTCACCTATATTGCCTCCTTCGCGTCGGCGCTACGCCAAACCGGTGTCACAGACGAGACAAAGGATGTCCTGCGACACCAATTTACCTCTCTAGTCATGTCACACCGGAAAACCAATTCGCTCCTAAGAGAAGAACAAAAGGCCCTCGGGGTGTTATAAACAGACGCCCAAATAATCATCCTGCCGGCTGACAAAGGCCGACCAACGTTTGTGCTCTACAAGGTTGACTACCAAAACAAAATTTGAA